>CAUYUJ010014327.1:355445-367945 GCA_963575745.1 Prorocentrum cordatum | reverse complement strand
CTGGGCCTTCGGTGGAGCTCCCTATGGGGCCACGAAGCGTGTGAGGGGTGTGCCGAAATGGGTGTGGCTGACGCATGCGGGCGCGGGCACTGGGGCCTTCGGTGGAGCTCCCTATGGAGCCACGAAACGTGTGAGGGGTGTGCCGAAATGGGTGTGGGTGACGCATGCGGGCGCGGGCACTGGGGCCTTCGGTGGAGCTCCCTATGGAGCACGAAACGTGTGAGGGGTGTGCCGAAATGGGTGTGGCTGACGCATGCGGGCGCGGGCACTGGGGCCTTCGGTGGAGCTCCCTATGAAACCACGAAACGTGTGAGGGGTGGTGCCGAAATGGGTGTGCTGGGCATGCGAAGGGGCCACGAAACGTGTGAGGGGTGTGCCGAAATGGGTGTGGCTGACGCATGCGGGCGCGGGCACTGGGGCCTTCGGTGGAGCTCCCTATGGGCCACGAAACGTGTGAGGGGTGTGCCGAATGGGTGTGGCTGACGCATGCGGGCGCGGGCACTGGGGCCTTCGGTGGCTCCCTATGGAGCCACGAAACGTGTGAGGGGTGTGCCGAAATGGGTGTGGGTGACGCATGCGGGCGCGGGCACTGGGGCCTTCGGTGGAGCTCCCTATGGAGCCACGAAACGTGTGAGGGGTGTGCCGAAATGGGTGTGGGTGACGCATGCGGGCGCGGGCGCTGGGGCCTTCGGTGGAGCTCCCTATGGAGCCACGAAACGTGTGAGGGGTGTGCCGAAATGGGTGTGGGTGACGCATGCGGGCGCGGGCACTGGGGCCTTCGGTGGAGCTCCCTATGGAGCCACGAAACGTGTGAGGGGTGTGCGCATGAAATGGGTGGTGTGTGGGCGCATGCGGGCGCGGGCACTGGGGGCCTTCGGGGAGCTCCCTATGGAGCCACGAAACGTGTGAGGGGTGTGCCGAAATGGGTGTGGGTGACGCATGCGGGCGCGGGCACTGGGGCCTTCGGTGGAGCTCCCTATGGAGCCACGAAACGTGTGAGGGGTGTGCCGAAATGGGTGTGGGTGACGCATGCGGGCGCGGGCACTGGGGCCTTCGGTGGAGCTCCCTATGGAGCCACGAAACGTGTGAGGGGTGTGCCGAAATGGGTGTGGGTGACGCATGCGGGCGCGGGCACTGGGGCCTTCGGTGGAGCTCCCTATGGAGCCACGAAACGTGTGAGGGGTGTGCCGAAATGGGTGTGGGTGACGCATGCGGGCGCGGGCACTGGGGCCTTCGGTGGAGCTCCCTATGGAGCCACGAAGCGGTGTACTGGGTGGGTGAAGAGGAGAGGAGGAGAGGAGGGGAGGAGAGGAGGAGAGGAGAGGAGAGGAGAGGAGGCGGAGGAGGAGAGGAGGAGGAAGGAGACGCGGGGCACCGTCTCTTCAAAACGAGGACCCAACACCACAGGATGGTTGGGAAAAACGGGCGGGCATGGAAATCAGCAGACCGTGCGCGTCCTGTTCGGGCATCCATCGGGGGATTCGAAGATGTTTCGCCCCTCGCTTCTCCCTCCTCTCTTTCGGTCAACCCGCAATGTAAGGATCAGCGATGCTCGAAGGTTCCCCTTGCGTCCTTCCCCTTTCGGCCCATCCTGGGCAGCCTTCGCTGGCCGCGCCTCGTTCGCGAAGTGTCGGCGTCGCCTTCCAAGGCCATTGCACTCTTCTCGTGCGTCCTCATTGTACGAATTGATGCAGGAGGGGGTGGAGGAGGAGGAGGAAGAGGAGGAGGAGCCGCGACGAGGAAACAACCTCCCCCCTCGCTCCTCCCTCCGCGCGCCTCGTTCCTCGTCCTTCCCCCCTCGCCTTTTCCTACCCCCCCTCCTTGCCCCTCTTCTCGCCCCTCCCTCCTGGCTGCCCCCCCCCGCTTCCTCCTCCCATGGGGGCCCGTCCGCAAAAAGACACCCAGAGCGTTCACAATGCCAACTTCTTCTGCCGAGACGCCTCAAAAACCTCACACGGCAGATTCGCGCCGCGTCGCGGGGCGAAGCCGTCGCGGCGAATCCATCGGGAGAGTTCCACGCTGAACGCCGCCAGAATGGG
Organism: Prorocentrum cordatum; assembly: GCA_963575745.1. Taxonomy (NCBI): domain Eukaryota; class Dinophyceae; order Prorocentrales; family Prorocentraceae; genus Prorocentrum; species Prorocentrum cordatum. The sequence goes on along the minus strand of CAUYUJ010014327.1, from coordinate 365,906 downwards.
CCCCAGCGCGGTCCAGAGTCGGCCGGTATCGACCGCGCTGTCAGAAAGCCGCCATCCTTCAAGACCGAATCCGGCCGAATGGCTCCTTTCACCAGGTCCAATGGCCTCCTGACCGCTGCCGCGGAGACCTCCCAGGAGTTGCGCCTGCGTAACTACCCCGTCCCTCCCCCAGGGCCCCCCTCGCTGCTGCCGCAGTGCCATCCTTCCCCTTATCCCTGCTCCTCCCTCCCGCCCCCTGCCCGCGCGGCGCCCTCCCCTCTCTTCGGGGGGCGAGGCTGGGCCAGCCGGGCCACCGCTGATGCCGACGGCGGAGCAGAAGGGCGGGATCTATTGGCCAGGGCGCGCTCCCCCGCCGCTGGCTGGCAGGGAGGCGCGAGTGGGATTAGGGCTGTGTCAACTAACGCCTCCAATGAATTGTCAACTCCACTGCTCGCGCAAACCTCCGATGCGGCCGCGATTGCGGTGACTCCTCTGCGGCCCTGCTTGCGCGCGCAGGCTCGCCGCGGAGAGCGGCCAGCTGGTTTGGCACGACTGATGCGGCCGCCGTTGGCGCGCACCGATGGGAACCGTGCGGGGCGTCTCAGGGGGGTGCAGACATCATGACCAGGGCCGTGAGATCTCCGCGGTTTCAGTGCCTGCACCCTGTCGTTCGCCACATCCCCTAGACCCCCCTCGTCCGCGCACATGCCTGGGGCCATGCTGCGCCCCCCCCCCCTCCTCTGCCTGGCCCTCCCGAGACGCCTCGCCCTGGCCCTCCCGTGCAGGGGGCACAGACCTCCGCGGGCCCCCGCCAGGCCCCACGGCCGTCAGCAGGAACGGCCCGAGACGAAGGTCCGCGCTGCGCAGAGCTCGTTGGGGAGGGGGGGGCAGCGCCGACCTGACACATCCGCACGGACCTCCGAAAGTTGAGGTGTCAGCCGAAGTCTGCCCTGCCTTGAGAAAGAGGAGGAAGAGGAGGAGGACGAGGAGGACGAGGAGGAGGAGGAGGACGAGGAGGAGGAGGATGCGGAGGGAGGATCCGGGTTCCTGAGTGATCAGAACCCTCTCGTCGGGCTCGTCGGCGCCTCGCCCTGACCCCGTGCATCTGCGGCTGTTTCGGATCTAGGCTGCAGCCCGTGTGCTGCGCGCCGACAGACGGCGCAGTTCTTCCCGCGAGGAGGTGGCGGCCCTCAGCACATCAACGTACCTTCCTCCCAGTCCTCTGGAAAAGGTTCCGCGGCGATAGCAGGGACAAGCAGAGCATCAGCCAAGGCTGTGAGAGGGAGTACAAGACGAGTGCATACGTTGACTTTGGTAGCGGAGCTTCGGCTCCTGTCCACGAACACCCACAACACGAATATCTTCACTGACGGCATCGAACATCCCCTATATCAAGATCTCCATCGACTACTTTACTAACGGCATCGATACGAACATCCACTACACGAAGGTCTTCAACAACGGCATCCTTACGAACATCCCCTATATAGAGATCACCATCGGCTACGACGATGGCGAACCATGCGCCCGGAGCCGTGGAGGCCCAGGGCACTCACCGCATCCCCCCGGCGTGGCAGCCGGGTACAGATTATACTTTTAGGGATTGGGAGCGCGACATCACGAACTGGACCAGGCTCACCGACCTGCAGGCTGACCAGATCGGCGGATCTATCTACCAGCGTGACTCTGGCCTGGCCAAGACTTTGCTACGCGAGACCCCCGACAATGTGATCAGGTATGGCGCTGATCGGCGCCCAGGCGTGGAGATCTTCATGTCAGCCCTTCGAGCACGATGGGGCGGCGAGAGTCAGGACAAGCAGTTGCAGCTCCTAGCCGCCTTTGATGAGTTCGATGTCGGCCCTCGCGAGGATTATGAAGATGCCACCGCACGTTTCGATATCATCCGCGTTCGAGCTCGTGATGAAGCTGGCCACCAAGTTGCTCCTGCATCCCTGGCTCGGAAGCTCCTCCCGGCCTTCAATGTTCCAGAGGATGCGTGGTCCAATCTTCTCGTGGAGACCCGAGGCCTGCTTCCGAGCACTGAGATGGAATATGAAGCATTCTCGAGGCATCTGAAGCGCAACCTCTTCCTTCACTTCAGGAGGAACAATGCTATGCGACCTCAGGTTCCCAGAGGTCTGATGGGCAATGGTGGAGGAGGCGCGCATGGTCATTTCTCGGCATTCCCGACTTTCGAAAAGCAACGTGGCAGCTCGTCAGGCTCATTCTGGGACCGCATGCCTTCACGAACACCAGCAATGCACCAGAGCTACAGCATTGGCTCCAACCAGTGCCAGCACTGTGGAGAATGCTTGGCATGCAGCGTGTGTACTGAGTATTTCTACGACGACGAGCTGGGCCTCATGGAGAGCGACGACGACTCAGACGACGACCTGGACTTCGAGGACGAAGGCCAGGCTCAGGCGGCGTACCTGCAGTACGAGAGCAGCTGCGCCGAGTGGGATTACATCGTCATGCCCCAGGAGATCGAGGACAAGTACCAGGTCTTCCTCGAGCACGCGCGGCGCTGGAACATGTTCCGCAAGTTTGGCCGACGACGACGTGACTTTCACAGACGAGGAGACCGCCATGGAGAACGACGTGACTCTCGGCCGAGACAATTCCAGCATAAACGATCTCGGTTCAAGTTCTCCCCGAAGCGACGGTTTGATTACCAAGTGGGCAAGAAGAGCCCGCTGGGAAAATATGGCAAACCACTTCGATGCTCTATCTGTGACAGCGACGATCATCTACGAGCTTTCTGTCCTCAGAAGAAGAAGCGTTTCGGAAGCGGAGGCAAACCAAGGATGAATGCTGGACCCAACAATACATTCTCAAACCCTTCCCTTGTCTCGCATCCTCCTCCACGGTCGGCGCCAACATCTGCAGGATCCTCCTTGGGCGGCTACCTGATGTGGTCCCCTTTAGAAGCAGGAGGAGAGCCACCGCCACCTCAGCAGCCGCCACCTGAATCCGAAGGTCATCGGCCAGCATCTCCGAAATCATGGAAGTACTACTGCGGAGAAGCCCACAGCGATGTTTCAGCGCCCAGTAGCGACAACGACCCAGCGCCCATTTCGATCGACGCTGGCCCCGAGTCAGGCATGGAGGTCGACCAGATGGGAGATCCTTCCCCTTCCAGGGCATCAGCGCTCGACAGCAGCGCCACACCGTTCAAGCCTACGGCGTGGGCAGCTGGCAAGAAGGAGGAGGAGGAGGCTCCCAGGAAGTCCAAACACTACAACATTGCCAAGGACCACATCTGCCACAACTGCAAGAAGGAGTTCTGTCATCAGTGCACGGCCTACGACGACTGCTTGCGCTGTTGGGAATGTGGGGAGGAGCGTGCCGGCCGCGGCCAGGGCATCTCACAGGTGCGCACTCAGCGCCTCTACCCGTGGTGCAGCGACCTCAGTGACATACGTATCGCGGGATCCTGGACTGGCTACCAGGCTCGCTCGGCGTCGCAGCTACCAGGTACTCGCGAGGGACTCCTGGTCGACAGCGGCGCTATCGACAACCTCACCGGCAGGCAGTTCGTGGATCGCCAGAGTGTCATCGCCAAGACGGCGGGCTACGAGACGCACTTCGAGCCTATGGCGAACCCCGTCGCGGTCAACGGCGTGGGGAAGGGTAGCCAGCAGGCTGCGCACCAGGCAGTTGTACCGATCCAACTCAATGACGAATCCGCTGAGTTTCGAGCCCCTTGTCTGATGGGCGACGGCGCTGGCGTTCCGGCCCTGTGGGGCCTGCGATCGCAGAGACAGTCGCGCGCCATCATCGACACCGGTGGCAAAGCGGTCATCATCCCTGGCCCCGGAGGTTTCTCGATGACTCCCAGCCCCGGCAGCAAGGTGATACGGTGCGAGAACGCGATCTCGGGACACATGATGATTCTCGTGTCGGACTTCGAGGAGCAGGACAAGGAGATGATCAGGTCCTCTAAGAAGTGGGTCCTCTACGGAGCGCGCTGCCAGCTGGACAGCAGCGGCGCCGCGGTGCCTTCCGCAGCCCCGACGCCGCCGTGAGGGCCCGGCGGGCCGAGCAATGAGCGGGGGCAAGGCTCGGCTGTGCCATCAGCAATCCCCCGCAGTACCACTACAAGCACTATCACTACCCGGTCAATGCTGAAAACGACAGCTGCCACTGCAGGCTCTTCGAGACCGTCCTCGGCAGCTACCTCCTCTACTGCACCGTCCGGCACATCGACTGTTCCTACGGGTGCTTCACCGCGAGGCTTCCTGGACTGGCAGCAGTCGGCTCGCGACTGGCTCGACGAGTGCAGAGAACTTTCGACGATGCCTGATCCACCAGCAGGAGACGGAGATCACCGCCAATATCATTTCAGGGAAATCTTCAGCGGCTCCTGCAAGTGCACCAAGAAGAACAAGGCCGCCGGCATGCATACTAGATCACCAATCGGCCTGACGACGAAGTGGAATCTCTTGTGGCGGACTCACCAGCTCGAGTTACTCCGACAAGTTCGAGAGGAACCAGCTCAGGTTTTGTGGCTAGACCCTCCAGGCGCGGCCACAGGCACTGGCAGCGCCAAGGACCACGAGCTGGCCAGGTACGTCACCGAGCTCGTCCGCACTCAGCTGGACAAGGGCCTCCACGTCGTTATCGACACGACTGCCGGCAGCCACTTCTGGAAGCAAGCAGAGCTTCAAACACTACTTACACACGAGCGCCTCCAGCATTGGAAGTATTCTTGGTGTGGTTTGGGCGCTGTCGACCTTATGGCGGGCCGACCGTGGCATCGAGTTCGACGAGTCCTATCTACCATCGCCCTACCTCACCTCTGTCTTGGCTGGCCTGCTGGCAGCTATCGGGCACAATGTTGCCAACTATCTTATCTGCTCCAAGCCGCGGGGAAGCGCTTTCAGTCTTCCAACGCACTGGACCGCAACAAGGCATCCAGGGAGTACCCTGAGCAAGTGATCAAGGCAGCTCACCTCGACTTGATGAAGTTTCTGCAATTGAGGAGTGAAGAGAGCGAGAAGTACAACCAGAGTGCATCAGAACCCCCTATATCGGCTTCTACTACAGAAATTCTAGACGCTTCGCGCATCCCCACCAGCCCGTCCAGAAACGACGCCCAGGCGAGTAGAGGGTCGTCCTGAGAGGCTTTTCGGCGTCTTGCGTGCCTCGGGGGGGCCTCTTTGGGCCGTTTGGGATCCTCTTGGGGGCCTCCTGGGGGCCCCTTGGGGCCATCTTGGGGCCTCTTGGTGCCTCCTCCCGGGCGCTTCTTGGGGCCATCTTGGAGGAAATCGATCAAAGAAGAGGGGGGCTTCAATTAGTGCTTCCCCCTCTGGGGGCCAAAATGGGGCCAAAACCTTAGTACAATCAATGGTTCTGGCTTCCTCGGCGAGGCCGTTTTGGACGCTCTGACCGCTCCCCGCCCCCCATGTCCAGGTCAGTGGGGAGGGTGTAGGGGGCGGGGCAAACCCCTCCCCGAAGGGGAAGAAGGAGGGGTGAAAGTGGAAACGCTCTAAACTAAACCACCGACGCCCAGAGGGCTGCTGGGATTGCCCCGGCCAAGCCCCTTATCTTTAAGACGGAGGCGGTCACCGAGACCAAGAAGCGGGCCAAGCCGACGCCCGTGCTACCAGACGAGTGCTCGGGGGACTGCGGCGACGACTTCACCCGGTCCTGATGAAAGACAAGCAAGGTGAGTTCTCTCAGGAATGGCACGCCGAGCGCGTCGCAGCCGTCGCCAGCTTCACCGTCATGTGCGCCACTCAGGCTGACGAGATCTACTACATTGACGACGAGATCGACGACCCGATGGACACTAAGTGCTACTACGAGGACAACGTCCACGACCTTGAGCGCTACCTCGCCGAGACGACCATCGATATTATGGAAATCCACGGCGGCGAGGCGGGCATTACCAGGCCCAGTGTACGTTTGGGCATGAGGGGCGGCCGGAACTTTGACATCGTCACCGGCTGTGACTTGACGCTGAAAGAAGATGTGCGACAGCTGTGGTATTCCATCATTAAGTGTCGCCCACGCGTCATCGTCATGGCCCCTCCGTGCACCGCCTTCAGCCTGTGGTCACGCGTGCGTCGGCATCATCCTCACAGCCATGACACCTGGCGCCGCAATCGCGCCATCGGCGAGAAGCTCGCCAGGCTGGCTGCGCAAGTTGCTGAGCACCAGGCCTCCCAGGGCTTCTTCTTCGTAGTGGAGAATCCATATGCGAGCGAGATGTGGAAGCTACCGTACTGGGAGGCATTACTGGGACGAGATGACGTCTACAGCATTAAGATTCAGATGTGTGCAGCTGGGCTTCGCGACCCCTTCGACGAACACAGAGCACGGCTCATCAGGAAGGATGCGCTCATCGTCGCGAACCACCCAGAGATCAGTCGACCTCTTCGGATACTGCGCTGCCCTGGAGTTTCGCCACAGCATGTTCAGCAGATCAATGAGAATGGCCGATCGCCCTGCGCTCAGGTCTGGCCGAAGCGATTCTGCCAACTGCTCGCCAGGGGTATCAAGTGCGCCTTGGACATGCGGCCAGTTGAGGCGCACCCTACGGCTGAGGAGCTGGCGGTCGCAGGTTGTTCGGCATGCAGACGCAGGCAGCGCGAGGATGACCCTGCGCATGCCAGGGTCGCAGGCGAGTGCCTTTATCCAGACATCCCAGCAGCGGCCACTCGCAGTGTTTGGAGTCGACGTTTTACTTGCTCGGCCTGTAAGGTCGAGGCCAATCGCTGGGATCCTCGCCACACCTTCAAGGATGATGAGTGCAGGTGGAGTTCCAAGCAGATCGAAGAACGTGAGAAGGCAGCTCCACGAGCACCTGCTGGCGATGTCACCGAGCCGAAGAGCAGCGAGAAGGCTGATCCTCCTCCGCGGACTCCTGTTCCTGGCAGGGGTCCACCTGGAGATCCCGCGAAGGGAGATGACGAGCCAGAGATGGATCCGGCCGAGGTTCGGGCAGCCAGCGATGCTCGCATCCGCGAAGCTCTTTCGGGACCTCCTGCTGTCTCGACGAATCCGAAGGCTGCGGGATCATCAGGGCCCTCGGCATCATCGCTGGCACCAGTGAGACGCAGCACCGCCACCATCGGGACACAGGCTACTGATACCTGGGACGAGCCAGACTGGTCACGGTTCGACTTGGGGCGGTCGCTGCAGGTCTTGCGCAATGGCAACGATGCTCAGGTCAAGCGCGTCATTCAGCGTTTACACATACGACACTATCACCTGTCGGCGGACCAGCTGATCGAGTTGCTGGAGGCCGCCGGGATCGGACAGCGAATCCTGGACATGGTGGCCCCCGTGGTTCGAGCTTGCAAGGTCTGCCAGATGTGGCAGCGACCCACTGCCAACTCCATGTCAGCAGTACGTCTTACCACCAGGTTCAACCAGGTCGTGCAGGTGGATTTCTTCTTTATCTTTCAGCTCACCATCTTGCTCGTTCTGGATGAGGCCACCAGATGGGCAGCAGTTCGAGCCGTTCCCTTACGAGAAGAAGGAGATGTCCTTCCTGTCTTTGAAGACATGTGGATCGCGATCTTCGGACCTCCACGTGTTCCCATCATCGACCAAGAAGGAGCTTTCGCGCACGACGCCGGCATGGCGATGTGCGAACGTCACGCCGTGAGTCGTGTTATGCTAAGAACGTTCTGATGACTATCGGCAGGATTACTCCGTACAAGGCTGTTCTGGGCGAGACGCCCAATCTGCTCCAGGATTTCGAGACTCCCACGACGACACAGCAGGGAGACCAACAGCATCTTCATCGAGCACGTGCGCGCGAGCTTGCTCTCTCCAGCATGATCGAGCAGACAGCGACCGAGCGCCTCATCAGATCTGAGCGCTCACGCGCACGTCCTGCTGGTCAGAAATTTCAGTACAAAACAGGCGACCTTGTGGACATTCTCCGGGCACCGCCCAACAAGGACCTCGACGGATGGAGAGGCCCGGCGAAGATCGTGGACGCCACGGAGGAGACGCTCAACGACGGCATTGTACACGTACGCTGGGGAGGCCGCGTGCTCATCTGCAGGCTCCAGGACGTGAGGAGGCATACCACGTTCTGGTCGAGTTTCTTCCTGCAGTTCCCAGACGAGCGGGCCCCGCTGCGTGAGTTCGTCACCGAACTCGGCCGTCGCATGATCGTCATCGGCTGGGTCTACGCAGCACAGGGCTGGATTATATCTCAGGGAGCTCGACTTCATCCTGGGATATTTGCTCGAGGCCTCATGATTACCAACATGCATATGGGTCTCGCCAATTGCGTGGGTATTAGAGTAGGCTATGGCATACACGCTATTCCAGAGATGGACGCAGTTTCTTTCACTCCCTTCGCCTACTGGAGCACTGGTCAGGACGGCTACAGCTACCTGGAGTGGCAAGGGACTCGCCGTCTTGATACCACGCAAGTGTTTGGCGGACGCTGGCACGACACCTACTGGGTGCAGTTTCTCACCGTTGCAGACACGGACGCAAGGACCATACAGCGTGAGGGACGAGATCGTGCATCACCAGACATCGATATGGACATGGCCATGGGCAGCTTTGAAGACGACTCCGACGAGGACATGATCCCAGCAGGCTTGCCACCACGACCTCCACAGCCACCAGCACATCCTGATGTCAGTCGCGGTCGTTCGCCTCCACAGAGCGAGCGAAGTCGGAGCCGGGAGCTCTCTATACCGGAAGAGATTCGAGATCCTCCAGATCCTCTTGGACCTGACCAGGAGATACTTATTCCAGACCAGCCCATGGACCCACGACAACGAACACCCACACCTTCGGCATCAAGAAGGAGATCTGACAAATCCGTTCGTTTCGCAACACCTGTTCCGACTGCTCCACCAGTTCGCAGTGACGAACCACGAGTTTCGAAGCGTGGCAGATCGAGTACACCTTCCCTGGCTGGACCGTCCACGCCATCACGACGAGCTCGGATGGATAAGGAGGAGTCCGCAGGGGCCGGACAACCAGTTCTCCCTCTGCGAGAACCTCATGAGCAAAAAGTACCACAGACAGTTATGCCAGGAGCTTCGTCAAACAGTGGACCGAATGCCTCAGCACCCGATGAAGGGCAAGTTCAAGTCCCTGACGATGATGACCCAGCTGAGCTCGAGACCATACCGCATGACGAGGATGGGGATCGTCTCGACGAAGTCTCGATGGATGACGACGAGGAAGTGCACGATGAGAACCTCTACGTCGACGCCTGGTGGGCTGCCGTCAGCAGTCATTGCCGCAGGCAGATCATCGAGACGAAGGATTTCTTCAACGTGAACGAAGCACTGTCTTGAGTTACTCAGCCGAACGTCACCGGCAGCGAGCCTCCAGAGATCGAGTTCGACGACACACTAGCGCATTGGATGGAGCGTGGTCACTTCGTCACCCACATGGACGACTGGCGAGACGGACGTCTCGTAGCACGATGGGAGTCATCCAGGCAGAGCTGGTGCTTCTTCATCGAGAGGGAAATACACAACCTCACAAAGGAGGAAGAGCGCATCCATCACAAGGACGTGCTCGCAGCTAAGCTGAAGGAGCTCAAGTCCTGTGTGGAGCTCGAGGCCTTCTGCCCTGTGCCTAGAGGAGCTGGCAAGAACGTTATGACGGGACGCTTTGTACTACGGTGGGAGATCATCGACGGCGTGAAGGCTGTCAAAGCGCGTCTGGTCATTCGAGGTTTTATGGGCCAGCAGCAGGGCGGCCTCGACACAGCTAGCTTCACTGCAATGCGCACTTCACAGCGCCTCGTCCTTAGTGTCGGAGTGCAGCATGGTTGGGCCATCTTCAGTTGGGACATCGGCAACGCGTTCCTGAGAGGGCTCAGCTTCACGGAAATTAAGGAGCAGGGTGCGGAGGTCATGCGAGAAGCGTGCTTGCACCCACCGGCAAACGTCTTCTCCATCCTGCAAGAGTTCAAGGCATTCAAGGGTACTAGCAAGATGACGGACCTGCTCAAGCTCCTCAAGAGCGCCTACGGTCCGAAGGGCGCTCCTAGGTTATGGAAGCTACGCCTTGACCAGTATCTTCTTACCTCAGTCGGAGGACAACAGTCCTCTCTTGATGGATGCATATGGATGTGGTTCAAAGATGGGAAGTTGCATGGACTGCTGTCGACACACATTGATGATCTGAAAGGAGCAGGTACCCCTGAATGGCGTGCTTGGCTGTTCGGGCAGTTGAAGTCCAAGTTTGGCAAGATCACCACACAGGAACGAGAGTTCGAGCACTGCGGTATACAGCACAAGCAGCTAGACGACGGCAGCATCACCATCACCCAGGACCACTACATCAAGGAGCTCAAGGCGATTCCGCTCACAGGAGAACAGAGGTCGTCGCCAGATGACGTGGTGGACGACGCCCTACACGGACATTTGCTTGCATTACAAGGCGGTCTCGGATGGACCGTCAACACCAGGCATGACATCGCGGTCTATGTGGGGGCCCTCCAACGTCACCAGAAGGCCCCCACTATCATGGATGTGGGTTCAA
>CAUYUJ010014327.1:252945-350445 GCA_963575745.1 Prorocentrum cordatum | reverse complement strand
TTGGGTTGTACGGTACCTTTCTGCGCCGCGTGTCTTCAGCACGAGTCTCAGCCGCGGCACCGCGTGGAAGCATCATGCAAGTAATCGGTGGAAGGACGAAAGACTAGCTGCGCGGGCTGTGTGATTGGGGGGGGTCGGAGGAGTGCGAGGGACGAGGAGCGGAGATGGAGGCTGCAGGAGGGAGGGGCTTGGAGGAGGGGGGAATCAGGGGCAGCGACGAGGGGGGAGAGAGGCATAGGGGGGGGGGGTGCATCGATCCCCAATGGCCCATGGATCAGCGACAGGGGCCCCATGGCCCTCCCCTGCACAGGCACGTGCTGATTCAGTATTGGCGGCCTATCGCCGACCTGGTAAGGACGCGCGCCTTCATCTAGGGTGCCCTTGTGTCCTTGCCTCTGAGGCTCGTCCTTGCCATTATCACTGGTCGCCCGCCGCCCTAAAAAACCCAACTTCGGCCTCCAAGGGTCTTGCGTCCTTATCACCCGTCCTTAATATACGTTTTGACTGTATGCCAGTCCCCTGCTATCGTTGTCCCTCAGGGAAAGAGTCGAGGTTCGAGGGCCGAGACTTGTTTGGGCGCGTTTCCTTCGGGCCCTCTGGGGCGCTTCTCGTCGTCACGGCTGGATGCGTATCGAGATCTTGGCCGAAGCGCACCACCGGAGAGGCGGCAGGCGGGATTGAGGAGGCGACAGGGGACGGGGAGGTGAACGACGACGTCGACGAACGTCCACGCACCCGCGTGCAGTGATGCGCTGTCTGTCAGGCTCTATCAGTAGGTGGTGAGGCAGCTACCTGAGGAATGGTTTCTACGCTCCCCCTTCTGGTCTCAGAACTCCCTCAACTTCAGTAACAAATCAAGTGCTCCTTGTGTACCCTCGCAATTCCATCTTTAGAGTGCACTCGCGTCGATAAGCGTTTGTTAATCGATGGGGAAGCTCCGACTTAGCGTCGATTAGTGTTGATTCGCAACAGTCATTGAGGTGGCACGGGTGGCTCCCATGAGTTGTCACCGAATTCAACCAGGGCGACGTCTCTGTCAGCGTATTTGTAAGCCAACCAACCTGGAATAATTCTGGAGCCATGCCATCAGATCGTGACCAGCCCAGCAAGTCGTTGTCTTGCCGGAAGTAGGCCAATGCTTCTTCAATGGCTTGGATGCCCTTGGCTGCCTGTCTTGCGTGGTCTTGGTCCCGTCGCCCCGTGCCAGCATATTCGGATCAATCACGGCCCTGGTCGTGCTCCTCTTCACCGGCCTGGGCTACAACATGGTCCGCGACTAGACGCGAGGAGCCGAAGAGGGTGAGAGAAGCAGGTGGATTCCTGGGCCCTGTCCCACCCGCCCTCCTTCCTGCAGATGCTGGCTCGCAGCAGAAGTAGCGACGGCTTTTTAGGATGTTTCTGGAGGCCATTACCCGACCCCATGACCATCAACAGCACTGGTTCCGCATGAATTTACAACTTCGGGGAAGTGGTCGATATCCCCAGGGTTCGGTGCCACCACAACAACTCCGACGTCGGATGAGAGGGTTCCATCGATCTCCATCCTATTGTTCTTCTTTCGATTCAGACTTGGCCCCTACTGCTCCCCCTCTCGGCTCAGAATGTTCCCAGAACCCCGTGCAGACCTTCATCAGGGGCCCTGTGGACCTCTTTAAGAACTTCCTATGGCCACCGAACTTCTCACCGTCCCACCCTCCCTTTCCCGTCCCCCCATCCTGCCATTCTTCCCCGTTTCACGCTTCCCCCATCCCCATCAACACCCATCCCTGCCATCGTCCAGGGTAAATGTCGATCCGATCGGTCAGATTTGATACCGGTTCTGGCCAGCCCCATTCGATTCGATTCCGATGTTCCGATGACCACCGTTTGCGTTGCGGTGTTGTGCATGCTGGCGTGGTCGATCTGAGTAGATTCCGACTCCGTGCCGATTCGGTCCGATCCGACGCACGGTCCGATCCGACGCACGCTCCGATCTGATCCGATTTCCCTCGCCGATGCCGTCTTGTGCTGGGGAGTGCAGGGACATCGACAACGGACTGACAGACATGCCGTTGCAACCAGAGTCATGAATACAGATCATGCCCGATCTCGTTTGCCGCTCCCACCACACAGAGGTGTGGGCAGACTTTGGACGAGTCCACAGACATGAAGATCATCCATTGACATATTCAGAAGCAGGAACAATGTTTGGCACTGTACGTTGAACGTTGCAAGAAGTACTGCGAAGGCCTTGCGGCCGGTGCCACCGACCCTGAAGGCGGGACCTCCCCGGGGACCCCCGCTGCCGACGCCCGCTGGGACCCCAGCAGGGGTCGGTATTCTGACCCGGGACCCCCTGGGCCGAGTTCTATTCTCTGGTTGGACGGGCTGTACTCATCAGGTTGGGCGGGCTATTCTCCAGCGAAGTCGGGCCATATTTTAGTTTGAGCCTTCGAGACCTTCAAAGCACCACACGCGCAAAAAACCGAACACTACCAGACACCAAACCCCAGGCAGCAAGCCCGAAACCAGAAACCTCAAACACCAAACAACAAACAACAAACCCCAAACTCCAAGCACCAGACCCGAACCCCCATACACCAAGCACCAATCACAAAACCCCAAACCCCAAACACCGAACACCAAACACATACCACCAAACGCCAAACCCGAAACACCAAACCTCAAAACGCCAAACCCCAAACATTAAACATCAAAAGCCAAGCACCGTAAACGAAACCGAACACCAGACCCCGAACACCAGACTCCGAACACCAGACCCCACACACCAAACACCAAACCCTCGTTGTATTCCTCTTACCTCCTCCCTCCCTCCCTCCTCGTCCTCCCTCCTCGTCCTCCTCCCTCACTCCTCGTCGTTCTCCTCCTTCCTCGTCTCGCGGGACTTACCGACGGCCCGCAGGCCGGACGGCGTGCCTGTGGGTGGGAGCACGGGGAGCAGGAGCAGGAGGAGGAGGAGGAGGAGGAGGAGGAGGAGGAGGAGGAGGAGGGGGAGCAGGAGGAGGGGGAGTAGGAGGAGGAGTGGGAGGAGGAGGAGGACGCGGAGGAAGAGGCGGAGAAACACTTTTAGTTCAGGAGAGGTTGCGCTTTCCGAACCGTTCCTTGGGTCAGAGTATGGAGGCCCTGTTGTGGCCGAGGTTCGCCGTGGCCGTCCAGGCCTTTTCGCGCTCTATGTCTCTTTCCTTATGGCTCATGAAGGAAAGGGGTCCTGAGGGAAACGGGTCCTGGAGGTTCTTCGCCGCTTTCGGGCTCCGGGGACCCCAGCGGATCCTCGGCCAGCAGGTCCTCGGATTCTTCTAGAGTTCTTAAGGGTGTCTTAGGTTTTATTCGGGTTCCTTAGGACTCTTTAGCATTCCATCAGGGTTCCTTCGAATTCGTTTCAGGATTCCACTGGTTTCCCTATGATTTCCTCCGGATCTCAGTTCGGCGCTTTCCCCTGGATTCCTGAGGGTCCTCAGGGGTTCCTTCGGAAGCCTGCGGGTTCTTTGGGATTGCAGCGGACTTCTCAGGATTCCTTGGAGATCTGTGGGATTATTTCGGGTTCTTTTGAGAGTTCTTTGCGATTCCTTCTAGGCATCGTATACGGTTCACATAGGATTCGCATGCGGTTCACGTAGGAGTCGTAGACGAGCCACGTAGGAACCGTATACGGTTCACATAGGAATCGTGCACCATTCACTCAGGAATCGCGTACGATTCACATTGGATTCGTACACGAGTCGCATCGGGGGGTCTTTGACGGTTCACAGAGGAGTCGTAAACGGCCCACAGGAACCGTATACGATTCGATTCGCACACGATTCGTATACTATTCATGTGGGAATCGTACTTGATTCACACAGGAAGCGTATACGATACACGTAGGAGGTGTATATGATTCACATGGATATGTAGCCACTTTACATAAGGAGTTGCATGCGATTCACATAAAAGTCGTATACGATACACGTGGACCTGTGCACGGTTCACATTGGAACCGTACACGGTTCACAGAAGATTCGTTTACGATTCACATAGCGTTCGTGTACGTTTCGCATGGGAGTCGTCTACGATGCACATTGGAAACGCATGCGGTTCACATCGCTTGCGCACACGCTTCACATAGGAAACGTATACGATTCACATTACAATCGTATGCGATTCGCCCAGGACTCGTATACGTTTCACATAGGAATCGAACACGATTCACATCGTTAATCGTTGATTCCGACATCTGATCATTGTTACGGATGGGTTGTCTTTCAGTTGTTGTTCCCATGAAACCATGTGGGCCTCTCAAGGGCACACCAGTTGATGGCAATCAATCGAAATCAATTGCGGAAGGTATGCCAGAGCTTACGTTCCAGAGGGTTGTCCCCCTGTCAACGGGGGTACAGCCCGTTCAAGTTGGGTATCGCCCATCCAATCGGGGTAAATACGACTGCCGCCCCTCCCCCTTCCCCTCCCGCCCCCCCCCATCCCCGCCCTCCCGTCGGCAGGGAAGGGATAAAGTGAAGGGGGTTTCCTTAGACCTAACTACGGCGATCCTTTTCCTTGTCCCTTGATTTCCTCGGGACTCACAACGACGACGACAGCGTCTTCCACACTCCGAAGGGTCGGCGAATATGTCACGGATTTCAAAGTGTCCCATTGCAGGATTTCTACAAAAGGGTGCGGCGGCACTGACAGAAGCAACCCTTGACCTCTGCAGCGGAGCGTGGTACATAAGAAATGAAGGAAGCGCAGCGTAATCAGGAATACAGTACGGTCGGTTCGCGTCGTGTCGACGGGCGGCGACTCCGCCGCCAGCGTTCAACGTTGAACTCCGCTCGCGACCTAGAATCGGTCGATGTTGAACGACATGACGTTTCGGAAACGGCCGATCGTTCAAGGTTGAACGATCCCCGCGGTGTCAGGAACCAACGCCGGGTTCGTCACGACACAAAATTGCCGAGTGAAGTGGAACGTGTGATATGGAAGATAATCGCTGGATATCTTTGACTCGCGCGGCGAGGGGCGTAGCTCTAAGGCCAAGGGCCCTAGTTCGAAATAAAAATGGCAGCGGCGAGCAAGGAATGAAACCACAGGCCCCTCGAGGCTTCTGGGGGAAACCCTCTCGGGCCTCTTACATTCCTGGAAAGTGAGCTTGATTCACAGAACGAGGATAGGAACGAGAATACCACCAAAGAATCACGACGGCTCAAAACAATATGTTAGGACAGGAAGTTGCGGCTCGGATTGAGGGAAAAGCGCAATGCAACATTCATGACTGCCGCTACCAAACTTTCCCGACACTGGTGAAACGCCTCCGCTTTGCTTTCTGATTGCGTTGGAGGTTGGGTCCGAGGGTCAAGGGTTGATTCCCGAAACTGTCCTGCAATGCGTTTTTTCCAGACTGGAGGCGCATCCACACACGGCGCCGAGAAGCCTCACCAACGGCCCCACAGGGACGAAACACGTAAGATAACTCGATTCCTCCGATTTTCTATCCCCGACCTCGGGCCCCCTTTCGCACCCGCAGAGGCAATGGCCCTCGCGGCACACGTGTACAGTTCCTACGGATGCCGCGGTGGCGCTCGCCATACGCTGTGCTGGCCTTTCCTGTGTTTTCGTGCAGCGTTCTCTCGGCTGCCAGGGGGCGACCACGCGAGTCATTACCCGGACCTCTGGCAGCGGGAGTTTTTCGGTCTGCCGCCCCGGAGCTCCCGACCCTTCTCCGCTGGGACAGCTGTTCGTCTTGGAGTCGGCTGGGGGTCTGAGGCGCCCATCAACATCTGCCGGCCAAAAGGCAGGAGAGGCAAGGAGAGCCCTCCTGTTTCGTCCTGCCTGGATCTCTCCCGGGGGCATTTCATCGCCACGGCTGGACGCGGCTCGAAAACTTCGTGCGCTTGGACGGGGATTCGGGTAAGGGGCCGATGAGCGGACTTGGCCACATCCCCCCCTTGACCGATCTTATGTGCGCATATCCGGTTCAGGCCCCAAGGCCGCTCCCAATGTCCATGAGTTATTCATCATGGCACCGGGGCCCAGAACGGCTCCCCGTGGCCGAGATTTGACGGAAACGCCAGGATTGAAGGAACCAGCCAGACGGAGTTCTGGGTAATGGAGAGGCTTGGCGTGACTTGCGATAGAAGAAGATCTACTCCCAGATGAGGTCCGAGCAGATGGGATCGAAAGATCGCGCCACATCGCGCATCATCGGCGATGCGGCTCGATGTGGAGCCCGCTTTTCTCCACGCGGACGGCACCGTTGCATCGCCGATGCATTGGCGCGATCCTCCGACCCCATCTACTTCGACTCAATTTGGGAGGCCTCTATGATAATATGAAATAATGATATTGTTAATAATATAATAATATCAATACTAAATGATAACAATACTACTAATAGTACGAATAATAATGAGATGAGGATGATGAAGGAGAGACGACCAAAGCGGAACGCCACCGCGGAGGTCTTTCTGGGCCGCGTCCTGCCCGCCGTCGACAAGTCGGACCTGGCGGTCCCGCGCCCTCGCGCACCCCCCCCTGGGGCCTGGTGTCCTCCCCCCCTGCCTGCAGAGAAGCAGCGTTCTCTCGCCGTCGTCACCTTCGTTAGCAAGTCATGGGAGCCTTAAGTGTCCTCGCAATTCGGTCCTGTTTCATGGTGGCCTAATTCGCGCTCCGTGCACCACACCACGCTCCTTTCGCCAGCGCAGTGACTCTGCCTAGCCGCCGACGCAAAAGTGTCCTCGCAATTCCGTCTTTGGAGTGCATTCGCGTGCGCTCGCGTCTGGTAATCGATGAGAAAGCGCCGATTTAGCGTCATGCGTCGATCAGCGTCGAAGTATTGTCGATTCGCAGCCAACAAGATGGTATGGGAAGCTGCTGTGGATTGCCGCAGAAGTCGTCATGATTCGCAATGGCGAGGTCGTCGTCGACCTCTCTGGCGCAAAGGGTCGACCGTTCAAGAGGACGGACGATGACACAGACGAGAAGCGCCGAGCGAGCCGCCCCCGTGCCAGGTTGCCGTTGCCAGCGGTTTCTGTAGCCCCCATTCCGTCCCGCTGCCCGGTAGATGCGCCAGCTCTCGCGCGGGAGCGCGGGCTGTTGTAAGCCACGGGCGTGGCGTGCGTGGAAGAGTTGTGGCGCTGCATGCGCCGGGGGGCTCGGGATCGAGACCCCAGGGCACACACCTCGGGGTCGGGTGATAGTGGCTTGAGTTATTCCTCTACCGCGTGGCGGTCGTCACACGGGAGCTTCCCCCGAGTCAGGGTAACGATCGTACGTAGGGGTGGTGGGGGATTTCCATTTGCTGGTGCTCGCGCGCATGCTATGGCCGTCCCAGCGCACCCCCGCCCCCGGGCCCCTAATCCCCCTTTGGGGCACCGACCGTTACCAGACATGATCTAAAGCAATCTCATGGCACATACCTCGGGCTCGCGTGATCAGGGGCTGGAGCAGATGTGGCCGGAAGATCGCGCCTCGGGGGCAGCGCTAGGGGGTGACGGGCGCAGGGGGGAACGCATCGACCCCCAAGTCGCCCTTTCATCGTTGGTATCGGCTTGATAGCCAGCCCTCCCAGACACGTGTGGCGCCTCAATCGGGGACCTATCGCCGATCTATCGGTGATGCATCACCGATCATCGCCGATCTATCGGTGATGCATCACCGATTCCAGATCGGTGTTTCCCCTTTGAGCCAGCCCTCCCCCATATCGTTGCCCAACAGTGACGCATCGCCACTGCATCGGCGATGCGGCGATGCTGCGCGCCCAGCCCACATATCCACGCGGCGTAAAGAAAGGCAGCGACGGCACATTGGGTTCTCTCAGCCTGGCTGCCTGCCTTGCAGGACCATCACAAGACGACTCGGGTCAAACGCAGGCCCCATAATTGGGTCCGAGATCCCCTGGCCCTCCCCCCCCGCGCCTCGAACAAAAACACCATCTCCGACGAATTTGTTTTTGTTGAACCCTGGCGTTTTTTATTTATCTCGGTCTCCTGGAGCCGCTTTCGGGCCCCGAGGCCATCATAATTAGATCTGGGGCAAAAGTCTGCCCCTCGCTTTGCGGATCGTGCAGGTGCCAGCTATATAATGAACCCCACTTGCAGAGAGTTAGCGGTGAGCCTAAAACCGAAGTGATCTCAAGTAGTTGCAAGTGTTTAGTCTTCACAGGTGGGTATAAGTGATAGGCGCTGCGCAGTGCTAAATCAAAGTAAACGTATGTTGTTCCTCGCCCGTCTGAAGCTGCACATCTGTCAGTTTCCGAGAAGGGTTTGTAAACAATATTCTATCACTCCGCAAGATGTGTTCAACGAAGAAACTGGCGAGCGGATTCCGTCTTGGAGGGGCTGGGCGATTTGTCTGTGGCGTGGCGTTGGTGGACAAGTGTGAGGGGGGAGGAGGCATGAGGAGGCGAAGCGCGAGGAGACAGGAAGGGTCGGGACAACAGCGTTGCAGGCCACTCGAGAGTTGCACTCCTTCAGCGCGCTGGATTGCGCTTGGTCTTTGCTGGTCTTTTCCATAGACGTGTTCACGAGTAGGCGTGGTGCTGCTGTGTTTCAAACGGCACGGACCTTTTGGCATAGTTTAGCGCAATGTCGTTTTGGTGTCTTGTGCCCTTGTTTATTCTTCTCCATCATTTTTGGCAAAATTCGCGTCGTCGAATACATACGCCAGCGCCTTTTCCTTTGCCTGTCAGCGCCAGAATAAGCACGCGCGCATCATTACAGCACAGCGCTCCAGTCGCCAAGGCGAAGTTCGCGGGGCATGAGCGAAATTACGATCAGTAGTCGACATGTTTTGAAAAAGCTGCTGGAGCCCTCGCGCGACGCGCAGTAGTTGTATCATCGAATGGCCTTCGGTGCATTCAGCCACCGTGACGGGGTTGTGGGCCCGAGGCCTCTTTGATGTTCGATGGGATCTCGTCGAGGCCTCGCGCGGCGCCCAGTCCTCCTATCCATCTAGTCCACACGCTCGCCCTGTCAGATATGGGACGACGTTTGCGCGGCGATGTTCCGACGTACGTCCGACGTACATCCGACGTCAATCCGACGTAATCTGGCGTAATCCCGACGTAAATCCGACGTGGATCCGACGCGAATCTGACGTAATTCGTGTCTCGAGTTGCCGCGCGATGCCTCCGGGATTTTCTTCATGCGACGAGCAGTGGCCGCGACTACCTGCTCGCCGTGCGAGGACCCGGTATGCAGTCCGGCGAACATATCGTGGTGGTGCTGTTAAGATCCGGGTGCGAACCAACGGTGCAGTTGTTTGGATTCTAGTTTTAGCGACATTTTTTTCGCGAAGTTAGCAAGGTATACATGAATATTGAATGTCGTTTGGCCCATCCCGCCGCCGTGTCTGGGTTGTGGGTCATAGGCTTCTCGGATGTTCGTTGGAATGTCGTAGGAGGCCCCTCTGGGGGGCCTCTTGAGGCAGTTTTGAAGCCTCTTGAGGGCCATTTTGGGACCGTTTTGGGGTGTCTTAGGGGGTGTCTTGGGAGCTCCTGGGGATCTTCGGGCGGAGAGCTCGAATTGTCCGTTTGGGCTCCCCCTCTGGGGCTTCATTTGGGGCCATCTTGGGGCTCTTTTGGGCCGTCTGGGGCGCCTCTTGGGCCGCCTTGGGGCCCTGTGGGGACGTCTTGGGGCCCCACTTTTGGCCCCTTCGGCCGTCTTGGGGCGATCTTGGGGGGGCCTTTGGGGCCGTGCTGGAGCGTCGGGAAGCCGAAAAAGGCGAGAACGCCCAACTCCTTCAAACATCTCTCACGATGCCGGCAAGGTCCGGCCGATCAACGCGGTAATTTTCGACGACAGAGTCCTCGCCAACGCCGCTCGTTTTCGCTTGGATTCTGTCTTCAAGGACTGGGTCTCGCGGGTTCAGCGCGGCTATGCGGAGGGGCACTCTCTGATGGCGACCGTCGTCGACAATGGCGCGCAGATGCGTGTGGCCGCTTTGGCCCGGGAAGGCTGTTCTTCAATTTCGTGGCGGTCTTCCCGTCGGTCGACGAGAGTTTCATCGTCGAGCTGCTGGACTGGATCGGCGCCCCGTCGTCCATGCCACCGCCCACGCTGAATTTCGTCGCGGCGCTGTGCTGGGGCAGCGATTGCCAGATTTGCGTTGCAGGCCTGTTGTTGTTTGGGGGTTCGTTTTGACAGCTGGGGTTCGACAGGGCTGTCCGCTCTCGCTGTTGCCTGTGCCATTGCGGTGAATTTGCTACGTCGTCTGAGGCGCCACGTGGCCACCGCCGCCCCCCGGGCCTGCGCCGACGACCTGGCCTGGGCCTCGCGGCAACTTCTCCGCGACCTCCCCGCGCTGGCTGACCTCTTCCGCGAGACAAGACGGTGGTGGTCTCTCTCTCTTTTTGGCTGGCCGGCCTGGCCGAGCTGCGGGCCCAGCTGGCAGCGCGGGCGCCGCGTTGGGGGGCAATCAAGATCGAGTGCGCCGCCGAGTATTTCGGCTTCACCATGAGCCTCGACAGCAAGGGACGCTCGCAGCAGAAACCGCTTGCGAAGTTCGACGAACGCGCCGCTCTCTGTGGAGAGGTTGGCTGCGAGTTCCAGCTCGCGCTGTTGGCGGCCCACATCTACCTCTTCTCGGTGCTCGGGTTCGTCGCCCAGCTGCTCCCGGCCCCCAGGTTTTCGCCCACCCACAAGCGCGCCGCGGTCGAGAAACTTCTCCCTGGGCCCTGCGGATGGTCATCGGCTCCTCCGGGGGCTCCAGCTGGAGCCACGGTCCCTGGCGGCTCGCGCGGCACTTTACGAGGCGCCCGGCGAAGGTGGCCTTCATGTCCTATCCCGGGCGAGGCCCGTAGGCTACAGATGCCGCCATGCGGGTTTGCGCGCCGACGGGCACAGTGGGTGCTCGCGAACTTGGGTCACGGTTTACATCGTAGAGGTCAGCAGCTCTGGGGGTATGAGACCCCGGGGGCATGGACCGCGCGGTCCGGCGCCGACGCGCACGCCCAGGCAGCCCGGCGCCGCAGGGTCTGTCAGAGGACCAGTTTCGACCTCCAGCACAACTGCCACGAGCCAGGTGAGCGGCTCTGGCGCCGCAGGCTCGCCCGCGGGCAGATCGCTCTGCCCACCGCGGCCCGCCCCCCAAGGGCGCGAGAGATTTTGCACTTTTTGAAAGCAGCTGTGCCCCCCCGCTGCCCTCGTGCGAACCTGGTTGAAGGAGTGGTGCACGGGGTGGCGTTTCCAGCAGCAACGATGCTGCATCTTCGGTTGTCAGGCCGAAGATTCTATCGAGCATTGTACCGACTGCCAGGTGGTGCTTGATTTCGTTCGGCCTTCCCTTTCCCCCATGTCCAGTTTTTTAAAATGTTGTTCTCGGCACGCGTGCGGAGCCTCACCCGGGACATCCTCGTCCGCATGGCGGCCCGCGCGGCAGTTGTGTACAGAGTGCTCTGCCGGTGGCGGCACGCAGCATCTGCAGCTCGCCTCTGCTCTTCGGCGCTGGGCCAGGCGGCGTTGGAGTTGGTCCGCGGGCACCCCGCCGCGCGCACAGCAGCGGCTGCGCACGCGGGTGCCCGCTGGCGGCCGTGGCCTTGACCTATCTGGATTGTCTGGTTTGCACGTCCCCTCCCCGTCCCCCCAGCCCCTCCTTCCTCCCGTCTGCCTTGCCGCTGCCGCCGCCGCTTCTTCAACAGTTGAATGTTTGCCGTGCTTGGATGTTTCGCTCTTTTTGGGGCCAGCGCTCGCGAGGAACACCTGTGCGAATTGCGCACGCGCGAACCGCGTTCTCTCCTCTCTTGTTTGTCATGATCCTCTCTCCCCCTCCTCCTCCTCCTCCTCCTCCTCCTCCTCCTTCTCCTCCTCCTCTTTTTCTGCCTCCCCAGAGTCGAAAGCATGTACATTTTCTGTCTGCACATGCGCCCCAGTGGTCATTTGCACTTGCGCCCCAGTGGTCATTTACAGTTTCTGTTTGCACTTGGCTGTCGGGCGATAACCTCCGAGGCCAGTTCGACCTTCCTCGTCGTGAGTCGTCCCCCTCCTCCCCTCGCACTTGCGGTCCGTGATCCGTGACATGTTTGTTGCGCATTGCCGCGTGCGCAGACCGTCTCTTCAATGTTGGCTGAACCAGCCGATCCTCGTTTTTTTGTCGACCCGTGTGCAAGGCGAAACTTGTTTTAGCTTCTTCAGCTTACGCGTTTTTTGTTGTTAGAAGTGGGCCACGTTCGCAGGACAGCCGTGGGTAGCGTGCTTTGTCGGCGGCGCGTTTGGCGAGGCTAGTGGCGTGAGTTTGTGCTGTCCGCTCCCATCCTCTCCCTCCTAGGGGAAACAACTTAGTTGTTTGCTTTTTTAATACCGCGCGAAAGCAATGGCAAGCGCATGTGTTGTCGTCGAGGTCGACTACAGAAAACAAACCGATTCGCCCATACTTCCGTAGTCCGCCACACTTTTTTTAGATTCTGCGTGCTCGGACTTTACCAACCATCACCGCACCCTAACCCAATCCGAAGCCCTGCTTCAAGTTGCCCTCGATATCCACTGGAGGGGGAGTCGAAAAACACTGAGAAACACATGGAACCCGTAGCCCCCCCAATCCGAAATTCGGGTCTTCGGGTTGGTCAGCGGGTAGGCGCGAATTTCACTGCATTTTGTTTCAGAGGAAAGCCAGCTGAGACAACGGCGGCTCCCGCCTGGCCCACATCCGATCAAAATCGTCCCCCGGGAGCTGGCCCCGTTTGTCGAGGCGGATCCAGCCGCGGTGACGAGAGCCGCCCGGCAGGCCCAGGAAGGACGACACGAAGCTGGGAAGGGCCGTCGTTGTCTTCACTGGCCCTATTCTCGCCTGCTGTGTAGTTCTGCTCCCGCCGTCTGCCCGCCCGCGGAGTTCCTCTTCGGGTGCGTCTTCAACCCGCTGTGGTTGCTGGCCCTGTGGAGCTACTTCCAGGCACCCCCCCCTGCTGGGGCTCGAGAGTCTGGCGCTCGAGCTCGGCAGGCCGTTCTTCGATGCAGCATGTTGCCCCCCGGGGACACAGCGAACAGAAGACACGAGCTCGGAAGTCCGTGTGGATTACTCTTGTCGGCGCTGGATCCCCTCTGGCGGCGCCTCGGGCGCGTTTTTGTTTGGATCGGTGCCAGAAGAGGCGCCAGAGGCCCCGCGGGCGGGATCAGCGCGGAGCCAAGAAATCCGCGTGGGCATCCGGAAGCTTACGTTTACAGTCGAGGTCTTACCAGAAGGAACGCCAAGTAAGGAACAAAGGGGCTTTTCTGGCCACGGTGGGCCTAGGCCACAAGCAAATTCCGCGACATAAATCTAAGAAACGGCCCAAATCCCCGAGCCCCTTCTGAACCCAAAGCGGTCCTTATTTAATCGCTTCACTCATTCCGCCGGCCCTCGAGCGCTCTATGGGGCCTCTTTGAAGCCTCTTGGGGGGCCTCTTGGGGGGCCTCTTGGGGCCTTTTGGGGGCCTCTTGGGGGTCTCTTGGGGCTCCTGGGCGGCGTCTTGGGGCCCCCTTTGGGCCTCTTGGGGGCTCTTGGGGGCCTCTTGGGGCGGGGTAGTCGAGTGCACCCCCCTCGGAGGCCACGATCCTCGTGAGGGGTGTCGAAAAAAGGCCCTCAAAACTATCTCTGGGTAGAGTTGGTCGGGCTGCGGTCCGGATACTTTTCGCCAGGGGACCCCCAGGGGCCGCCCCGCGCTCGCGAACTAGAAATATTGTTAACCAGTTACCGGAGATCTTAGCACGCCTCTGGCCCGTTGGGCCTGCGAATTTAAACGTCTTGGCTGTATGCAGTCTTGCCCCTTGGACAGCGAATTCTGTCATGGGGGTTCATGTCTTGCAAGAAGAGGTGTCATCTGGGTGGGCTCCCAGAACCCGCAAGGTCTGTCCTTAGGATTCCGCGCCGTGCCATGCGCTTTTTAGTTGTCAAGATGCGAGCGTGGTACCGTGCCGTACCGCGCCGTGCATGGCTTCCAGAGTGTCAAAAATAATTTCAGGAAGCCATTCGGACCCCTCATTTTCCGGTGAAACGAGATCGCATCCAGCACCCCGAGGTATTATTTTGGCACCCTGAGGAGACGAGGAGGAGGAAGAGGAGGAGGGTCATGAGGGCGAGGAGGAGGACGAGGAGGAGGACGAGGAGGAGGAGGAGGAGGACGAGGAGGAGGAGGAGGAGGAGGAGGAAGAGGAGGACAGGGATGAGGAGGAGGAGAAGGAGGAGGAGGAGGATGCGGAGAGCGGGGAATAATCATTTGTTTTTGCGTTTCGGTGCAGTGCTAACGAGATCGCCCGGCTAACTCCGCCCCCGCGAATGATTCATGTTCATGTCGGTGCTACCGATATCCCATGAAGGGGGGGAGGGGCTGGATGGCTCCCTGCGGTTGATATGGCGCGCCGTGCCGTCCCGTGTAGCGCCTGGCTGCCGGTGTGCGAAGTTGTTCCTCTCGCTCCGTGGCGCTGCCCGGTCTCGCTCCGACTTGGCCTCTCTGACTTCTCCGACTTGGCTCTCCAGGACGAGGAGGAGGAGCGAGGAGGAGGAGTGAGGAGGAGGAGGAGGAGGAGGAGGAGGAGGAGGAGGAGGAGGAGGAGGAGGAGGAGGAGGAGGAGGAGGAGGAGTGGAAGGAGGAGGAGGAGGGAGGAGGAGGAGGAGGAGGAGGAGGGGGGAGGGGGAGGGGGAGGGGGAGGAGGAGGAAACTGGGAGAGGAGCAGGAGGAGGAGGAGGAGGAGGAGGAGGAGGAGGAGGAGGAGGAGGAGGAGGAGGAGGAGGAGGAGGAGGAGGGAGGAGGAGGTCTGCTCTGACTTGGCCGCTCGCCTCGAGGGACCCGCTCCCCCGCCCTCATGCCTGCCCTCCAGCCTCAGGCCCCTCCCCCCCGTGGGCTAAATTGCCTTTGCTCGGCGAGCCACGAGGGTGTCCCTTCTCCGCGGGCCCTGCTCCAGGGCCGCGCAGGTAGGGAGAAACAACATAAACAAAAACATCACAAAAACTACACAACCAGAAAACAAGAAACAACGACAAGACCAGAACAACAAACCAGACGCAGCCCAGCAACCACCTGTGTGTTTTTCCTGAGGGGCAGAGTAGAGCATGGACGAGCGAACCAGTCAGCACAAGCCGGTCGGTAGGCTTGGGGGTGGTTTTAACTATACGTGCTCGCTCAGTCTTGCTGCCACGCTTGCGCGAGTTCGAGTAGATGGGCTTGGGCGGTCGCGCCGCATCACCGATGCGTCTCGGGCCCCCGTGGGCTACCTTTGTTCGTCGAGCCGCACCAGTGCCCTCTTTTCCGCTGGCCCTTCTCCCAGGCCTCGGAAGTAGGGAAAAAGGGGCAGAGTAGATAATGGACGAGCGAAACAGTCAGCACAAACAGGTCGTGCTGCCACGTTTCCGCGAGCTTGAGTAGGTGGGGTCGGGGGATCGCGCCGCATCACCGATGCGTCGGCGATTTTGCGCGATCTGGAGCCCGTTCCACAGCCGTGCATCAGCGATGCGGCGAGATCCTCCGACCCCGTCTGCTCTGGCCTCATTTGGAAGGCCTCTCCACCTCCCCCTCCCCTCCTCGCTCTCGGGACGCTGTCTGGGTGTCGTCCACTGCGCCCTCTCAGGCCAGCTTCGCGGACCCAGGGTACCTGCCGCAGCCGTGGCGGCAGTTTGTGGCGCAGATGGGCAGCCAGCTGCCCGTGGTCCAGGCGGGGGCCGCTCCCACCACGCGTCCGGCCGCCGGAGCGGGGAGGAGAGGGGAAGAGGTGCGCTACAAAAGTTCAAGTGCGACAAATTTCTAGACGCTTCCCGTAGCCCCAACCAGCCCAGCCAGAAACGATGGCCAGACGAGTTGCCCCGACCAGGGATGTGGAGGAGCATGCAGTGGAGTAAAGGGCTCGGTAAGAAGTCATACCACAGGAGGGGGAGGATGGAGGAGGAATCGGATGATGATGATTCATGATGATGATGATGATGAGGAGGAGGAGGAGGAGGAGGAGGAATAGGCAGATGAGGAAGAGGAGGAGGAGGAGGAGGAGGAGGAGGAGGAGGAGGAGTGCGAGCAGAAAGGCCAGAGGCCTCTTGGATGCCTCTCGGAGTCTCTTCGGATGTCTCCAGAGCTTCTGGACGCCCTAATGGGGCGCCTTGGGTGCCTCTTGGCGGCCCGGGGGCATCTTGGTGCATCTTGGGTGCCCCGGGGGAGCCTCTTGGGGGTTTCTTGGGAGCCTCTTGGGGTCTCCTGGGTGCCTCTTGAGGCCCTCTTGGCGCACTCTCGGGAGCTTTGGGGGCCATCTTGGAGGAGTTTTGATCAAGGAATGGGGGGTATGAAATTATCCCCCCCCTCCAAGTGGCCAATATTGGCCCAACGCCTTCGTAAAATCAATGGTTGTTGCCATCTGGCCAAGGCCTTCTTGGACGCTCCAATCGGTCGCGGCCCCTCCCCTCCATACCTGGGGGAAGGGGGTAGGGGGAAGGGTCAAGCTACCCTCCTAGATAGCAAGCCGTGTAGCTCACTCCCTCCCGCCCTCCCAACACATAAGTAGCATCCGAGTGTCAGCAGATCGCCCAGGAACGCCATACAAGCCATGCGCGCCACGGGTTCCAGGTGTGCACCAGGCAGCCTGGAGGCCAAGCGTGCCAGATGCGGCACGTGCTCCACGTGCACCAATTGTGCCACGTGCTCTAGCCGCGCCAGTTGCGCCAGCTAATTTCGGGGAACCCAAAAGGAACCCTGGGGCCCAGGCCCTAAGGAGTTATAGATCCCGAGTACTCCTGACGCAAAATGTTGAGCATTTTGTGAGACGGGCGGCTCCTCCTGGGAGCGCAAAGAAAGTACCGACGCTGATAGACAAAGTGTAACATCTTGAGGAGTCGCGAAACAGACCAGAGCTCAGAGAAGAGGGCCTTGCGCATGCTCCTGATATGGAGTCACCGAGTATCTCATGTAGTTTCTAGACAGGGGTGGTTAACCTGCGCACAGCAAGCAATATACGGCACCCTCGCCGTTGCTGTCAAACACCAATGCCAAGTGGTCGCGGAGCGCCCTCGCATGCTCCTAATTTGGAAGCCAAGTTCATGGTGTATTGTATTGTGTCAAGGCGGGTGGTGTGTGGGCGGGTCTCATTGGTCCGGCTTGGCTGATGGTCGGCTGGGAGAGGGGGTGCTTTTTAAAGAGGAACAGTGGTATAGCCTTCCCCGAAGGGGAAGAAAAGAGTTGAAATAGAAAACGCTCTAAACCACTCACTCCCCAAACGGTTGTTGGGATTCAGCACGGAGAGTTGACTTCACCAGGACAGTGTGGAAGTTTGCAGTGAAACCAGTTCTGGATCAGCCGGATCAGACTGAGGAGGAGGGGGACGAAGAGGAGGAAGAGGACGACGACGACGAAGTCTCTGGCAGCCGCCTTCGGGTCTTCTGGAGGCCCTCTTCCAGTCTTCTCGCGGCCCGCCCTGCCTGACGGGGTCATATCAGAGGATATCAGGATTTTCTTAAGGTTGTTTCGGAGTGTCTTGTGGTTCTGTTGAGGCTCTCTTGGCTGCCTTGTGGGAGCCTTGGAGGTTCTCTGGGGGCATTCACGAAGGCGTCGATCATATAGGGGGGGGGACTATTGCCCCCCCCCGCCCCCCCCATATTTTGGGGCATCCGAATCGCATAATGGAGCCCTTTTGGGCGCTCTGGGGCGGTCTTGGGGCTGTCTTGGGGGTTCGAAGTTACGTTCCGAGGGGGAGCGTCCAATGTTTGCGCGACCCGCAACCGACCGTATGTGGTCAGGGCGGCGAAGCCCCATTCGCCTGTGCCGCCTACTCGGTATATGATATGCGGCGGTGGGGTTGGCAAAGGGCCTTTTGTTTTCTCCCATCGCCATCCCGGGCCCTTCCCACATCGTAGAATTGACGGGTTATTCTCGTCCTATACACGATGAGACCCCATTACCGTTTTCTATTTGGTAGCGGTAGTTTTGCCCATTTCCACCAGCGGCGCGATGAGCGTTGACGCCGAGTTCCACCGACGTGCCTGCAGAAACGCGGGCCGCATCGAGGACAAGGGCACGATGATCATCACCACGTATTGCATTACCGGTACCAGTCGACCGACGCCGTCCCACGCCTGGAGCGCGCAGGGAGCTCCGAGCGTTCATGCGTAGGCCTTCCTTTTGACCGCGGCGACAGCCTGGACCACCTCTACAACCTACCGGCCCGCCAGCGCGCAAAGAACCTCGACCGCTACTACGACCTCATTTTCGAGCGCGGGAACGCGACGTGCAACCTCACTTTCGAGCGCGGCGCAGGAACGCGACGTGCAATCTTGGCCCTAAGACCGTGGAGCGCCGACAGGCGACCCCACGACCATTTGAAGCTGGTTGCGGCTACACGAACCCACCTCTTCATCCACGACCCGCGACAACGCCCACATCAATACGCCTTACTTCAGCCTCATTATCTCCAGAGTCGCAGCCTTCTTTTCCATCGGTGGCATTATTGGACATATGATGCGCGAGCGAGCAGGTGATCAGACCCGTGGCCCGTCATTGAATCCTGCAGTTAACGTGCCTCGCAGAGCTTGGGCTCGAGAAGTTCACGCGCGGTTGAATCTACATCCTGGCAAGATGACCCCTTTGCAACCGGCTGCAGCTTTCGAGCGGGGGTTTGAAGGTCTCTCGCCGAGCCTGCACTTGCGGATGCCCCCGGGCGTCGTCAGTGTCACCGCCGAGGCGAATGGTGTCCGCGCAGACCCGGCAACATACCTACTTCCTAGTTCGCATAGAAGCTCTAATGCCTCGGAGATGAAGACAACAAAGAGGGCTCGATCTCATGGAATCCCAGGTCAGGGCACACCTGCGTATAGTTGGTGCCCTGGTCCGCTATGAATTTGCCAGACTAGGGGCTGCGACTGCTGGATTGGCTTTTGATGATTGCAACTTCAATTCGCTACGCCTGCGCGTACTCTGTTCTTTCCACCGCGTCCAATAGCCGCGTCACTGGGGCCATTGAACGGGGCGATGCCCCGCTGTTTTTTCGAATGTGATCCAATCATTGGGGCCGCTCGACGCTGGGGGCGCATGGTCGAAGGGTCACCCGGCAGCGTTGTCCAGCATGGGCGGCCCCAGCAGATGCGATGCCAACCTGGCCATGGAGAACGCCTGCAGGTTAGGCGGAGACGCCTGAGCAGACGCTCCAGAAGAGCGAGACGGCAAGGCGATGACGTGGCACACTGGCGGGCCTACGCAGCACCCGGCACGGAGATGCACCCGGACCGCAGGTCAGACATCGTCGAAAGAAAACGCGCCGCTCACGAGTGCTGCCGAGTACTTAGATCTCCCAGAACATCACCTTAGAGAGCAGCTGTTCTGCGTCGAAACCGCCGAGTAGAGTAACGCGCGCACCGCGCCTTCGAGCGTGCGTCTTGGGACTGCGTTGCGACCGACATTATTCAATCAGTGGTTGGATCGTGGCAACGCGACCCCGACGCTCAGGGTTTGATGGGGGGGGGGGGGGATGCGCGCTTGCGGCTCTCAGGCTGCATTATTCACTTTTCAGGAAAGCTGGAGTCTGCGCGGGCGCGCGGAGTCCAGGGGGCGCCCTTTGGCTACGAGATATGCAACGGGGGATGAAACGCCAAATCCGATTGCACCGTCATCTTCGCGACCGGCGCACGCGCCGCAGCCGCGCGCGGCAGGGGCGCTGGCTGGCGACGATGAGCCAGCGCAACAACCAGCGCGTCCACATAGGTCATGGCCCCCAACGCAGTATCCGCGGGATGCGATGCCAGATGGCAGGTGCCAGCCATGTCTGACCGCCGACTACCTGATGCAGTTGGATTTGGAGGCTGTGGACCGCCCTGCGCATCGTCAACATGCCCGCGCTCTCAGGACACGCGCCTGGGCGACGCGCTGATGCGTCGCGGGGGAGGGGAGGCAGTGCGTTCGCCTGGCACAAATAACTCTCGAGTGCAGCAGCGGGGGCACCCCCTCCACGCGGGCGCCGACGACGTGGGCGCGATTGCCGTGCGACATTGGGACTTCAACGCGCGTCGCCGCGCGAAGACCTCTAGACGACCCAAACACCGGACATTGTGTATTTCGGGCCATGGTAGTGCGACGTCGCCAGATGATGGGCGACCTGCTTGTCTGAGATACCCAACAGTTGCAGGCGGCGCCCGCGCCGTGCAAGGACGGGCCGAAGATGGGGAGACAGTTTTTTTGTAATCTATATATATATATATATCCTGGCGAAAGACCCAACCATATGCAGTTGTGAATGCCGCAAGTGTGAATGCCATCTTCGCCCGCGCCCCCCATGCGGCCACGGCTTCCCGCCAGAGCCCGACATGCTCAGAGACACGTTCGTGGCCGTCTTCGCGGGCGCCGACGACGACAAGGACGGCGCCCCTCTCACCGAGGAGCAGAAGCAGGAAAGGGCCTTGAGAGCCATGAGGGAGGAGGTGGCGTTGCACGTCGACAAGGCGGAGTACGACGCCCAGGCGCGGTTGTTGAAGCAGCACAACTATGGGGCCACGATCCTCGTGAGGGGTGTGCCGAAATGGCCCAGGGCCGCCATGCGAACCCTGCCACTGGCGCCTTCGGTGAAGCTCCCTTTATGGGTCCACGATCGTCGTGAGGGGTGTGCCGAAATGGCCCGAGGCCGCCATGCGAACCCTGCCACTGGGGCCTTCGGTGGAGCTCCCTATGGGCCGCGGTCTTCGTGAGGGGTGTGCCGAAATGGCCCGAGGCCGCCATGCGACCCCTGCCACTGGCGCCTTCGGTGGAGCTCCCTTTATGGGTCCACGATCCTCGTGAGGGGTGTGCCGAAATGGCCCGAGGCCGCCATGCGAACCCTGCCACTGGCGCCTTCGGTGGAGCTCCCTATGGGGCCACGATCCTCGTGAGGGGTGTGCCGAAATGGCCCGAGGCCGCCATGCGAACCCTGCCAGGGCCTTCGGTGGAGCTCCCTATGGGGCCACGATCCTCGTGAGGGGTGTGCCGAAATGGCCCGAGGCCGCCATGCGAACCCTGTTCGGGAGCGGGGGTGAGCTGTGCGATGCCACTGGGCCTTCGAGCTCCTATGGGGCCACGATCCTCGTGATGGGGTGTGCCGAAATGGCCCGAGGCCGCCATGCGACCCCTGCCACTGGCGCCTGCGGTGGAGCTCCCTTTATGGGTCCACGATCCTCGTGAGGGGTGTGCCGAAATGGCCCTAGGCCGCCATAAGAACGCTGCCACTGGCGCCTTCGGTGGAGCTCCCTATGGGGCCACGATCCTCGTGAGGGGTGTGCCGAAATGGCCCGAGGCCGCCATGCGAACCCTGCCACTGGCGCCTTCGGTGGAGCTCCCTTATAGGTCTACGGTCGTCGTGAGGGGTGTGCCGAAATGGCCCGTGGCCGCCATGCGAACCCTGCCACTGGCGCCTTCGGTGGAGCTCCCTATGGGGCCACGATCCTCGTGAGGGGTGCGCCGAAATGGCCCCAGGCCGCCATGCGAACCCTGCCACTGGAGCCTTCGGTGGAGCTCCCTATGGGGCCACGATCCTCGTGAGGGGTGTGCCGAAATGGCCCGAGGCCGCCATGCGAACCCTGCCACTGGGGCCTTCGGTGGAGCTCCCTATGGTGCTACGAAGCGCTGCGCTGGGTGGGCGAAACGCAAGGAGGAGGGGGAGGAGGAGAGGAGGAGAGGAGACGCGGGCCACCGTCTCTTCAGAACGAGGACCCAACACCACAGGATGGTTGGGAAAAAAAAAGGTTTGCAGAGGCTGCCGCGTGCAATGATCTCGCGGAGAGTCAAGCACGTTGCCGCGACGGGCCAGCCGCGCCAAGATCTCTGGCAACCAGAACCGAAGCCGTTTGCGACGCCCTCTGCGATGCTGAAGACCGGCCCCGCATCTTCAGAGGCGGGCCATCCCCCGCGGCCCTGGCAATTTACCCGGCGATCGCAGACGAGAGCATCATGCGCGACCCAACGCGGGGCATCATCTACGGGGGCTGCAATCCGACGCCCGAATATTTCCCCACGCCGGAGGCAGATGATGGTGCACAGCGCGCCAGATGGGCGTTACCTGGCTGGATCTGCCCTAACAGTCGCGTCTACCTGGGCGGCGAGTTGCGCGAATGCCCTTGAAATTTGTCCAAAACCAAACGTGAATCCGGGCAACGTGTCTCGCGAAACGGACCCCGGCGGCCCCCGGCAGCGCGAAGTTCAACCGGGACCAGAACATCGTCGCATGATCGAGGTCGAGGAGGAGGCCGATTGCGACGATGAGCCGCAACTGCGACTTCCGCGAGGTTGGCGAGGAGCACCCTGGCCTCCAGGTGTACCAGGCCGAGGAGTTCATCGCCCCCGTGGCCGCGCACGCCGCAGCCATTTCTACCCAGGGAGCCGACGCTGCCCCCCGTCGAGACATTCGCAGAGAGGTAGTTCGCGAGCGCACGTTTCGCTGGGGCGGTCGACGCGGTTGCCCCCCATGGGCCATGGGGGGTCAGCGACGTCGCGGCCTCGGCAGCGCCGCTCCCCATCCATTTCTACATCGCCAGTTGGGCGAGATATTATTGGATCGAGACCGAGAACTACGACGTGCTCGCAGAATTTTCATCGCCTTTCTCAACCAACGCGACGAAGAATCAGCACTCAGACAGTCTTGCGCCCCAAGGTCACGGTCGCAACCGCGCGGAGCGCGCTCTTCTTGATCGCCGCCAGTTGCCGCGCGAAACGTTGGCGCTGGTATTGGCCCTGCTCGGGGCCGGGCCTCAACCCCAGCGGGCCGGAGGGAACTGACCTTGCGGGGTGGCCCTGGCGCGGCCTCCTCAAAGGCATCAGGCTCGCAGCCACTGAGGGGCCCGCGGCCGCTGCCGCACATATCGAGCCATCATTCGGCAAGGCGGCATGCATTCAGCACCGGGGTTTCCAGTTGAACGGCCACAGAACCAGGGGGTCTGCAGCGAGCGCCGCCAGGACACGACCGTCGCTGCGCAAACGACCTGCTGGAAAGCTATGAGTCGCACCGACTCCAACATCATCGAGACCCAGTTCTGGCCCACCAGAAAAGCTTCCTCGGGCGTTTCTAGTCCAGGACCTATTGGAGAAATGCCGGCGCAAATCTGGATTCGCGCGACATCGCGGGGGTCGCGGAACAGACGAAAATGACTTGGGCACCTCGGGATCTACCTCCGAGGAACCGAACGTCGTCGATCCATTGGTCGCCACGATGTCGAACAAGCCAGAAGACGTCGCCACTTGCGGATCGCTCGAAGAAAAGGTCGCAGTCGGGCACAGCAGAGAGTTCGAATCTGCAACAGGACAAATGGCGTCGAATCTGGCGATGGTCACGGAACGGAAGAAACTGGCGCCCAAGCCGAAGATCGCCTCAGCACCGAAGAGAACGGTTCGCATTAGCCTGCAAATTGAGAGCTGCACAATTTCTTCGAGTTTCGGGGTAAAGCGCAGGAGCCGCCGAAGACCGGCAGGCGCGTGCACTCCTCATATCGACAGTCCGCACCAACCTACATTGCGAACCACTTTCGCCAGGAGATTACGCTTGTAGATCGAGGTCGCCGAATCCCAAACCAATGTGGGCCCCTACGCTCGGCAAACTTAATCTGCAGTCGCGACCTCTTCCGGCGTCCAGTCAGCCCGATGATGATGCCGATGCAAGCCTTCAAGATGTTGTTCAAGAACCGCGGCAAACACGGGATCGCAGTTAAAGCGAGACTCGGGGACATCCGGTTTCCGCAAGAGCACGCGGGGCCCAGGGAAATTTTGCCCCTGCGGGGTCCAAAGGCACCCCCCAAACGCAACCTGCGAAACGAGGTTGAAGGGCACTGCGACAAGGAGAGGCCAACCAGGGAGTTTCGGAAGACGCACGACTACCAATAACTTTGGGGAAGGGATGAGTTGTCACAGGCAGCCGTGGAAATTACGATTGCACAAGACGACCTGGGACATGGGGCGAATGGCTGAAGGATTTCAGAAACCATGTCTTGGATGCTGCGACGCGTCAGTCATTGACGCGATCGCGCGTTCGGAGATTCTTCGGGAAAGTTACGCATACGAGCAAGCATGTATCATGGCATTGAATTGCAACGGTCGCCGGACAGACGCTGGCATTTCACACTGTTTGAGTTGCAGAAGATAACGCTGGCGACAGGGGCGCATGCCATATGCGAGCGGCACAAGGACTTGGATGCCATTCAAGCGTGGGTCGGGCAGTTGTGCATCACGCTATTACTCGACCCCGAGAGGCGATGGCGCACGGCGCAACGTATCGCGCGTTGTGCAGCGTGTTCCGTGGGGTCGCAGGCTGCAGCTCGTTCAGGGGCAAGACAGCAATCGAAACTTGGGCGGCCGCCAGATGGTCCGTGTAAGTCAACTACAACCGCTCATGTCGGGAACAAGCCAGCGGGTTACGAAATGGTCAAGAATTGGCGCGTTCATGGCCCAAGAGGGTTTGCTCGCTGACGGCTACGACGCACGGCGCTGAAAGAATGGGGCGCTGTTTGCCGAGGGGTGCAAGGGCATCGTGCCGACGAAATATAGAAGGGGCCTGGTCGACGTACGCACCGAGATGTTTTGGTATAGTTCCCGTTGCGATTGAACGCGGGCCTCTGCCTGTCCGTTGCGACATCGCCCCATCAAACGTGTTTGGGGAGCTACTGTCGACCCCGGATGGAATTCTGTACGTAACGGGAGATCATGCGCGATATGCAATCTGCCGGGTCGACCAAGTAAAGATCTTACTCCTGCGCCTCCACCGCCAGCACCTCCTACAACTACACCACGACCGCCACTGCGAGGCTCGCGGAGACGGGAACCAAGCCGCGACGGGGCTGCACGTCCGCGAGGAAGCGCACCAACAGGGGCCCAAAGTAGGAGGAGTCGGCTTGCAGGGGGGGGCGGGCGCGGGGGGGGCGCCAACGATCGCGCCGATTCCATCGCGGCCCGCTGCCCCTTCCCTGGGCTCTCAGGAATCCTCAGGGCCCAGTCGGCCTCGCAGTCGGCGCCGGCGTCGCGTCGCCCGCGAGCGCCAGCCGGCGGGCGGGCCGACCGTGTTGCGCATGTTCGGCGCGAGAGACCCGCGCGGGCCTCGCGCTGCGCCCGCGCCCCAGGGCGACGGCCCAGGCCACTGTAGCCTCCCGCGCTGACGCGATGGCCTCGCGCGCGGCGCAGGAGCGGGCGCCGCCGACCGTTCGGTTCGGTTCCGCGCACTTCTCATGCGAGAACGCAAAGCCCCCATGCTGCGCGCGCTTTGCGCGCTGAGCAATGCGATGCAGCTGCGACGGCCGCGCGTTAAATTGGAAACCGCAACGCAAGTTTCCATTCCCGCGCGCGGGGCGGGGCATGAACTTACAGATGCGCCGGCGGTCGAGAACTCGCGCGCGCGCCCGCGCATGCCATGTTGGGCGTGCGCACTGGGCCCGGAAATCTGCGGCTCGGCCGCCCGATGCGCGCCAAGAATCGCTCCGCCTCCCCCCCCCGCCCCCCTCCCCCTCAGAACTCTTCCGCGCTCCTGGAAAAACCACGCCGCCGAGGCGGGAGCTCGGGCCGCGGCCTGATGGCCCCCGGGGCACAGGGGAATCAAAGGAATCAGTACGGAATCAATACAGAATCAAAACAGAATCGGCACAACTGCGACCCCTGATTCTAGCGGAATCAAAAGAATCAGCACGGAATCAATACGGAATCAAAAAAGGAATCGGCGATGTAACCAGAATCGGCCAGAACGGGGAAGTAAGCCAGAATCGGTGCCAGAACCCATGGAGAGAGGCCTTTTTCCCGCGAGTTCATTGCGGCGGGTCCGCGGCGCGGGCGCGCTGCGCGACTTCGCTGGTTCAGCGAGGCGCGCAGTCGGCGTTCAGAGTGAACAGGTTGTTTTCAGGGCGATATCCTGGCGGCGCGCTGGCGCACTGCGAATTTGCGTATTCCTGGCGGGCTGTTTGAGGGCGACCCGGCAGCGTCGGCCGAATGGCCCGCAAATGCCGCGCGGCCGATCGCGCGCCCCATGCGGTCAGGTCGACCGCCGTGTGCCGCGACGGCCGCGCGCCCCGGACGGCGCCATTGCCGCGTTGGATTGGACGGCGCAGCGCCCGTCCTCCAAAAGTCGTTACATGCATATCGCGCGTGTCGAGCCAGCGGCAATCGCTCCCAAAAGCAGCCTCGACAGGCGCCCCATGCCCGTTGTCGCCCTGTTCCGATCCAAATCATAGTTTCTTAGGATGCGCTTGCGCGAATGTGAGCGCGCGGGCAAGTAGCGCGTGCGCGCTTGGCGCAGCCTGGGAAATCCAACATGGAGCCCCCCGGGGGCGCGGGGCGCCGGCGACGCCTCCGCCCGCCTCCCGCGCGCCCGACCCCCCCCGCAAGCCGACTCCTCCTAGCCCAAAGTGACGCGGACTCGGCAGACTCAAGGCACCTACATGGTCGGTCCTTGCGTCTCAAGATGCGCAGCATCAGCTTTACCCGTGCCAGTGCCCGAGCCAGATGACACGCCGATGATGCGCGACCCCTGGAATGGTGAACGGCCGAGGCTTCCGGGGCGAGTCAACCGGGTGCGCCATGCTTGGCTGGGACAGCATGTGCCATCATTTGCAGAAGCTGGCCAGACCCCAGGCGCTAGCACTCGCCCATCACTGGCCCCGCTGACGACTGCGTCGCGGGGGGGCGCTCCGCAAGACATGCGGGCGGACAAGGAGGTCAAATTTCCGATTCTGGGACGTTTGCATGTCAACGACGAAGATGTTTTGCAACGCTCTCGACGACGATAGGAAGCCAGCGACGAACCGACAAGAGATACCCATTTGCGTCAGTGATTCTTGGTGCATCAGCAGACGGCAGCCCAGGCCGTGACAGAAGCTCTACGAGAAGTGGGCTTGCCCATTGCAGCGGAAAAGTGGAGTCCAGCAGATTGTTGGTCGGTTGGCATGGTTGCGGGTGAGCGATCACATCGCGTTCCCTTCGCCATCGCGCGCCTTAGCTGCATGGGTCGGCAACGTCATGCGCGCCAACCGCGCGACTCACCCCGATTATCAGCATATTTTGCAAAGCAAGGTGGCATTTCTTGGGTCAAAAACCCTGCAGGACGCATGGACAGACCATCGGTGAAATCCACCGCGCGCGGCAGATCGCACGCTGATGCCTCGAACCATGCGCGACCCAACCAGGGCTTGAGCAGCAAGCGGTGCAAATTGGAGCGCCACTTCGATTCTTCAAGGAGCACCCCCTCGTGCATGCAAGATGTACACCGCCCAGCTGATGGCGATGCAAGGCGCGGCGCATCTTAACCACTAAAGAGCGCGACGTCGCGGCGGCAAAGCCCGTGGCTAGAGCCATGGCGCAGGGCATCGTGGAGACGGGACCCCCGACGACCGCTATCGTCTTGCGGGGCCGTCGGTCGACCGACGCTCAAGGGCTCGACCCGGCACCGCGGTCGCGCGATATGACGGCAATGCGAGCAAGTGCTCGACCGGCTGAGAACATCCACGACCAGGAGAGCAGATCATCCGACTCCAGCGCAACCACAAATTCCACGACCACCTGTTGGCATCAACGCAAGGTGATTCGCTAGATTGCCCCAACTGCCCAGCGCCAGGTATAGCCGCAGCTGTAGTTCCGCTCGCTGGTGCTA
The DNA here is from genome assembly GCA_963575745.1 of Prorocentrum cordatum. Lineage (NCBI taxonomy): Eukaryota > Dinophyceae > Prorocentrales > Prorocentraceae > Prorocentrum > Prorocentrum cordatum. Next base: position 322,957 of record CAUYUJ010014327.1, on the reverse strand, counting down.
CTTCCATGGAAGACGTGGCTGGCTCGTTCGCAACGCTGCGAGTGCAAGGTGGCCGACGCCAGCGAAGATTGGCACAAGCAACGGCAGCGCCATCACCGCCGTCACCTCCATGTGCCGGCGCCTCGTCGGAAGGTGTTGAGCGGCCTGACATGTCATGTGCAACGGCAGATGGACGCCTGGAGCACTAACCGAGAGATTGGTCTCCCACGCCAGACGCCGGACGAGGTCATCCAGGATGCCGAGGCATCTCGCGGAGACGCGAGCCATCGGATGGTCCGCGTCAAGACGACCTCCCGGACAAGCTCCCAAACGGCATGCCGTCTATGCACGTGGATATTGGCTTCTGCATGAATATTATCGGCGTCCGCGCCCTGGAGGGCGAGTTCAGCCTCGCCATCGCCAAGCGTGGCTTGACCGCAACGTTCTCGCGAAGAACAGCCGGTGTAACTTCGACGGCGCGGGCCAAGCATATTTTATGTTCGGCGATGTTGCCTACGCTCCCACTCGCGCACAATGTCAAGACCGATGCCAGAATGGGTGCTTTCACGGCCAATGTCGCCAGCGATGCAGATCTTCTTTCTCAAGGGGGCGAAGCAACAGCCGCGCCAACGTAATGCCATCCTGATAGTCAGGAGGCGCGAGGCAGATCATCTTCCCAGGGGAACAGAGATGCGCAATGCAATTGCACAGCGGCGATAAGGCCCCACGGATGGTCGAACTTCCTAGTGGGCATGCAGTGATCCCGCAGGACAATCTTGACATTGAAAATGACGAGCAGAAGACCAACGAAAAGGACAGCACGACTTTCCCATCCAATAATTGTCGAGCGTTTGGAGATTGAGAATGAGATAACCTGGCCCCGAAAATGAGCGCGGGAGCTCCTTCTTTTCCTGCGCTTTAATGGGGCCGGTCATGCCGCGGCTTGCTCCAACGAGGGCTTTCCAAATCTTTCACATCTACCAGCGACCCCATTGTTTAAGGTATGCGCGCGGCTCGCTGTATTCCCTGCCGATGCCATGCCATCTGTGGCTGGGTTGGTCATGCTGACGCTTCGACCGCTGGCGGCGTTCAATCGTTCGGTTAGCTTCCCGAAGGAGACTACCCCCTGCCGAGGGTCAGCACGCCCAGCGATTGGCGCTTTCGCATGCTTCGCCAATCCGCCAGGCATCGCTGGCATGAGTTGCAGAATGTGACCAGGAATGCCACGCGTTTTAAGCTGGGCATGGTAATGCGTCGGCCTCCGCGGCGTTTCTGGCAATCACCGCGAACGCGCGGGACCGCGCAAGATGTTGTTTGCAACATCAGTCGAGTTAGACTGCCGCCTCAGTCGCAAGCGCGACGTCTGAGGCCAGTCCCGAAGTGGACCCTGCATGCAGGGCGCGACAGCGCGAGCGCTACCAACGCAACCGTGGTTGCGCAGATGTTCAGCCAACATGAAGGACCACGCGCTGGACTGGCACGTCCAAACAGAGCTGCCCAGCCTCTGGAGGCAAGACTGCACGACCAGACTTGCGGAACAGCTGATGCACCATCTGTTTCAGCATCGACGAACCCCACGCGCCTGCCCCAGCACGCACGAGCGCGCGGGCACGAACGCCGCGCAGTTCGTGAAGACGAACGGCGCGCATTCCAAGATACGCCCTGGCCCGCAGGAGCTCAACGCTGAACGCCGACACGCGCGACCAGGTCGCCCAGGACACCGCAGCATGGGGGGGGCCCTTTCGGGCGCGAGCGGGAAGCAGAGACCCCGCCAGGAATCAAGCATATTACCCCGCGCCTGCGCTGCAGAGATGAAGGAGAGCAACGGTAAGGACGACCACCAGCAACAACACAACGTATTATCATTCGCCATCCTAGATGCCAGGTCTTCCCGCCCTCCGGCCATGGGCGGCGGTCCCGTCGCCGCTTCGGTTTCCGAGCGCGCAGCTCCCCCCACTGCCGATCGTGGAAACACGACGGCGTCCCCCATGAATGTTCGAACGAGACAGAAGTAGAAGCAGAAACGAGACAAGGAAGCCTGTATCAAGCCAGAGAGCGTCCAGCTACCCATAGAATCGGCAATGCGGGACGCTCAGCACGTGCACTTCCATGACAGCGACGAAGACGATGCCTGCGAGGGCATGACCATTGACATGTGCGCGCGCACCAACCTCAACGATTGAATATCTTCAGCATCGCCCCCACCCCGTTGCTATATTGGAACCGTCTGGGGGCCCTCTCGGGCCACCTTGGGGCCGTCTTGGTGCCTTATTGAGTCCCTTTTGGGCCGTCGAGAGGCCGTCTTGGAGGCCTTTGGGGCCGTCCTTGTGTGGCTGCGGACAGTAGACTTAGGCGAGAAAGCCCGCACATGTAACACAAACGCTGGGTAATCACAGTGTTTCGCTTCTGGGGCCTCTTTCTGAGGTACTCTTGGGGGCTCTTTGGGCGTTCATGGGCTCATGGGCTTTTTGCTTGCCACTTGGGGGCCGTTTTCGGTCATGTTAAGGCTGTCTTGTGTCCATGGTGGGGTAGAGGAAATCTTGGACCGCATGGGGAACTTTTTTCGAAACCGTCCAGAGACCACGTGGGCCGTCGGAAATCTTCAAACATTCCAGGAGGAGTTTGGGGTCTTGGGAGTACATATCGGAGTAGCCGCGCGCACAAGGCATCATCGTCAAAAGGTCGGGTGTATTATTCCTGTTGTGTTTGCATATCTCATTGCACTGTGTGATCGAATCGCTATTTGCATCTGCAAATATTTCTTGTTAGAGGGATTTCATGGTGTTTTGTGGGTTCACACCTCTTTTATGTTTTTGCTCGGATTTCGCCTGCGGGTTTGCCTCCGCCCTCTTGGTCAGTGTTGTTGTCATTTGCTGCCTAGCAAAGCATCGACCCGAATGCCACGAAACGTTCTGGGCCATGGTGGCGGGGTGAGCTAGACCTCGGGGCTATTTTGACGCTTCAGAAGCTCATTTGAGGCGAAGAACGGGGAAAACCTAAAAATCACTGAACGGCCGAATGTCTCCATGACTATACCGTCTTCATCCCTCATTCATCGCCCCTCCTCTCCTCCTTCGCCTGCTGTGCCCAATTCGGTCACGTTGCACCCCACGGCTGCCTCTGAACGCGACGAGAACTCCTCGCCGCTGCGACAACAAATGTTGGATGACGTTGGCCTCTCGGAAGTATCCTCGGGAGACCCCAATGGTCATTTAGAACCGCACGCTTATTTCGCCAGATTCGGCTACATGGTGTTATCTTCGACGCCATCTTGAGCTGTCGGGACCATTTTTGGCCATTTCGGAAACTCTAAGTATCTGGACCCCCTTCGTCCAGACCCAGTGGGCTTCATCTCCAGGTCAAGCGACACGCAGGGCATAATGGCAATAACACGATTACTTTTACCCCAGGTCTCGAAAACGCTCAGAAATTCTTCAGCGATCAGAGGAAGAGAATGAACGAATCCTGTCGTATCCAGCCCCCCCGCCGTCGCCATCCCTCTGTTGCTGCGGCCATGCCGGCCTCAAGGCGACTGCGGTGAGCGTCTTGGTTTCAGCTGCTCCCCGTCCGTTTCGCCCGGCCACGATGGCGTGGGACCAGACCTACAACCTGCTGTGGAGCTCCAGGGTCGCCACAGAAGAGAAGGCCTTCCTCGAAGCGAACCGCAGCCATCCGGCCCTGCTGAGCTTGGCGGAGTCCTCGGGCAGGCAGGTCGGGGGCGGCCAAGAGGGAGTGGCTGACCAGGGGGGGTAGATAGCATGGCCAGATCCAAAACCTCTCCGTAGTTATCATGGCCCCCCTCTCTTATGTTGATGCGTCCCCTGGCCCGTCCCCCGGGCCACGCATGCGCCTCAGACCACGACTTGCGACCCCCCCCCTTCACGAGCGTCGAACATGTCCGCATCCGTGCCCTCGCGGGCGCGATCCCGCGGACGCGCTCCGCGCGGGGCATCCGCGAACAAAAAACGCCCCGTACCTGGACCCCCGACGTTCGGTTCTGAGTTTTTCATGGCGTCGACCCCCAGCGGTCTCGACCCCCAGCGGTCTCGACCGGTTTCTCATCCCGAGTCGTTTCCCGACGGCCCCGAGGCCCGGTGCGGGCCCCCGGAGGCCGAACAGGGCGAGCCACCGCCCGTCGTGCGTGTCTCATGACCCGAGGGGGTCTGGGTATCCGCGTGGCCGCGGCCCCGGGGGGCCCGGCCCGTGCGGTCTTGGCGTCGCTCGGACGTGCGCACTCTTCCTCGGCGAGGGCCATGGAGGACCACCCTGGACCATCGAGCAACAAAAAAAAACACGCACGACACCGAAAGGAATGCACGGGAAGTGGACGTGTCCGACATGCGGCCAGGGTGTGGTTCGCCCTCTCGACGCCCGGGGCGCCCCCGGGCAGAGGCCTGCAGACCGGGGCAGGACGGGCGGCTCGGCGCTGTCGCAGGCCGGCGCCAGCACCGTGTCGCAGCTCCCGAAGACGGGCCGCTCGCGCGGGTCCACGGCGACCCGAGGAGGAGGAGGAGGAGGAGGAGGAGGAGGAGGAGGAAGAGGAGGAGGAGGAGGAGGAGGAGGAGGAGGAGGAGGCGAGCGTAGAAGAGGAGGAGGAGGAGGAGAAGGAGGAGGAGCGAGGAGTAACGAGGAGGAGGTGGAGGAATCGCAGGCGGAGGCGGAAGCGGGAGGAGGAGGCGCGGCTCCGCTGCGGGCCCGCCCGCCGAGGAGGAAAGCATAGCTTGGGCGCTCTCGCCCTATGATGTTCGAAACTACTTTAGCCCTGATCACCAGAAAGTATTCCGAGCGCCCCAAGAAAGTGCCGAAACTCGAGGGGTTTCACGTGTCTGGCCCTGGGAGACGCTCGTTCGACACCGTTTCGACACTCTTTCGACGCTTCTCCGGGCGTTCGAAGGTAGTTCCGGGATGTGGTCCTGAAGTACGGTGGGAGCAATCGGCGTCACCCCAACATACTCATACTATATGTGCGTCGCCCCCCCGGGGGCGATGCGCGCACCGAGGAATCTTATAGTATATGCGTTGTGGCGGGCGCATTATGGCCACACCGCTCGGGAAACGATATACTACAAGATGGGTATACTATATGTTCGGGTCGGACGCGCGCGTCCAAGGATGACATATAGTACCAGTACGTCTTTGTGCATCCCAAGCAACAGAACTCTCGCCAAGCCTCGGGCCCCCAGAGGGAGGACCCCCCGCGGGTCGATCGTCGAAGGTAGGTCTGCGGGCGTTTTCGGCTGTGCTCTCTGCGGTTTCTGTTCGGCCTCGGGATGGCTTCCAGCAGCTTCGCCCTGCGAAGGGGTGCCCTGGGGATGCCCAGATCGTCCCGAGCGGCTGCCAGAGACCTGAGCTACAAAACGACAGGTAAGTCGGTCACGTCCCTCTACATGATGAATGTTCAACAATTGTTAAACAATTACTCCATGGACGATTTTGCAAATATGTTTGACTATGTTTGATGAGTTGTTTGGGGAGTATTCTAATTTTTAGCCCAAAATCCGCCTGTAGGAGGACATGCCCGACCTAAAACGACAGGGTTATCGCAAGTGTTCGGCCTCCAGGGGCCCTCACCAGGGCCCGGGACAGGTAAAAGACGACTCAGGATGAAGAACCAGTCCTGGGTAAAGGGTCCATGTATGTTTAGCCACGTTGAAACAACTCGCGACGTCGGATGTCTGTGAAGCATACCATTGCCGTATTAGCGCGCCTGTACAGGGTCCGTCTGGACCCGATCGGTCTGGTTCGATGCCGACTTTGGTTGGCTCGATCCGAATCGATCCCGATACTCCGACGATCCTATGCGACCAGATGCTGGCATCGCGCTGTTCTGCATCCAGACGTGGCCGATTGGTGATCTGATTCCAGCTGTGTTGACCGCGCTCAAGCCCCCTCCCAGAGCGAAGGTGGTGGCGCAACTCGCGGCCCAGGGGGCAAGCGTGTGTGGGGGTGCGCGGGGAGAAGCGCGCTTCGGGCATCGCGGGGCGCAGCGGCGCGAAGTTGGAATGTTTGGGATCCCGATGAAATTTGGTACCAAATCATTGGGCCCTGGTGTACCCTCGTGACTCTGTCTTCAGAGTACACTCGCGTCGATTATCGTCTGGTGATCGATGAGATAATGCATATTTGGCGTCGGCTAGCGTCGGTTGGCGTCGATTTAGCATCGACTAGTGTCGATTAGCGCCGATTTGCAAGAGCCGGCAAGATGAATGTTTCATTTGTTGTCCAAAATCCGCCTGTGGAGGGACATGCCCGACCTAACCTTGGCTGAAGGCATCCTTCGAACTTACGACCCCAGCATTCACTTCGGTTCAGAAATCCGGCCTGCCGGGACAGCGTTCGCATGTGGTTGCTTGGAAGTTGCATCAGCACGGTCTGACCTGCCCAGGCGATGTCCACGTCCGCGTCTGAGGGCGCCTTGGCCTCCATTCCGGCGCACCTGGCCCCCCTGGCGCGATTCCCGGTGGCAGACAGGGACCTCCTGAGCGCGCGGGTGGTCAAGACCGCCGACGGCAAGACGCCCACGATCCGCTTCAAGAAGGAGATCGTCGAGGTCCGGCAGCGCGCCGAGGAGGGTCTCGAGAAGGGCAGCGGGGGGCTTCCTGGAAGCCCTCCTGCCCTCCAAGAAGCCTCCTCAGTGGAATCCGGCCTGGTGGTTGAGCCAGCGCATATTGTGATCGTCCATTGGGCTGGGATACTTCGTTCGTCAACACAAATGGGTCGCCACTTCGGCCCCGACATTTCGTTCGCCAACACTTCGTTCGTCAGCACGAGATGAGTCGTCAATTTGGCCCCCACAGTGTGCCGTCAAGACTGAAACACTCGTCGACCATCAGCTCGGCCCCGAGATGTCGTTCGTCAAGACAGGATACGTCAAGGGGGGTCGTCAACGGGGTTTGTCAACTCAGATGGAGGCCGTCAATGTGGCTCGTCAACCCCGAAGGGAGACCGTGAAGGGGGAACGTCTAGGGGTTCGTCAATTCGGAAGGAGACCGTCAAGGGGGTTTGTGAACTCGAGGGAATGCCATCTAGGCAGTTGGTCAACGCGGAAGGAGGCCGTCAAGAGACAGAGAGAGTTTACCGCCAAATGTTTCCATTGGGAGGGAGTTGACGGCCAGATCTTTTCACTAAGAGGGAGTGGACGGCTCAAGCGCGGGACAAAGTATACAGGGCCATCCGGCGTGGCGTTCAGACCCCTCTCTAGACCAGCCGCCCGCGACAGGCCCGACTTCCTAGCAACCTGGGGCCCGTCTGCAAAGCCCTTTGAGCCTCCTTTGACAGCGCCGCCCCACCCCCACCCCTCGCAGCTCCAAAATTGGATGCGGGCGGGGAGGTTTGAGCTTTCCAAGGGTTTCAAAGGGCACCGTTCTAGTTCCAACTCAGTTTCGCTCCTTCGTGCCCTCGCTCCTCCCTCCTCCTCCTCCTACGTCTCCTCAGCCTTCTCTTCGTCATCCTCAATCCCTTGCTCGCTCCTCATCCGTCCCGATCGCTGTCTTTATCATGTTCCAGTTCTTCCTATGATTCCAGCTAGGGGTTTAAACCAAAAGAGCAAGGGACAACAACTGAACCAAAGAAACCACATATCCAGGATTTTAAGCAAAGAAACAACAAGGGACCACTAAGCACACCAAAACAACATTATATATTTTCCCATGTGGGGGGCTGCGGGGATGACTAAGTCGTGTAATTTTGTTTGCTTGTGTTGTGCTTGACTGTTGTTCTTTGTATGCTTCAGCTTTTTGAGCTTGGAAACCAGCAAACACTTGTCTGCGTCGGCGGCTAGGCAGAGTAACTGCGCGGGCGGAAGAGCTTGTAAACTAACAAACGCATATAATCACACAGCAAGCACACAGCACTCACCTACCGAGGACTGAAACACATAATGAAGCACACGGAAGCAACACCACAACCAACAGACCCAAGTTTTACAGCCTTTTCTCTGTGGAGGCGGCGGAGGGTACTCAGTGTGTGTTTGTTGTTGTGTTTATTTGTGTGTGCGTTAGTTGTCTGAGCCGTCGGTCGTTGGTTTCGTTGTTTCCTGGTTCGCCTAGTGATTGCTTAGTTTCTCATTGTTTCTCAGTTCCCGTCCCCCCGTCCGTAGCCATTTTGGCTCAAGGGCGCGGCCCTCCGCCCCGCACCTTCCCATGGCCGCGGCGCCCGCGCGGCCCGCGCCGCGCCACTCCTGGTCGACGGCGGCGCGTGCGGCGGCGGCGGGCGAGGCTCGCGCCAGGCCGCCCGCGCCGAGGGTCGCCGCGCGCGCGCGCGGCGCGCGGGCCTCGGAGGCCGCGCCGTGGGCGCCGCCGCCGCGGGCGCGCGCGCGGGCGCGGCCTGCGCGCTCGCCTCCGCGGTGGGCTCCCGCGCCCGCGGGCGTGGGGCGGCGCGCCGTCGGTGCGGCGGGCGGCGCGCCGTCGTGTGCGCAGCGGGCGGCGGGCTGCCCGCGTTCGACGCGGGCAGGGCCGCGGCGCCAGGGAGCGACCTCGTCGTGACGACTGCGAGAGCGCCGTCGCCGGACGTCGAGGCGCAGGCGGCCGAGGTGAGTGCGCGCCTGGGCGCGCGGCTCGTGGTCCGCGGGAGGAGGCCCCTGCTGGACGTGCTCGCGGAGTCGAGGTCCGGCCTGGCGTACCTCGTGGGGGGCGCGAAGTGGAAGGAGCGCGTGGAGGTCCGTCACGAGATCTGTGATGGCCGCGGGGGCCGCGTGTTCGTCAACCCACGCATGTGGAGGATCATCCCCGACGTGATGCGCCAGCCGCTGATCCAGGCCGTCGCGCCGGCCGGCGAGCCGCCGCCTGGGGACGTCATCGACGCCACCGCGGGCCTCGGGGGCACGTCGCTGCGCATCGCGCACGCCTGCGGCGCGCGGTGCAGGCTCACCGCGTGCGAGATCTCGGCGCCGCTGGCGTGCCTGCTGGACTTCGGGCTGCGGCGGCTGGCGGCGCAGGGCGAGGAGTGGTCGGAGCCGGCCTCGCGCGTGCGGGCTGTGCATGCGGACGCGCTCGAGCTGCTGAGCGCCCGCGCCCTTGCCCCGCCCGCAGAGCGGCCAGACGTGGTGTACCTGAACCCCTGCATGGACCTCGGCAGCGCCTCCGCCGAGGACGCATTCCTGCACCGGGTGGCCAACCTGCGCCCCATCGCCCAGGACGTCTTCGAGGCCGCCGTGGCGTGCGCCCGGCGCCGAGTGGTGCTGCGGCACCAGCGCGGCCTGCCGCCGCCGTTCGGGCTCCGGGACGGCGCCCCGGCGGCCCGCGTGGTGCGCGGCGGGCAGAGCGACTTCCTCGTGCTGGAGGTGTGAGCGGAGGGCCCGGGCGCGGCGGCCCGCGCGCTGCGCACGCGCGGGGTGCCGCGCGCGGCGATTGGAGACCGTCCGGGGGGGGGGGAACAAAAAAAAGAGTTCCCATCCCCCCCTGGAGGGGAAGAGAAGGACGAAGAGTTGGAGGAGGAGTAGGAGGAGGAGGAGGAGGAGGACGAGGAGGAGGAGGGCGAGGAGGATTAGCCTCCCACGCCTGGAGAAGAGGAAGTGGAGAGAGGGGGACGTGAAGGGGAGAGGGAGGAGGAGGAGGAGGAGGAGGAGGAGGAGGTCGGAGCGACGATGAGCATGACGAGGAAGAGGAGCATGAGAAGGAGGAGGAGGAGGAGGAGGAGGAGGAGCATGACGAGGGGAAGGAGCATGAGGAGGAGATGGAACATGATAGAGGGCATAGGCGGTAGAGCGGGAGGCGCACGGGCTCCAGCAGCACAGCCACGCCCAAGAGCAGAGGCAGGGCCCCCACAAGGGTCTTCCAGGGGGCTGGGAAAAAAGCCGCTCTCGTTCCCTCTCAGCGGCGCTCCTCCGTTCTCTCGCGCCTCCCTGCTCCGTCTCCTCATTCTTCTTCGTCATCGTCGATCCCTTGCTCCCTCCTCATCCTTCCCGATCGTCCTCGTTATCATCTTCCAGTTCTTCCCATTCCTCCAGCTAGAGTGGGTGGGAAGCAATACAAAGCCACTAGGGGCGCATAACACAGAAACCACAGACCCAGGACTGAACAGCCCACACAATGCCAGAGAAAACAACAAGAAGCAACTGATAGCACTTTCCCTGTGAGAGCGTCGGGGTGACTACGCAGTTCATTAGTTGTTGTTTTCTTTCGGTGTTCCATGTTTTTGTTTCTAGGCTTTCTGACCCATCGGTCTTTGGCGTTTTTGGTGTCGTTTTCCTAATTCATTGTTTGTGTTCAGTTCCCATCCCCCCGCCTGGAGGGGACGAGGAGAAGGACGAGGAGGAGGTGGAGGAGGAGGAGAGGAGGAGGAGGAGCAGGAGGACGACGACGAGGACGAGGATGACCAGTCTCCCACGCCTGGAGATGAGGAGGTGGAGAAAAGGCGGAGGAGAGGAGGAGGATCAAAAGGAGGAGGAGGAGGCCGCGGCGACGGTGAGCATGATGAGGAGGAGGAGAACCATGAGGATGGTTATCATGAGGAGGAGGATGATGATGATGCCGAGGAGGAGGAGGAGGAAGAGGAGGAGGAGGAGGAGGAGGGAAGGAGAAGCACTGAGCACGGAGGAGGGCCCAACGCTCCCCACGCTCATTGAATCTGGCGCCCCCCTCGCCACACCCCCTTTCTGCGCGCGGCCAACAGGCAGGGCTCCTTGCGGTTCGACCGATCCGATTCGATGTCGAGTCGATTCCGGCCAGCTCGATCCGATTCGATTCCACAACTCCGAAGATCCGATGCGGCCCGACGAACGACTGCACGGCGTTGTTGTGTTTCCTGGCGCAGCAGATCCGATTAGAGCGCGACTCCGTGCCGATGCGGCCCGATCCAGCGCGCATCCCAATGCGATCCGACATCCCGATGCGCCCCGACGTCCCGATCTGAGGCTGACTGGCTTTGCGTCTGCGCGTCGCCCGACAGGTGACGTGGGGCAGCGGCCACATCGTCACCTACAAACCGGAGTTCTCCGGGGCAGCGATAGCAGGGGATGGGCTCAGGGGGGAACGCATCGACCCCCAATCGCCGATTGATCGCCGAATAGGGTGTGATAGCCCCAGCCCCGCCCAGGAACGCGAGGGTTTGCTCTCTGAGTTCGGTCGCCGATCCATCGGCGACGAATGGCCGATTCCAGGTCGATGTTCCCCCCCTGACCAACCTCCCCTCCCACCGCAGTCTCTCAGGTTGGAAGAAGAACAGCACTGCATGAGTTTGAACGTTCGGAACTCCGCGAGCGGATTGCCTGGGTCGGCACCGTGTGCCCAGCGGCGCCTTCCCGGCGCCGACCCCTCGGCGCGTTCCGCTCGCCCACGCTCCCGTATCCGAGTCCTCGAGGGGCGCCCCGTCCCCCCAGGTTGATGATGTTCCACCCCGCTTTAGCCTTGACCACCAGAAGGAATTTCGAGCACCCGGAAAGAGCGTCGAAACTGGGGGGCCCCGAAGGGCGGCATCCCCGGGCAAGTCTGCACGCTTCGGGTTCTGGGAGGCGATGTTCGACACTGCGCCAGCGTCTCGCCAGCGTTCTGGGTGCTCGAATTTTCTTTTGGGGATCTGGGTCCGAAGTACACTTGGAACAACAGAACCCTAGGTCACTCCCAGGGGGCGCGAAGGTACTCGCGCCTCGCGCGTCCTCAGCTCGGGTTGGAGAGGCGCCCTTCTCCAGGGCGGCCGCGCGAGGGCGCGAGGATAGCCGCGCGTCGCGCATCGCGGGGCGTGGTGCGCGAAGTTTGGTGACCCAGGTCCGACAGGAATAACGCCAGGGTCCAGCGCCGATCCAGGAAGTCCGCGCGGACCCCCCTTCAGCTCGTGCGACAGACGCCCGTGGCCAGCGCTGATCCAAGAAATCCGCGCGGGCCTCGGAAAGTTTCTGGCTGCTCTGAGGCGGGGATTCATCCATGGCCAAAGCCCGGGAGATCGAGCTTCGGAGGCCTCGGCGGGCTGTGGATATGGATGCATTCGGGCCCCGCGGGGGCCAAACAAGTCCATATCCACCGCCTGCCGAAGCCCCCGAAGAACAGAACAGTTCCCCAGGCGGTGGTCATGGATACGTCCCCGCCTAGCAGTCATGCCGTTTTCTGTTCCTCTAGAAGTTCGTCTGAATCCGGCTCAGTGGCCAGATCTGGCCTGATTCTATTCCGGGCTGACATAGTCTGGCCTAATGGCCCCGTAATCGAGCTTCAGAGCCCGCGATCGTTCTGACGAAGCTCTCCCAGGAGTTCTCTCTGGATGGTTATGCCGTTTTCTGTTCCGCGGCCGTGAAACATGTCCGCGTCCATGGCTTTGCAGGCGGGCCCTTGGGAGAGTTTTTCTCGCAGATGCCCCGCGCGGACCCGTGCGACCGCTGATCCGCGGGAGAGCGCCCTGGAATCCAGACCGCGAGGGCATGGATATGGATACGTTCGCCGCTCGTGAGTTATGCCGTTTGCTGCGCCGACAGAGGGAAGCCCGACGTAAGGCCGACGTGAGGCCCACGTGAGTCTGAAGTCGCGCAGCGATGTTCCCACGAAAGTCCGATATGAATTTGACGTGAATCCGACGGAGGCCGACGGAAATCCGACGTGGGTCCACCGTAAATTCGGTCTCGAGTTGCCGCGCGAGGCCTCCAGGAGTTTCCTTATCTTCGTTCGGCTCCTCGAGGAGTTCGTCCTGGAGGACCCGCCCGACTGGCAGCCAGAGGACATCCTCAGGCACAGGCCAGGCGGGCGCAGGCGCAGGGCGGCGTCCTCGGGCGCGTCCGCGTCCGCGGCTCCCGGCAGTGGCCGCAGGTGAGGCTCGCCCACGGTGCGCCTCCACACTGCAGGCTCTGGGCCTCCCAGGTGTGGGGTCCGAGTAGACGGGGTCGGAGGATCGCGCTGCATCACCGATGTATCGGCGATGCGGCTGGATGTGGAGCCCGATGTTCTCCGCGCTGGTGTCGCCGATGCATCGCCGACGTCGACAGTGTATCGCCGAGGCATCGGCGATGCTGCCCCATCCTCGGACCCCGCCTACTCCGACCCCATCTGGGGGGCCTCTTCCACAATATCTCTTAGAATGCAACTCATTGGAGGTTTCGTTCATAATGGGCGCTGGTGTAAACCTGGTCGGACACTGGCCTGATCTCGTTGAATCCCCTTGAATCCGGTTTCATTCCGTTCAATCCTGCTTACTCCGAGGTTTAGTCTGACATAATCGTATTCTTTGCTTCTTTAATCGGGTTTATCAGCTTGTAATCGTTCTGACGACGGCCTCCCAGGAGTTGCCTCTTAATCCAGCTGCCTGCGGCAACCCCCGCCACCGTGCCTGTGCATCCGCGATGCAGGAAGGAGACTGAGTGTAGAAGCAGCGCAATCTCGACCAATTGTATGAGAATGACGGGTCGTGAACTCGACCTCGTCGTCGTCCGCGCAATAAGAAAGATGTCGAGTTCACGCCCCGCAGCTGTTCAGCGAGTAGTCTGAACTGCTGAGGGCCGTGATCCCGACATCGTCTCCGTCTTCAGGAGGAGGAGAAGGAGGAGGAGGAGGACGACGAGGAGGCGGAGGAGGAGGAGGAGGGGGATGAGGAGGAGGAGGAGGAGGAGGAGGAGGAGGAGGAGGAGGAGGAGGAGGGGGAGGAGGAGGAGGAGGAGGAGGAGGAGGAGGAGGAGGAGGAGGAGGAGGAGGAGGAGGGGGAGGAAGAGAAGGGGAGGAGGCGGAAGCGGCGGCGCAGGACGAGGACGAGGATGAGGAGGAGGAGGAGAAGGAGGAGGAGGATGATGAGGAGGACGAGGAGAGAAAGGAGGAGAAGGAGAGGGAGAAAATGATGACGAGAGGAGGAGAAAGCTTCTTGGGGCCCTGTTGGGGCCCCCTGGGGGCCTGGGAGCCTCCCGGGGGGTCTCTTGGGGGCCTCTTTGGAGCCTCCTGGGGCCTCTTGGGGGTCTCTTGGGGTCGTTTTAGGGAGGCGATTGGCCCATCTGACGCATTCGGTGACGGTCTTGGAGGCCTCTCTGGGCCGTCGTGGTGCCCTCTTGGAGCACTTTATGGCCGTCTTGGGGCCCTCTTGAGGGCTTCTCGGGCGATCTTGGAGTCCTCGTGGACCGACTCGGGGCCCTGTTGAGCCGTCTTAGGCGGTCGGAAGCCCAAATAGGTGAGAACCTCAAACTCCTTCAAACGTGCAAGGGCTATGAATGATTTTGGCATCGCCTCTTGGGCGATCTGGAGGTCCTCACGGAGTGCCTCGGGTCCCTCTTGGGGGCCTCATGGGCTGCCTCGGAGCTGTCTTGGACGCCCCTTAGGCCGTCTTCGGCGGTCGGATACCTAAGTAGGCGAGAACCTCAACCTCCGTCAGACACCTAAGGCAAATCTACGGTTTGGGCCTCCTTGGTCTGGAGGGCCTCTTGGAGCCCTCTTGGTCCGTTATGAGGGCCTCTGGAGTTGCCTTGATGCCGTCTTGGGAGCCGCTTGAGCCGTTTCGGGCCATTTGTTTCCGTCTTGGTGTCATCTTGATTGCCCCGGAAGCCGTCATGGAGAGCATCTTGGCCGTTTGGAGGCTGAAAAGAGCGCCAGAAAGCAGTTCTGAGGAGGCGATGTTTCAACCACGCGTGCCAGGAGGGGGGGGGCGTAGAACGCATCAAACACCTCCGAGGCACCAAACTAGGTATTCTAGCACGCCCACTCCGTGCAGGCACGGTGCCGGATACCACGCATGTGAGGCTCGCCAGAGGTGCGCTTCCGCACTTATCTCCTGTGGAGCAAGCGGGACATGCGGAAAACGGGTCCTCAGAGGATAACAACATGTGACGACACGGCGTTCTTGCCTCGTTTTCGCCGTTTGGGGTCTCCTGGGAGGCCCTCGTCCCCACGGCTGGACACGCATGGGGATTCACGTCAGAGCGCACCCCAGGAGAGGTCCAGGGAGTAGCGATGTCTGTTACGCTCGGTTGCCTCTGAAAACGGACCCTCTAGGTTTTCACCCGTTTCTGGGTTCCAGAGCCCCCTCCCCTTGGGCCCCAGGACTTCCTGGAAAAGGTTGAAGGCGAAAGTCCGGTCGTCTTGGGGAAAAGCCCCGGGGATTGAGCCTCGTTCTCGTCAGGACCCGTAATTACCCTTTCATGGTGGTATTGGTGGACCCCTGTTTTTCACGTGGATCCCTGCGCGCAAGGCTTCAGGGCTTTTTTTAGTACTTCGAAGAAGACATCATTAAACCTACTCTGTCGAAGGTCCGGTTGGATTTCCTGTGCTGGCGACGGCCCCCCCCCTTTCCCTGGCGCGCAGAGCGCGACGGGGGCGGCGCATCGGCGTCCAGCGCCGCAGCGCCGGTCCAAGGATGTCTCGCGGACTTCCGAAAGTGTTTGTTTACGCTACAGCCGCGGCAAAGTTAGCCTCAAGCATGTCCTACGGTGACTGCGATGTATTTGTATGCGCCGCCCCTCCAATGTCGGTCATCATCGAACTTCCGAGTCGTTCCCGGCCAGGCCTTTTTTGCCCTGGCCCCGACATTGGAGGAGCGTCTATCGACATTGAAGGGCGTGCCGACATCGCAGGGGCGTGGTCGCCATTTTTGAGGTTAATTTTGACGAGGATAGTAGGTGCTCTTCTTCAAATCATCGGCGTGCGCCGATGTTTTTATTTATGAGGACCCCTGAGCTCAAGGCTTCGGGGCTTGCTTGCTTGTTCATATATTGTGCGCTTTTCGCCCCTCGGAGACGGCTGCGGCCACGCGACGCGAAGCGATGCGTGGCATGAGCACGCGCAATGTATGCTGGAAGAGCGGCTAGTCAATCTAATAGCAGGACACGGTTGGTTCGGGGAACCGCAAGTCTCGCTGGATCTCGGTTTCGCCGAAGTTTCTTGACAGGCCCGCCTTCGACTTTGACGATTCAGCGTTCGTTGGGTGTTTACAGCGGGAGTTCGCGTCAAATTTCAGACTGGGTCTCCTGGTTAGATTCAAATGTCAAATTGCACATTCCTGACGGCCCTGTCAGGCCAACCCCAGTCCCCAGAGCCCGAAGGAGGATTACGTCCTCTTGTTTGGAACGTGGAGACGGCCATGGGGGCAGGGGGTTCTACAGTAACGAAGAAGACACCAGAATGTCAGCAGGTGCCTCACGCTAACTTATTACTCCACGGACAGGGTCTATTTCGATCCGATCTATCCGATTCGATATCGATTTTGGCCGCCCCGATTCGATTCGATTCCGAGTTTGTTCGGGCGATCCGATGCTTTTCGATTCCGGCTCCGTGCCGACGCGACCCGATCCGGTTTTCCCGTTTCGATGTTGGTTGATGTTGCCGGAGACATTGGGAACCCGTGGTGTTATTGACGAAGCCGAGCGCCGAATAGGAATTGCGCCCCCTCGTGCAGGTCTTGCAGTATCGGCGGCACCCCAACCCACTAATGCTATGTGTGCGTCGCCCCCCCAGGGGCGACGCACGCACCGAGGAATATTTAGTTCTAATGCGTCGTGGCGCGCGCTTTCTCGTCATACCGCGCGGGAGACAAAATTACATACTACAATATGGTTACATTCCATGTTCGGGTCGGACGCACGCCTCCGACGAGGACACATGGAACCAGTCTGTCCTCGTGCGTCCCACAGGTAGGGCCCCGAAGGCGCGTTCGCCGCCCCCACGCGCCGAGCCCACCGCCTGCAGCGGCCCCGCCCAGAACTTCGACCGCGCCGCGCGCGATCCGCCGATCGCCGCCCGCCTCGGGAGCGCACGGCCTGCCGCAGGAGCGCCCCCGCCGCACGCGTGCGTGCCCCTCCACGAGGGGCGGGCCCGAGCGGGTGGGGTCGGGGGATGGCGGCGCATCGCCGATGCGTCGCCGATGCGGCTCGACGCGGGGCCCTATGTTCTCCATGCCGACGGTGCCGAGGCATCGCCGCTGGGCGAGACAGGGGAGCCCTTCAGTGCCCCCCCCCCCCCCTCCAATGCAACGCTGCTTCCAGATCATTCCTCAGCACAGGCGTGCGAGGACAGAAGAAGTGGAACCTCTAGGCCTCCGCGAGACCCAAGTGAGTTTTTGGGTCTTGGAAGGGCTCCATGTTTCCTTCGTGTCCCCTCTCACCAGAGGATCCCCCCACCCCCTGCCTCCTCGGCGCTGGTGGTGGTGGGGCCGCTGTGTCCCTGCGCTCCTGCACACGAGGGCCCACGGCGGCACTTCTTTCTGGGAAGCCCCGCGTTCTTCCCTCGTTGCTGGATGCCGGCTTGGAGGATCGAAACGGGTACAGGCAACCTGCACAATCAGGATGGGCATTCTTCCCGAGGGGTACCCTTGCATGCTTGCCTCCTCGGCCCATCCTTGGCCGCTGTCGCTGGCCGCTCCCCGCTCAAAAGGTGTCGACATGGCCTTCCAAGGCCCTTGCATCCATACCACGCATCCTTATGATACGGGTCGACGGTACGGAAAATGCCCACGGCTAATCCTGCCCATTTTGAACAGGAAGCGTTGTCGGTGTCGTTCGGCGGCAAGCGAGGGGGGGAGATGAGAAAGAGAATGCCTTCTCAAAAGGCGGCGGGACTTCTCAGAAGCCCTCGCGCCTTCTGAGAAGTTTGTTTTGCCTTCGGGGAAGGCTTAGAAGACTTCTCAGAAGGCCCGGGGGACTTCCGATCCTTCTGAGACGGCCTCCTCCTTCCCCGCACCCATCCTGGGCCTGCCAGACCAGCAGGAGATCCGGGACCTTCGCCCCTGAAGCCGACCCCCCAGACTCACTTGGGTCGGACGTACGAGGAGGATAGGGAAAGGGAAGGGGGGTCGAAACAATAGCACCGACAGGTAAGTCGGGCACGTCCTTCTACAGGAGGAATATCCAAAAATCGTCAACAAACAATGTTGAGGACGATGCTTTAATGTGTTGTATGTTTTTTTGTTTAAACACATGTTTGGAGTATTCTTCTAATATTTTCAATGTGTCGTTCAAAATCTGCCTGTAGGGGCATGCCCGACCTGACCGCTGCAGCCGGCCGTCAGGCTCGGGTCGGACGAAGGGGGGTTCTCGGGCAAGAGGGCGGTACGAAGTCTGTCACGCGCAGCCGGTTGGGCCTTGCGGCGCTGGGAGGCGCGTGGGCTGATTCGCTCGCCCCCCCCCGCTTGCTGTCCCTTTTTTGTTCGGTCCCCTCCTCCCCGCCCAGCTCCGCTCAGAGTCGGTCCTCGGGCACCTCCCAGGGCAGGATTCGGGCGCAACGGTGTGTTGTTGGCACTGTCGTGGGCTGGTTTCGCTCTGGTTGCGTTTCGCAGCAGATGCGACGCGAAGGCAGCAGGAGGGGAGCAACACGAGCACGGAAACCGACCTTCATCAGGAGGGGAAAAAGCGCACACAGACACAGCTCATCGTCGATCCCCCGGAAAATATATTGGAAAGTGTGGGAGGTGAGGGGGAAGAGACGAGCATCCAGGACATGTGAGAAACCATGGGGGATCCTTGGATCTGTGTGCACTTCTGGGTGTGCCCCTGGGGCCCCCTCTCCCCTTCGCCTCGAGCCCTCTCCTGGGGCTCCGGCTGCTCGGCTGCTCGAGCGCCGTCCGGCCGTGGCGACGAGGAGCCCTCTCTCCGAGGACCGGAGGCCGAGGCATCGCGAGGGGCCCTCCGCCGGTCGCTGCCTCGGCGGCCCCGTCGCTCCCCGTCGTCGGCGGCCGAGCAGCGCAGAGCCGCGGGGTCGACCCCAGCGGTCCAACGCACCGAAGAAGACATCGAGACGGAGGTTTCTCGCGATTCTCGGCCTCCGGGGGCCCTCGCCGGGCCTCGGGACCGTCAGAAGAGGACGCGGGATGAGAATCCGGTCCTGGGAAATGGTCGAGACTTCAGGGACCCCGTATGGAAAAAGTCACGACGTCGGATCTCTGGGACTGCCGACGTCCTCCCAGCCCCTGGTGCGGCCGCCGTGCTGGAGCAGTGGGCACTCTGTCTGCGCACCGGGTGGGTTCAGCATTCTGCTCATGGCAGTCCTTGGGCTCCAGAGCTGGTTCTACTTGATCGTCACCGTCACTGCGCCCTGGTAGCGCCCGCGGGTGCGCCCTGGCTCTGGCCCTGGCTGCTGCCGCGGTCCCCGCTGCCCTGGCTGGTCGCCCCTGCCCGCTCACCGCAGAAGTTTTCTACGTCTGAGCGCCCTCCCCCTCCACCCTTCGCACGGCCGCTCTCGTCCTAGCCTTTCTCTTTTTCACGCTGGACAATTTGCCTACCGGTTGCCCCGATTAGCCACATGCTGGTGCGGATTGCCTCTGCTTCGCCGCCGACGAAATAAATGCCGACGTCCTCGCGTGCGCTGCCCGCGCAGGGGCGCGCGCGAGCGCCATCGTTTCCGGTGCGGCGTGCCTCGCTGGCGGTCCGCGTAAGCCACGGCGTGAGGTCGCGATGCCATCGTGCGCCAGACCCGTCTATCCAGCTGCTTGCAGCGATTCTTAAGTGGGGGATATCCTTCTACAGGAGGAACATCCCATAATGGTATAAAAAAGGATGGGGCGATTATTCGTTGTTGTCATGGGCTAATGTTTTGATTATGTTTTCCGGTTTCTTCCAAAATCCGCCTGTAGGAGGACATGCCCGACCGAAATCAAGTCCCGAAGCCAGGCCAGCCCAACATTTCTGGTCACCTCAACACCCCCGGCGGCGTGAGAGAGTGACTAGCTGGAGGGACAGCGGTGCATGGAGAGCCGCTATATATATATATATATATATATATATAAGTGGGGGGAGGTGTCTTCTATCAGAGAACAGGAGCCCTGCCAGACAGCCCCTCACACTCTTCCACCCCTCAGCCTGCACCATGCCCAGGGTGGCGGGCTTTTGTCGCTGTGATGCGCGTTGAAAAAAAAACACTTGCTTTCTTTACGCCGACGTTGGCGCGCAAGCTGCCCGCGTAAGGTCGCGCGTGAGCGGTCGTGCCTCCAATGCTGCGTGCCCCCGCCGGCGGCCTCCTGTGTGAGCCGCCGGGCAAGGCCGCCACGCCATCTCGTGCAAAAACCCGTTTTTTAATTTCGTCGCTCAAACGGCGGCGCCCTCTGTTCTCGGCCTAGGCATGCCGGTGCCCGCCCCGCCCCACCGCCGCGCGCCCGCGCGGCCCCGCGCAGGCCCAACACTCGTGGCAGACGGGCGTGGTCGGCCGCCTCCGCCGCCGCTGCCGGGCGCGCGCGCGCGCAATCTCGCCGCCCTCGGGCGCCTCCCCCCCCAGCTTGGCATCGCTCGGACGTGTGCATTTTCTTTTTCGGCGAGGACCTTCGAGGAGCATCCTCGACCACTTGGCGAAAACACCACGCACGAAACCGAACAAAAAACAGAGAATGGACGTCCGAGCGATGGCCAGCCAGGGCCTCCATCGGCTACGCGCAAGAGTGACCTTTTGCCGGAGTCGCCTTTGATGCGGGCACGCTGTGGTCCCCCGGTGCGGAGCTCGATGTTCTCCAAGAGACGTTACCGATGCATCGCCAGCGCATCGCGATGAGGCGCGGTCCTCCGACCCCATCTGCTGGGGCCCTATGTGGGAGGCCTCTACAGGAGGAGGAGCGCACTCGATCCCAGAGTTGGGGGAACGATAGGAGGGGGGTTGGCTCGGGGGCAGCGCTGTGGGGGAACGGGCCCAGCTGGGAAGCTTTCGATCGCTTTTCGGAGTGTCTCTGTGGCTTCTCGGGGCCCAGGGTGGTCCCCATGCGCTGCGCCTCGCCGAGGGCGTTTCGGGGGCTCCAGAATCAGGAGGAAAAGAAACACACAGACACAATGAATCCTCGATTCCCCAGAAAATATGAGAAAATATGGGAAGTGGGTGCAGCAGAAAATATGGGACAAATATGGGGAATCTTTTCATTTGTGTGGGGCCCCTTCACAGAAGCTTCCCGAAGTGCCGCCCGGCAGAGCCGAGCCCGGGGCCCGAAATCCACGGGGCCCTGCGGGCGGGGGACGGGCTCAGGTCGGGCGGGGCGAGGGTGAGGAGGAGGAGGAGGAGGAGGAGGAGGAGGAGGAGGAGGAGGAGGAGGAGGGGGAGGGGGAGGAGGAGGAGGAGGAGGAGGAGGAGGAGGAGGAGGGAGGAGGAGGAGGAGGAGGAGGAGGAGGAGGAGGAGGAGGGGGAGGAGGAGGAGCGCTCCGGAAGGCTCCGAGCAGGCTGCGGCGCCCGCGATGCATCTTCCCGAGCCGCCAGCTCTCAAAGATCCTCGATATGTTTTCGGTTCTGTTCGCCCGAGTTGATCCTCGTCCTGGCTCCATCTGGTCCAGCGGAGACGCCTCGACCAACAAGGCGCCCACTCCTCGCCAGTGCAGGAGCCCGTGTGCCCCACTCCGCCCGGGAGCGCGCGGTCTCGCCCTCGCGGGGGGCCCGTCGCCGATCCGTCTGCGGTGGGTGTCGCCGACTCCGGGTCGATGCTGCCTCCCCGGAGCGGGTCCCCCCTGGTCGCTGCGCCTCCTTTGGAGGGGGGGGGGGGGGGCGAAGGTTCTCCGACGTGCGCGTGGGTGCCCCGAGGTTTTTCTTCCTACAGTGCCGTTTTCAACACATGCTCCGCGTGCCGTGCGGATCGTGTAATACACAAATGCAGAGATCTAGTATTAAAAACCCCAATGAGTTCATGCATAAAGTTATCCATGACTTAATCATGTATGAAGATCCCTATGTTTCTTAACACCCTATGTATTAAAGAACTGCCCTGTGGCCTCCGTGGGCCTTCGGCCGCCGTGCCCAGACGAGAGCGAGCGCCCGGATCGTCCCGCACGGCCGGCGGAGGCCCGAGGGATGGCCCGAGGACCACGTCTCCGAGCAGTGGCGAAGCGTCCCGGCTCGCCTATATACACCCACCAGAGTATGTTCTGAGAACCTTTTGCGGTTCCCCGGAGATGTTCTAAGAACATGTCCTGGCTGGGACTGTCTTGTTTCATCACATCGGGTTCAGGTTCTGAGAGCATTCGGGGGTGGACAGAACCCCAATAGTGACACGTCGATTAGTGAATTGTCCGTTTTCGGTTCTCGAGAGGGCGCCGCGGCCGCTATTTTCCAGGCTTGCGCCCGCCAGGTTTGGGCCTCAGGTCGTTTTCACTAAACCACGTTTTACTAAAGGGAGGTCTGTCCATCCCCGAAAGCAGTGGCGAAGCGTCCCGGCTCGCCTACAGCCCCACCAAAGTATGTTCTAAGAACTGTTTGTGGTTCCCCGGAAATGTTCTAAGAACATGTCCTGGCTGGGACTGCCTTGTTTCATCACATCGGGTTCAGGTTCTAAGAGCATTGGTTTTGTTCTTAGAGCATTTTTGGGTTCTAAGAACATTTCGCAGTATGGCTATAGAAATGCCGGGACGGTCGGTCCCTGCTCAACATCTCCCTTGCGTCGAGGAAGTCGCATGACGCGAGGCAGGGTCGGCGGCGCGCAGCAAGGCAGGGGGTTTCTTGTGAGCGATCCTGGGTTTTGAAAAAAGAGCCTTCTCAGGAGCCCCCACCGGGGCCTTTGGTACTCTCCGAGAAGGCTTCCGCACTCTGAGAAGCCCCCCGCCCTCCCGGAAGGCCGCCCCGCTTGTGTTCGCCACCAGGATTCAGGGAATCTCGTATTTTCGCGATGTCGAGTACGATTCTGGATCGCGAATCTGCCGTGGGGAATGATAGGCCCTCCAACGGAGGTTGCCCATCCCCCTCTCCCTCCTCCTCTCTCGTCCTCCCCTTCATCCATCTCGTCCTCTTCCTCGAACCCTCCCCCGTTGATCCAGGGGGGGCGATTATTTTCCCATCCAGAGTAGGGAAGGAGGATGGACGTTCGAGGATGCACGCACATGATTGATGCTTTTCTCGCGGTCACGTGGCGCCCGTGGGCGTCCACTGGGCGAAGGCGGGAAGCGCCGACCCGAGTAAGACCCCCCTTGGGTGCGAGCAGTGCTTAGGGGACACATGTTCTGCCACAGCAGGATGTCTCGTGGTGGTGCACACAGACCAGGACCTTCGGTCCCTGCTCAACCCGCTCTCCCTCTTCTCTCCTCTTCCACCTCCTTCCTCTCCCTTCCCCTCCTGCTCCTCTCCCTTCCTGCTCCTCTCGACCTCCCCTCCCCAGGCCTCTGGAGTGTTGACTTTTTCAGTCTGTGGACCCCAGCAGCGTCGACCCTTTCTCCATGGGCCTCGTTTTGACCCCGGATGGTTGTTTGATGGCCCAGGGGCTCGGAAATGTGGAGATCCCCAAACGGTGCGGTGATCACACCGCCGCGTGGTGAGTCCGTTGGGATTCGGGTTGACCGCACGGTTTGGGGACCTAGGTCGCTCTTCGAGGATGGTCGGGGGGCTGGGGTCTCCAGGGCCTCAAAGCCGTGCGGTGACGGACCGTGCGGTGAGCGGTGAGGTCTTCGGGGATTTCGTTCCGCCGCTGGCTTTGGCAGTCCTGTGCTGCGCTGCGCGGCCACGGGGAGGGAGAGAGAGGGAGCGAGTCGCAAGCAGACGACGGCGAACGCGTAGGCGGGCGGGCAGGCGGGCGGGGAAATCTCGGGGCCATGGCGCACGGCCGGTCACCGCACCACGTTTGGGCCCCAACAAACGGTTGCCGTGGAGAGGCCGACATTTTGGGGAGGCCGCCGGGGCGTCAGCACCTCTCCGCCAGAGTCGGGAAAACGTAGGACTCGCGTAAGCCGGAACTCGGGTTTGCCGACGCCTTTTGGCGAGCGCGCCCTGGATTTTGATGGCTCGGTTTTCGTGGGATGTTTGCAGCGGGTGTTCGCGTCAAACGTCAGACTGGGTTTCGTCATTTCCATGATGGCCCCGACGGGGCAACCCGAGTCCCCCGAACCTGAGCCTCACGTCTCCCCGACAGAAGGGCTGGGGCCCCTCCCCGATGCCCGGGGCCGCTCAGGTCACCAGCTGCGAGAAGTGCGGGGTCCCGCGGCCAGACCGTGCCCACCACTGCAAGGACGGCCTCCGCGCACCCCCCGCCGGCCACTTGTGCGCTGCCGCCGTGCCTGGCAGGCGATCTGCTTGCCCGCACGCGCGGCCCGTATCAGAAGGATGCGCGAGAAGGGTGCAAAGGGCCTTGGACGATCATCTCTAAGCTTTTCAAGCGGGGCGCGGCCAACGAAAGCGGTCAAAGATGGACCGTGGAGACAAGGATGCAGGGGTACCATTGGGAAGGCTGCCCATCCTTACCATGCGGGTTGACGGTAGCCCCCGTACTTATGCGACCCCCAGATGCGATTTCTCGGGGTGAGAGTCGCGCGGGGCCCCCCGCACCGAAGGCCCTCCCCCCTCCGGGGTCCGACAGCCCGCACCCGTGCCTGTAGTGTTGCCATCTCTTGGCCCTTCCCCACTCCTCCTCCCTATCGGCTTGAATGTGCGCTAATATTCCGTCGCGATCCCCGAGCTCCCCCCATAATAATCTGGCCGCTAAGAAGCGAGGGGGGCATCTGGGATACGCCCTCGGGGGGCTATTCGAACGCACCCCCCTCGAGGATGGACGTCCGCCAGTCGCACATCTCCGAGCTGGGCCAAAAAATGATGTCTGGGTCGAAAACCCCACGGACTCGTGGATGTAAGTGGGTCCTTCTGGTCATGTGGGAAGATCAACATGCGTAATACTGAGATGGGATTGTGCTGTCTGCTTCTTAAGTATTTAATCGCTTCGCTCATTCCGCCGGCCCCGGAGCCCTTTTTTAGGGCCTCTTGGGGACCTCATGGGAGTCTCTTGGGGCTCCTTGGCGGCGTCTTGGGGGCCCCCAGGGCCTCTTTGGGGGCTCTTGGGGGCCTCTTGGGGCGGGAGGGGGGGTAGTCGATGGCGGCCCCCCCCCTCGGAGGCCACGATCCTCGTGAGGGGTGTCGAAAAATGGCCCTCCCTTGGAGCGCCCTGGGGACCTGACCAGGACCTGACCGGGACCTGGCCAAGGTACTTTTCGTCTGGGGGCCCCCAGGGGCCGCTCCGCGCGCGCGAACTAGAAATAGTGTTAACCAGTTACCGGAGATCTTAGCACGCCTCTGGCCCGTTGGGCCAGCGAATTGTGAAGGCTTTACGGCCAGTGCCGCCGACCCAGAAGGACGACGACCACGATAATGACGACCACGACGACTAGGACAGCCACGAGCTGATGACCCTGCCACAATCTCGGGACATTGGGCGGGCCGTGGAAGAAGGAGGATGAAGAAGAGGAGGCGGCGGAAGCGGAGGCGGGGGCGGAGGCGGAGGCGGAGGCGGAGGCGGAGGAGGAGGAGGAGGAGGAGGAGGAGGAGGAGGAGGAGGAGGAGGAGGGAGGAGGGAGGAGGAGGAGGAGGAGGAGGGGGGGGGGGAGGAGGAGGGGGAGGGGGATGGGGGAGAGGGAGGCGGAGGGGGGGAGGGGGAGGGGAGGGGGAGGGGAGGGGGAGGGGGAGAGGGAGAGGGGGAGGGGAGGGGGAGGGAGGGGGGAGGGGAGGAGGAGGAGGAGGAGGAGGAGGAGGAGGACCAGTGCAAACCCAAGAGTCATCAACGATGTTGGAATTTACCCTCCCTCCAAGCTCCCTCTTCACAGGCCCCTACAACGGTTCATTTCCATTGAAGGAACTGCCTCGTTGGAAGACAGCCGTTTGAAGATCCTGAAGCATGCCAAAAAATTGTTCTCGGGAAGACTTCAGCGCCACGTATCAACCTGACTGCTGCGTCTCGACGATCCGGAATCGTGCCAGAGCGTCATTTGTGGGACTTCAACACCGCGAGTCAACATAGCTGTTGCTCCCGCATAATTCTGAATCCTTCCAAACACCATTTCTGGTACGCTGATCATTGGAATCCGAGAAACTCTTGCACATGCTTAAAAACGAATGTATGCGGCGATAAGGCGATAACCACATTTTGAAAAGGAGCCGCCCTCAATCAGTGAAACTGTTGCACATGTTTAAAACGAATGTGCGCGGCGCTAAGGCGAGAGCCGCATTTTGAAAAGGAACCGCCCTCAACCCGTGAAATTCTTGCACATGTTTAAAGCGAATGTGCGCGGCGCTATGGCGAGAGCCACATTCTGAAAACGGCCCGCCCCCTCTCAATGAAACTCTTACATTTGTTACGAATGTGCTAGGCGTTAAAGCGAGAAATCCACCCGCCCTCAATCCGTGAAGCTCTTCCAAATGTTTGAACAGAATGTGCGCGGCGCTAAGGCGAGAACCACATTTTGAAAACCTCCCGCCCTCAATCTGTGACGTTATTGCAAGATGTTAAATATAATGTGCGCTGCGCTACGGCGAGAGCCCCATTTTGACAACCACCCGCCCTCAATCCTTGAAACTCCTTGCCATGTGTTAAAGCGAATGTGCGCTGTTCTCGGGCGAGAACCACATGTTGAAAACCACCCGCCCTCAATCCGCGAAACTCTTGCACATGGTTTAAACACTAATGTTTGCGGCGCTAAGGCGAGAACCACATTTTGAAAAGGAACCGCCCTCAATCAGTGAAACTGTTGCACATGTTTAAAACGAATGTGTGCGGCGCTAAGGCGAGAGCCGCATTTTGGAAAGGAACCGCCCTCACTCCGTAAAGCTCTTGCACATGTTTAAACGAATGTTCGCGACGCTGAGGCAAGATCCACATTTTGAAAACGACCCGCCCTTAATCAGTGAAGCTCCTACATGCTTTGTCGAATGTGCGCGGCGCTGAAGCGAGAGCTACATTTTGAAATCCACCCGCCCTCAACCCGTGAAGCTCTTGCAACTTTGAAAAGATTGTGCGCGGCGCTAAGGCGAGAACCACAGCTTGAAAACCACCCGCCCTCAATCCGTGAAGCTCTTACACTTTGTTAGAAACGAATGTGCGCGACGCTGAGGCGAGAATCGCAGCTTGAAAACCACCCGCCCTCAATCCGTGAAACCCTTGCAAATGTTTACTACGAATGTTCGCCGCGCTCAGAACCACATTTTGAAAACCACCTGCCCTCCATCTGTGAAATTGTTGTCATTGTTTAAGCTTCAGGGTCATGCATGGTGAGGGAGTTCAGTCGAAACGCCCAGCTCGCCCTAAAAACAGACCGCGGGGTACGACAGGGAGAAGTTATCTAGAAGGAGAAGGAATTGAGGAGGGGGAGAAGGAATAGAAAGAGGAGGAAGAGAGCGAGGAGGAGTATAATGTGGACGAGGTGACAGAGGATAATGATAAAGAGGAGGAGGAGGACGACGGCGAGGATGAGGATGAGGAGGAGCATGAGAACGAGGAGGAGGAGGAGGAAAAGGAAGAGCAAGAAAAGGAGTAGAAGGAGGAGGAGGAGGATTACGAGGAGAAGGACAAGGAGGTGGAGGAGGAGGAAGAGGAGGAAGAGGCAGAGGAGGAGGAGGAGCAGGCGGAAGAGGACGAGGAGGAGGAGGAGGAGACAGAGGAGGAGAACGAGGAGGAAGAGGAGGAGAAAGAAGAGGAGGATGTGGACGAGGACGAGGAGGAGGAGTAGGAGGAGGAGGAGGAGGAGGAGGAGGAGGAGGATGCGGGCGAACAAATATCACGACGCCGCGTGCGATTCATTCTGCTCCCGCCTCCATCTCCCTCCTCGCTCCTCCCTCCTCCTTATCCCTCCCCTCTCATGCGGATCCGTGATCCCTCCCCCCCTCGCCTGCCAACTCTCTTCCTTCCATCTCCAGCCCTCCTCATTTCCCCCCCTCCCCTCCCTCATCCTCCACGCCGCCCTGGTTCTGACTGTAAACTCACACATCATAAAAACAACTCTCCTCTCTCCTGATTCTGCCTGGGAGATGCCCCGCCCTCTCCGCACGCACACACACACACACACACACACACACACACACACGCACCACCCACCCAACAACGCACATGCAGAGACGCAAACACACAGACACGCGCACATACGCACGCACGCACAAACGCACACACGCACGCAACGGCCGCACACACAGGATTGGACACATCTGATGGTCAATATGCTTGTGTTGCAATCCGATTGTTTTCGGCGGTTCAAAATGCTGCTACCGCTGCAGCGTGGGCCTCATATTCGAATCGGCGCTTTGCTCCCGTCGTTCAAAATGGCAGTCTCGTCTCGCCCTAGCGCGGTCTGTTTCCTGGATCCGAGTCCCTCCTCATCGTTGTCGCCCTTCCTTCCTCCTTCTCCTTTTCCTGCTGCTGAGCTCCCCCTGTCCGACTGCGCAGCACACAGGGGGGTCTTGGTGGGAGTCCCAGTTCCGCTATGACAAAAGTCCGCGGGTAGAGCACAACCATCGCAATGGGAAGGGATGGGTGGAATGGGTAGGGTGTCAGATACGTCGCAAGCGCACCTAGCTGGCCCCCACTCCCTCTCTCCCTCCTCCCCTCGCCCTCCTCCCCCCCCCGTCCCTGCAGCAGGGGCGCCATCCCGTTCGCAGGTGTGCAACGCCTGCGTCATGCGGATGGACCACCACTGTCCGTGGATCAACAATTGCGTGGGCGCGCGGGGCGGGGGGCCGAGGGAGGAGGCGGAGGACGACGGAGGGGCACGTCCTGAACATTCGACGACGAGGTCGAGTCGGTGGCGATGTGGTTTCCCGTTTCTTCTTGGCAGTGGTCTCGGGGTGGACGCAGCGGGGGCCAGCGCGATCAACGGGTCGTGCAACGAATCGCGACGGCGGTTTTTCAGAAACGTCTGGCCAAAGGAGGCACTGATTGGGCCCAGGGACTGTCAACAAAACCGATTCAGGATGAAACGCCTGTCCCAGGGCAGGGTTCCAGCCCTTTGGGAAGCCACGCCGTGACAAAAGACGCCACGGAGGATGCGTGGGGAGACGCAGGCTCGTGGCCCATGTGGAGCCGATCCCAGCGCCCCGGACGCCGGGACAGCACAAGCAATGCGTCTGCGAGGCGTAGCCGAGGAGGACGACTGACGGAGGATGCCCCGACCCGCCGGCGTCTTGGTCTATTCCATTGGGTTGCGCCGTGCCGCCGACCCCCGGAGGAGAAACGACGTCCACGGGCGGGGCCTGGCTGCCATTCGGGAAGCGTTGGGGGGGCCCTCTGGGGCAGCCGTGGGGCCCCTGTGGGCCTTTTCGGGGGTCTGTTGGACGGCCTGTTGGCGGTCTCGGGAGGCCCCATTTTGGGGCACAGGGCTCGACATGAAGGCCTGAGCTCCCCCTTCTGAGGGCCCCCTCCTCGAGGCCCCTTCTGCAAATCGGCTCTTGGCAGAAGTGGCACGACCACGGGCCCCAATGGGCCATGCACAAGCTGAATAGTAGCAGGAACGAAAGAGTTAAAACATATCCTCGTGATCAACACCCTGCTGGGACTAGGCAACATCATCATCACACGAACAAAGGTGGGCCAGACAAGTACATCCTAACCCAGGGCACCGATTCCATGAACCTAGCAAGGATGCCAGACCCAGCAGGGATGATGCCAGCTGTAAAACCAGCAATTTCGACTGTACGAGGGGCAGTGTGCACGAGCATGCCAAGATTGAGCATGTGGGGAGGGGACCCGCTCTTCGTACAAAACTTAATCAATAGGACAGGGCTCACATAATCAAATAATATGGTACGGTCCTAGTAGAAGGGCGTAGAGCACCTCCCAGGCACACAGCAACCTCATGGCCAGCCACCTGCCCCGCACCGCCTGCCACGCACCGCAACATGCCACAAATCAGCGTGAGAGGACGTCCACGCATCACTTGCGTGTCGGACGCTCCATTTCAATGGTTTTAGGGATGGGGGGCAATAGCTGCAAGGATGAAGAGGGCAGGCCACAGCACTGCCATCTCACAACTGTTAACAAACAAGCCATGGCCAGGTTCGCGTTTTCAGGGGGCTCAGGAAACGACGGGGGACCCAGTGGCCGACGCGAGCCGCAGTTCCCTTGGAAAACAAAAAAGCCCCCCCCCAGGTGACATCAGAGGGAGAGGGGTGGTGAAGATAACCCACAGCTTGAAGGGAGTGGGGCGAAGGGCAGCGAGGGCGTCACAGAGGGCCTCGCGCTGAGCACAGCTAAGCCCCCCCAAGCATAACATGCATCACGAAATTTCATGAGGTCATTGGGGCGCTGTTCAACTCCTTCTGAAGCAACAAGATAGTCAATGCCTTCTGCGACGTCCCGCCGAAGCCAAATATGAACCTTAATGACGCCACATTGGGGGGGCTTTGAGCAACCGTGCCTTCTGCCCCGCCTTAGCAGTCGCGCGAGCGGCCGACCAGGCGAACTCAATATTGGAAGAGCAGGCATCGCGAAGAGCGGCGAGCTGAAGCCAATCATCGCTTGGCAAGGCCGCTAGCTGAGTCCGCCACATGCAGCGGTATGAGGGGCAGATTCTGCAACCCGCTGGTCAAGGGAAGGACCAAGCCCAACCATATACTGAGCAAGGAGACCTGCCCTAACACGTCCACCACGCCAAAGGGGTAGCTGATGCTACGCCAGCTGCTGAGAATGACGCGCCTGGGGACAACGTGGGATCTTGGAAACCCCGGCCAAGATTACCACTTCGACCACTTGTAGTAATCTAGAATTCAACGAAACCACCACGCTCAATGTCAGCATCAGCATCAACGCAAGGAACAGCACGCGATTGATACATCATTCCAGTAGCCCCGGGCCCAACGTGGTTCATATGAGACAGTGGTAGCTTATGATCCGGCACGTGTAATGGCATGCCGCCCCAAATTGGTTCATGCGGTGCCAAGTGCCCGGGGCACCGAATACGGGCCGTATAGATTTCCAAAGGAAGATCAGGCCGATGTCATAAGGTAGCTGGAGCAGGCTTACAACGTCTCCACATGGTTTGCTGGAGCTCCGAGGTCTGCAGATCAGCCTGTAGGGAATCGCGAGTCTTGAATGGGTGCGCTCACAGCCCGCGACAGACGCACAATATTCACGACCACAACGAGACAAGGCATATTCGATAATGGAGCCGTTGCCTCGAGTGCACGCGATATCCAAGCCCGCTGAGGGAGGGGGGCGCGCGCGCGAGCTGGAAGAGGCTGGGCACCTGCATGGCCCCCGCTGCGATGTCAAGACCTTCCGTTGACAGTCACTGCGCTCAAAGCGCTTCGATACACGAGCTGATGCCTCTCTTTTTTTTCCGGGGTCCCCACCCGCGCCCCCCAGGGCCGAAACCGCGTGAACTATTCCCGCTGCCAGGCAGGGGGGCGAATTTCTATTCAGGGAAAACCCAGCCTCGCCCAGTGCCGGCATCCCTGGCGGATTTCTCTAGGGGCAATAATCGGCGGAATCAACGGCTCACCAGGGCCTCCGCCGTTCATTGGTCGCCCCCTTACAGGGGGGGCAGACGCAGGCTGAGCGCAAGGCTTCCGTTTCATCTTTGATCCGCCCTTCCCGTTGGGTTTGAATTGGCCTCATGCGAGGTGATGCTCGGCCGCGAAAACCCTTTGCACGGGGCCCGTGCGCGGGCTGCAGAAATCTTCGCAGCTGCGTTCCATGGCGCGACGCTGGCAATCAGACAGATATTGACAGGCGGATCAGCCGTCCCCGAATCGGCGGGGGGATTGGCCGCATCTGGCGCAACGCCGTGGAAACCCCCGCCAAGAGGGGGGCGGGGGGGGGGGGGCGAGACAGTCCGGACGCAGCGGCGCCACGTTCGGCTCCACCACCCCCGCCGACCTCTCCAGGGGGGGGGGGTATAGCGCCATGCCCGCGATTGTCGCTACCCGCGTGGCGAGAGCTGGGCTGGTTGAGTGCTGCCAACAGCCGCAGCCTGCTGCGCCTCGTCGGGCCGCGCAGCGGGCTCCTGCCTGCCTGCTTGCCCGGGTGGGCCACCTGTTGAAGGTGTTCTCGACACTGCAGGCGACGACCTCAGCGCCTTTCGCTCCGTTGTCACGGGAACGTCTGGAACTGGGCTTCTCTAGATTGTCCGCTTCGTCCGCGGCGAGAGCTGCCTGCAGATGCAGCTTCCGCAGCGCATCCAACTCAGTCGCCATGTCCCCCCCCCCGCTACATAATCTTCGCGAGGCGTATCATCTCTACTTGCTTGCGCCCCCTCACGTTGCATATCGCGCAGCGCCAGACAGTCTCACGAGGCCGCGACAGTTCGGCGCGCCGCTTGGGCATGTCATCGTCAGAGAGTGAAGCCAGACTGACGGGGGTTGTACATCCGCGCGAGCAGGATCCCGTGTTTTTCCCTGCGCGCGCTGCATGCCCTGCATCTGGGGCGGCGGCGCCAGGTGGCGCGCGAGCAGCGGCATCATCTCCCTGGCGATGTTCTGCCCGCGCGCGTTCGGGGGCGATCTCCGCGGCCGCGTCACTTTTCCGCGCGTCTGCATCGAAGGACTGATGGGCCACGTCGGCGGACTGACTGACGGTTGGTCTTCGCCCTGTCCAGGTCTTCGGCAGCCTCGGCCAATGCTGCGTCCGCCTCCTGGGGATGCATCGTTGGCGCGTTGCATTTATTCTCTGAAATTTATGCACTGGTGGGCAATGCGCTCTGATCGGGCTGCCATCTCAAAGTCTCTGGCCTGTCTGGCACGCCCCTCGCGCGCGCCTGCGCCGAGTTGCCGCGGGCTCTACTCGGCGGGGGCGGCGGGAGGGCGCGCGGCCGCGGGCCCGAGAGTGACGCGAGGATCGGTGCGCACTCCAAGCGAGAGAGTAGCTGCCTTGCGTACCTCTTCATCTGATACTGCCATCTCAGCTTCATCAATCTCCAGGTCTTGCCCATCATTGATCGCGGCGGCGTTGCCAGGGGAGGCGCCCCCGCGCTTGGAGCAGCACGCGCGTCCACAATGCGCGCGTTCCCAGTGATTGCGTCTGCTGGATTTGCAGTCGGTCCGGGGGCGAGACGCAACCCGCCCGAATTTCTATCCACCGCTTCGCGCGCGCAAGTCTGGACCCCTGGGGAAAGCGAGAAATTCTGAGCAGCGCCGTCGCCATTCGTTTGGCGCCATGACTCGCCGCGCGCCGTGGCGCTCGAGTTCAAGAACCTGCTCTGAGTCGCGCCGCGTGAAGTCAGAAACCTGCGTGCCCTGGCAGCTCAGGCAGATCTGCGAACAAAAGACAGCCGGTTGTCACAGGGCACTCGAGGCGGCCCCCGGGGCTGCGCGCGAGCACGCGCCATTGGGGCCCGCGGTTCGTACTTGTGGCAGGATGAGTTGTTTTGTGTTTTTTTTTTTTGTGTTTGGAAACAAAAAACGAAATAAAAAAAGCGGCTCGCACTTGAACCAAAGTGGCTGCGGAGCGCCAGCGTGGAGGCGCGCCCCGGGCCTCGGCTGCGACGGCCACCCCCGTCGGCCAGCCGGCTTGGTCTCAGGGGAACGCCGGCGAATGGCAGGGGGGGGATGAGGATGACGCGGAGCATTCGGGCATTCGGACCTGCCCCGGGAGCCACCTGGCGCCCCACCCGGCCCCCCGCCCTCGCGACGGTCGGGGGATTATCGAAGAGTGCTCTCGCCAGTTGCCGCGCGCCCCCTGCAGTTCCGGCATCCGCGCCCTTGCGGCCGTCACGTCCGCGGCTTCGAAGTGCAGGTGGGGCGCCCCCTTCGTGGAGTGTCCCGCGACTTTCTCGGTCATGCTCGCTCTCTGGCGCATTGCTCGCGCCCTGTGCGCCTGGCGGGGCCAGCGGCGCTGGTGGGCCGAGCGCCTTGAGTTCGCCCCGTCCTCGGCACCTCTCTCCAAGCTATCTGCCTTGCCGCTCGCCCTCCTCGGACGCCCCCTGGGCGGTTGCGCGCGGCCCGTCGCGCGGCCGCGTTCGGGCTGGTCGCCCGCCCAGATCCGCCCAAGCTTCTGCCCGTCTGGGTTTGCGCCGGGCCTGCCCTCGACCCGCGGGCCGCGGCCGCTATGGCCGAGATCGCGACCTCCTCTGCTGTCCCGCCCTACTTCGATGCTTCCCCCCCCGGGGGCAACGCGCCCTCCGTGCGCGCGCGCGCGCCCCGCAACTTCGAGCGCGTTTGCAGGCAGGCGGAACGACGACGCGGAGGGGGTGAACGATCTCGACATCGCGGCTTCGCCCCGGCCCCCGCCGAGCTCGCGGCGCGGCAGCCTCAACAGCAATCTTCTTCCTGTCGGTCTTGCGCGGCGTAGCCTCCAGCGCCCCGACGCGCCGGGCCCGGCGTCGGGCGGCTGTCCGCGTCCTGCGGGCGCGTCGCGGTCTCGGCCCGTCATGTCCGGGCCAGATGACCCCGTTTCCCTTTCGACCGCCCCGCCCTCGGTTCGGAGCGTGGCATCGCCGAGGCCTGGCGGGCTGCCCAGCCAAGGGCGACGTACATCAGCGGCTGGATCACCGCGATCTTCGGCCCCGCCATTGAGGCCAGTGATGTCTGGCAGGCTCGGCGTGCGCATTCTGGAGGCCCTGCCCGCGGGCGCCAGGGCGGCGCCGGCCCCTGGGCCTGCGACTCGGCGGCTGGCGGCGGCCGGCCCGGACGGCACTTCGCCCCCGAAGCGGCGACCCGCGCCTCCTCCCCCCGGCCCCCTTCCTGACCCGGCTCGGGCGGGCGCCGCTGCCGAGGCGGGCGACGAGGTGCCCGACTCCGCCAACGATGGCGACTTCGACGGCCCCCCTCCGCCCCCGCCCCCTGGCGGCGGCGCGGCGGTGGTCGGCGCGCCGCGCGCGCCTCGGAGCCGCCCGCGGGAGCTATTTCCCGTTCCCCCGTCGCCCCATCCGCGGCTCGCGCCGGAGGGCGGGGCCCTTGTCGGAGAGGCCCCAGCGTCGGCCCCATCTCCTCCCTTCCCCTCCTCGCTGGATTCGGCGTCGAGCAGGATCGATGAAGCTCTCTTTTGTGACTCCGGCCGGGCCTCGCTTGGCCGGTTTCTGTCTCGCCCTAGATTACTTTCTCGGCTTCCGGCTGGGGGCGCCGAGACATCGCGCAGCTTGTCGCCAGCATCCACAAAATAGAAGGCTTCGTTACTTCGCCCCCCCCCGCCACGAGGCCAAACATGTTGCCACAACCTTGATGGCAATTGTGATTGGGGCATTATCGCCGAGTCCTTTCGAGGCTTCTTGCGTGCCCATGGGGCGCCTCTTGGGGGTCTTTTGGGGGCTGTTTGGGAACATCTTGTGGGCCTGTTGGGGGCTTCTTGGGGCCTCGTGGGCGCCTCTTGGGGCAGTTTTGGGGCACCCTGGGGTGCCTCGGGGGCCACTTTGGAGCAGATCGATCAAAGGAGGGGCTGTCCCATATTAGGGCCCCCCCGCCCCCGAAGGTCCACATGTGGCTAAAACCTCAATAGCATCAATGATTGTGGTTTCCAGGAGGGACGAGGGAGGGGGATGGGTAACCCCCGCCCCGCCATGGAAAGAAGGGGGGTGGAACAATTAATGCGCTAAACCGCTCACGCCCTAAAGGGCTGGTAAGAAATCCCCCAACACCCATCAACATGTCTCGAAGATCTTGAGCACTGAACTGAACTCATTCGCGCGGGCCCCAGCGCTGAGACGCCATGTCGTTTGCCAACTCAGTCCACGTGCCGCTTGGCACTCGCCCTGCCAGATAATTTCGCATGGAACAGTGATGCAAATTCTTTACGCTTCGCGTATCCCCACCAGCCCATCTCACAGCAGCAACTCTCGCGAAGCATGCCGACAGTCGTGTTTTTCAGGCGTGTGTCCGCTTGGCCCCGCATATCTCCCCTGTTCCTCCTTCCTCCCGCCTCCTTGTACATCCTCCTTGTGGGGGGAGCGGGAGAAGGACGAGGCGGAGGAGGAGGGAGAGAAAGCGCTCCTCGTGATTTGAGTCGTTTGGGGTTTCTCGTCCTGGTGTGAGTCGTTCGGGCCCTTTTTCCTGGTGTGAGTCGTTCGGGCTCTTCGTGGTGTGAGTCGTTCGGGCTCTTCGTCCTGGTGTGAGTCGTTCGGGCTTCTCGTGGTGTGAGTTGTTCGGGCCCCTCATCCTGGTGTGAGTCGTTCGGGCCCCTCCTCCTGGTGTGACTCGTTCGGGCTCCTCGTGGTGTGAGTCGTTCGGGGCCCGCGTCGTGGTGTGAGTCGTTCGGGCTCCTCGTGGTGTGAGTCGTTCGGGCGCCTCGTCCTGGTGTGAGTCGTTCGGGCCCCTCCTTGTGGTGTGAGTCGTTCGGGCTCTTCGTGGTGTGAGTCGTTCGGGCCCCTCGTCCTGGTGTGAGTCGTTCGGGCTCCTCGTGGGGCCTCTTGGGGGCCTCTTGGGGGGGCCTCTTGGGGGCCTCTTGGGGGCCTCTTGGGGGCCTCTTGGGGCCTGGGGGCCTCTTGGGGGCCTCTTGGGGGCCTCTTGGGGGCCTCTTGGGGCCGCTTGGGGGCCTCTGGGGGGCCTCTTGGAGGCCTCTTGGGAGCCTCCTGGGGGCCTCTTGGGGCCATCTTGGGGCCTCTTGCGACCTCCTCAGAAGCGCAAGTGAGAGCTGCCCCCTGAGAAGGACAAAATGAGTCCAAAACCTTTTGTAAAATCAATGATTTTGCTATGAGGGAAGATGAGCGCGGCCCCCTCAGAAGGCCAAAATGGGGCCAAAACCATCGTAACATCAATGATTTCTGCTTCGAAGACGAGCAGAGGGGCCAAAATGCCCCCCCCCCCCCCCCCTCGGGGCCAGAATCCTCGTGAGGGTCGTCATTTTTTGGCGTTCCCAGGAATCGAAAAAGGCCCCCCTGACACCACTCGGGACTCCCTGTCCAGGTCCAGGGGGAGGGGGTAGGGGGAGGGGTAAACCCCTCCCCGAAGGGGAAGGAGGGTTGAGAACAGAGCGGGCTCTCTAAACCACTCACGCCCAAAGGGCTGGTGGGATTGGCTGGTTTGTTTAATGCGATCAAGCCCGACGTTGACAGCACTGATGCACTGATGGTTTCACCATCTGGCGGACGTTTTCGTCCCTTGCGGGATTTATCTGAGCCAACTTGGGTATTGATGATGTGCATACAAAGGCATGGAGCCATAGCTCCAACATGCGTTCCGACATGGAGCGGTGATGCAATATGAACTAGGTCCGGGGTCTACTTCGTGGCCAACCCGGGCTCGCGACGTGACCTGGGTGGGCCCAGGGCTGCGGTGACCCTGAGTCACAGTCTCGTTCTCAACGGGTGGTCTCGGAACACGTGCCCAGATCTTCCCGCGTCGGGCGGGCCCCTCTCTTTGTTGTCCTCCCTCCAGCGCCGGGGGGTGTCACGAGCGCGCGCAGTGGCCAACAGGCCATCCGTTGGGCTTGAGGGGAGCGAGTCCGAGAGTGTTGTTCTCGCGTTCGGGATCCAGGGGCCCTTGGCGAGCCCTGGGATACTCAGAAGACGGCTCAGGACGAAGGCCTGGTCCTGGGGGAAGGCCCCGGGGCCTGGAACCCGTTTTTCCCTCGGGGCCCGTTGCTGCCTCATGCCAGGGGGCACGCATTGCATCCACACGTGGTGGGCGCGCACGAGCTCAGGACAGCGAGAGGCATGCGCAAGAGGCGGGCCCCCGCAGGCATCCACAACCACAAATTCTTCGTGCAGCTCGTCCTCTACGGTCGACCCCCTTGCAGTCGTCAACGTCTTGGCGGTCGGCGTAGTCGTCGGCAGCGGCAGCAGCAGCGGCAGCGGCAGCGCCGCCGCCGCCGCCGCTGTCGTCGTCGTCGCCGTCATTTTCGTCGCCCCCGCCGTAAGCAAGCGGCAAGTGCGGCGATTGGTTGCAGAGGACTCCGAAATTCCTTTTCGAACCCTGCGATCCCGAGGTCTGAGGTTGCAGAGGCTCTACGGAGGTCTTTCCTCGAAGAAGTTGTGGGGTCGACACCCGGATGGCGAGATTAATTCGAGCCTTTTGTATAGTAATAGCCAAACGTGGCAAATTTGCTGATGTTTGGCTAGTAGACGCGCGTTGCAACACGCTCCTCCATTCTCGTTCCCCGTCCTCACGAGCGCGCAGGGGAAGCAGGCGTGTGTTTCTTGCATTTGGGGGGTCTTCTGAGCGGCCCTGGTCGCTACGGCCAGGTCGACCTTGAAATCCTGATCAGGACGCGCTCCAGGGTTCCAGAAGGCCCACAGACCTCCCACCAGGCCCGGGCAGGAATCATTTAAGATGGGGAGATTCATTGTCATACCTATTCGAATGAATGTTGTTTCTTGTCTCGTTAGTCTTTTGTCTCCTGCTGCAATCCACGTACCATCACTTGTCTGTCGTCTTCTACCAGATAAGAGCGACCTGTGCTGCAGTTTTCACCCAGACACGTTTCACAATCCTTTGTCGCCGCCTGTCCCTTTGAGGGACTGCTCCTCTGGAGCCGGCATGCAGGCTGTACCCGTACCTGTACCACAGACTTCCCACCAACGCGGAACAACAAGTAGGGCGGGCAGTTTTTCGTTGCCAGTTCATTTCGGTCTCCAGGGGCCGATCGGAGGGCATATTCTAATACCGCGTCTGGGATTGTCCGCCCCCAGACTCCGACTGTTTTTTCCTGTCTAACGGCCTTCGGCCCATCCCGCCACCGTGCTTGGATTTTGGGTCAGAGTTCTCAGGGATGCTTGTTGTGGTCTCTTCGAAGCGCTCTCGGGGGCCTGTTGGGGGAGCTTCTTGGGGGCATCTTGGGGTCCTCTCCGGGGCTTCTTGGGGCCTCTTGGGGGCCTCTTGGGGCCTCCTGGGAGGCCCTCGGGGCCGAGTGCTCGAAATGTCCGCTCGTGTCCGCCATCTGGGCCTCCTCTTGGGGTCGTATTTGGTACCTCTTGGGCCGTCTTGGGAGCCTTTCGGTCCGCCTCCTTGGGGCCCTCCTGGTCCGTTTTGGGGGCTCTCTTGGAGGCTGCTCGGACTGTTTTGGGGCGATCTTGGGGGCCTCTGGGGCCGTCTGGAAGCGTCGGAAAGCCGAAAAGGCAAGAACGCACGCTTCAGAAACATGTATGGGAAAGCAATGAGTTGACCCTGTTGGGGCCCTCTGGGGAGGCCTTTTCGGGCCCCCTGGGGCGTCTTGGAGGCCTCCTGGGCCGCCGGGGGGCAATCCTGTCCTGGGCCGATCTTTCGGCCACTTGGGGCCCTCTTGGACCGTCCTGGGGGCCTCGTGGGGCCCTCTTGGCCCGTCTTGGAGCCCTCTTGGGCATCAAAAAGTCACGCTCATGGGGCCCGCTTGGCCCGTCTTGGGGCCCTCTCGGGCATCAAAAGGTCTCGCGACGAGATGCGGGGGAGCCCAGGGGGTATGCAGGAAGCCCCAGTAGATTTCGTAGCTTTGGCCTGGGTCCCTCAAATGTTCTTCAGGATTGAAGCGTTGAGGGAGCGCGCTTGTGGCACACTTCTCACTAAAAGGGGGGGCCCAGTCACCCCATCCCCCCTCCCTTGGGAAAGGGCGGGGCGGCTTCCGAAGCTACCCCTCCCTCCTCCCGTTGTTGTTGACAGCTCGGAGCCAGGGAGGCCCTAGCTAAAGGGGGGTGGCTTGGAAGCTGACCCCCCCCTCCTTTTCGGGGCCAAAGGTCAGCCCAGGCTTCCTTTTCAAAAGGGGGGGGTCGGAAGCTCCCCCCCCCTCCTTTTCGCAGTTGAGATTGCCGTGCCAAAAGGGGGGGGGGGGTCAAAGCTACCCTCCCCTCCCTTCCCTTTCCGGAGCCCACGGCCAGCCCGGGCTTACCTTTCAAAGGGGGGGGGTCTTCGGTCGGAAGCTACCCCCTTTTAGCTGAGATTGCCGTACAAAGGGGGGGGGGCTTCAAAGCTACCCTCCCCCTTTCCAGAGCCCAAGGTTAGCCCAGGCTTCCCTTTCAAAGGGGGGCTTCGGAGGCTGCCCCCCCGTCCTTTTCGCAGCTGGTATTGGTTTGCCATGGGGGGGGGGGCGCTTCAAAGCTATTTTTTTCTCCGAACCATCCTGTGGTGTTGGGTCCTCGTTTGAGCAGACGGTGCCCCGCGTCCTCCTCCTTCTTCTCCTCCTCCTCCTCCTGCTCCTCCTCCTCCTCCTCCTCCTCCTCCTCCTCCTCCCCCTTCTTGTCACTGCGCCCTTTAGAGGTGAATCAGATCGGAACCCTTATAACGTTTCGGTTTCGGAGTTCCCAGCGCTGCAGCAGGACCTGCTGGCACACTTCTGCAGAGTCGTTCGTTCGTTCGTTCTCCTACCCCTCCTCCTCCTCCTCCTCCTCCTCCTCCTCCTCCTCCTCCTCCTCCTCCTCCTCCCCATCTCCTCTTCCTCCTCCCCCTCCTCCCTCCTCTTGTCATCCCCTCACTTGGCCACACACCTCACACGTTTTCGTGACCCCATAATGAGGTCGGCTCGGCGGCCTCCTCTTGGGGGGGAGGGGGATAAATAAATGATGTCGGAGAAAAATAACAATCAGGGCTATAGGGCTAGGGGGCTACCGGGCAGGGCTATTGAGCTATAGGGCTATAGAGTTGTAGGACTATAGAGTTGTAGGGCTATAGGGCTATTGGGCTATTGGGCTATAAGGCTATAGGGCTATAGGTCTTAGGGCTATATATATATATAATGGTATAGGGCACCCCCGGGCACGCCCGGGCACCCGGGCACCCCCAGGGCACCCCCGGGCACCCCCCCGGCACCCGGGCCCTGGGCACCCCCGGGCACCCAGGCACCCGGGCGTGCAGCGAAAACTTGCGACAAACCTAAACTAACCATATGAATCCGCTAGGACCCCTACAGAGGCAAGTTGTGATTGGGGAACAAAACCACAGAAAATTGGCGAAGCCGCCCCACCGAGGTTCTTGTGCTTCGTCCCCCCCCCACCCCCCCACCTCCACGAGGATCCACTGGAGGAGTGCGTCTCACTGCCGCGTCCACGGCTGAGTCGAGGCCGTCCTTCCTCCTCTTCCTCCTCTTCCTCCTCCTCCTCCTCCTGCACCTCCTTCTCTCCCTCCGTAGCCATTTTGGCTCAAGATGATTGGTTCCCCTGGGGACCGCACGGATACCGCTAGTCCGCGGCCAGACCACCGCTCGCTTTCACCGTGGGAGTTGGGCGCCCACACCCAGTCCTTTCCAGATCGCGCTGCCACGGCCCACCGTGTGTGCTGCTGCCTGGTGTCGTGGAGATGCCACCGCCGCATTACCGTTCGGAGCAGGCGCTTCCTTGGTACTGCAAGAGCTGCTGCGGGCCCTCGGGGAGACCGTGGTGGAATCATGCAGAGGCGCGGCAGTGTGCGAAGTGCAAGCTGGGCAAGGGACTGGTCTTCCACAGCGTGCGCCAGCCCTCGGCCCCCTCCCAGCGGAAGAAGGGCAATCAGGGCGGCAGCGGCAACGGCTACTGGGACGACTCCGTCAAGGTGGCCAAGCTCAAGTCCGAGCTCGCCGAGGCCCGCAAGCGGCTTGCCGCTGTGCAGAGGCCGCCGCCTGGCGGGGAGGACGTGCAGATGGAGCCGGCCGCGGACGGAGACGGCCCCGAGTCCGTCGCCAAGGACAGGCTACGCGAGGTCGGCGACCTCATCGGCAAGCTCAAGGGCATCACCGAGCCGTCGGTCGTGGCCACGCGCGACAAGCTGCTGGCCGAGCAGGCCGAGCTGCGTGCTAAGGTGGCGGAGTCCCGACCGCTCGGACAGCGCTTGCGCGAGATGGGAGCTCAGTTCACCAGGCTGCAGAAGCTGCGCGACGACCAGCAGACCAAGCTCGATGGGCTGCAGGCGCAGTTGCGCGACCTGCAGGAGAAGGAACGGCTCACTCGGGACAAGCTGGCGGCCCTCGACGCTAGCATGGAGGAGCTGGACCAGGAGCGCAAGAGGCTTCAAGGGCAGGTTCCGACGCCTGGCGACAAGGCGTCGCTCGACGAGCCGATCAAG
This sequence comes from Prorocentrum cordatum, assembly GCA_963575745.1. NCBI lineage: Eukaryota > Dinophyceae > Prorocentrales > Prorocentraceae > Prorocentrum > Prorocentrum cordatum. Next base: position 281,591 of record CAUYUJ010014327.1, on the reverse strand, counting down.
GGGGTTGGTGCCACGCTCGAGGGCCTCGGGATCTTGCTCCAGAGCCTGGGCGCCGATCACCAGCTGTCGGGCAGCCTCACGGCGAGCTTCCAGGAGCTGCAGAGGTTGCAGGAGGAGGAGGCGGCAAAGTTGGCTGCCCAGAGGGCGCAGGCTGATGCTGGGGCCGAGGCTGGTCCCGACGTCGAGCAGGCCGAGCGGCAGGACGACGCGGCAGCGCCTCGCACACCACAGCCATCTGCCTTCTCCGACGACCCTGAGTTCATGGAGGAAGTCGTTGCGGCTGGGGGCGAGAAGCACAGGCTGGAGGAGATCTTCATGCGTTGGGGTGCCAAGGTCAAGAGGCCCAGGCTTACCCCTGCCTAGCATGGCTCCACGGCGATGTTTTGCGTGTCTTGTGTGGTTCGTTCTCCTTTGTCGCACCATGGCTTCGGTTTCAAGTATCACCACCGTGAACGTGTCCTCGGGCGGCCCGCTCGTCGATTTCCTGCCCACGTGCTCGAGTTTATGCATCGCGGTGCAGGAACATCATGCCAAGGCCGAGGGCGATGCATTGGCGAAGTTGCAGAATAAAGTAAGAGCTGCTGGGTACCATGGTATATGGGAGCCCGCCCTACCTGGGCAGGGAGTTGGCAGCAGAGGCGGGGTTGCGGTGCTGGCCCCGCTGCGGGTGGTCATCACCAAACCCCCAGGCCTGGACAGTCACGTGCTGCAGGAAGGCAGGATGATGGCGGCCCATGTCCACGCTGGGGTGAAGGGCGGCTTCGTCATGCTGTCGTGCTATTTCATTGTGGACGTCAAGCTGTCGCCCGAGAACCTGGCCATGCTGTACAAGCTGTACCAGTATGTCAGGTCGCTGGAGGCCATGGGCGTTCCGTGGATCGTAGGAGGCGACTTCAACATGGAGGTAGGCGAGCTCGGCCCGTTGTCCTGGCTCCAGTCGGCCAATGGCGTGGTGCTGGCGCCGAGAGAGCCGACTTGTCTTCAGAGCCTTCCTGGCCGCACCATTGACATGTTCATGGTTTCTTGCCGTTTGCTGCCTCGCGTTCGGCAACCAGTGGTCGTCGACGCGGAGACGTGGCCGCATCTACCAGTGACCATGGAGCTCTCCGCCACGGCTTTTGACGCGAAGGTCAGGAGGCTTGTCGAGCCACGCGGCTTTCGGAGGCCGCCTGCGGCGGGGTGCGCGAGGTTCCCCCCCGACTGGGACCCGATCTTGGCGATCATCCAGAGCGCGTCGGACAGCGAGGGCATCACCAGGGCCTGGGACGTCGTGCTCAGCGGCATCGAGTTCGAGCTGCGGGGCCGCTACGACGTCGTGAAGGACGTGGCGGGGTACTCCACGGTGCCAGGCCCCCCGACCTTCGAGCTGGCGAGTTTTCACCCTGTCGTGAAAGGTGCCTGGAGCAGGAGGTCGGCGGACACCCAGGCCTGGGCGCAGGCTGCGCGCTGGGCTCGTCACCTCAGGAGGGTTCGAGTGGCCTTGCAGAGCTTCGTGCTCCAGCTTCGCCCGCAGCAGGTCTTCGAGCTCGGCAGCGTCGGCGAGGCGCACGTCGACGGAGTGCCTGGCCTGGGCGATGGGGCACCCCCTGCTGCGGAGGTCGTCGGAGTGGCTGGTCTCTCCTCCGATGGTGGTCGGCCTCGGTCGAGAGCTCAGCGACACCAGCCCCCGCGACGTGCAGGCGAGGACCTATCGTGGGACGCCGTGCACTCCAAGGCGGCGCGCCACCTGCTGGAGTGCGAGAATTTCTTCCAGAGAATCTGGCGGAGGAAGGGAGTCTGGCCGCACCTGGACGCCGAGGCCGTCGGCTTCTTCTCGCGTGGCATACTTGCCTTAGCGCAGGCAGACTTCGAGCAGCAGGTCGACCGCATCCTGAGTATCTCCTCCGATGCTGAGGCCAAGCATGAGAAGGCCGTGATGCAGAGCTGGAGGCAGTGGGCGCAGGCAGCTTTTGTGGCTGGAGCCAAGGGAGCTCACCGATTCATGAAGCCCAAGGCTCTCCAGGAGATCGTGGACGGAGGCAATGGGCTACAACATGGGTACGTACTGGCTGATCGTAAGCTTGAATACTGGGAAAGCTTCTGGGTGCGGCATGGCGGTGAGCTGGCTCGCCGACCTGTTGATGCTGACACTTGGGAGCAGCTGCCAAGGCTTGAGGCGGCCGACGTACTCAAGGCAATCCGTTGTTTCTCTTGGCAGACAGGCGTCGGGCAGATCAACATCGCGCCCAGGGCCATGGAGCACCTCTCCCACGGGGCGCTGACGGCCATGGCGCGCCTCTTCGAGCGGTGCGAGCACCTCCTGCTGTGGCCAGACGGCAGATTCCTCTCGAAGCTCGTGAGACTCCCCAAGCCAGGGGGTGGGGAGCGCCTGATTGTGCTGATGAACACGCTGGTCAGGATCTGGGGACGGGCGAGGCGGCCTGTCTCGGCAGCGTGGGAGAAGGCCCATGCGCTCCCAGAGGTCTGGGGCCACACTGGAGGCAAGTCGTCGAGTGATGCGGCCTTTGATTTGGCGCTCACCAAGGAGATGGCGACCCTGTGCGATGACGACGCCATCATTGTGCTGCTGGACATGCTCAAATGCTACGAGCTGGTCAGGCATGATGCCATTTTGTTGGAGTGCAGGGCCAATGGATACCCTATGCGAATGGCGTTCATGCTTGTGCAGATGTACCAGCAGCTGCGTTCGGTGTACTCGTATTCTTCGTATTCAGTGGCGCGCAGGGCGTATCAGGGCATCCTGGCAGGCTGCACCCACGCCACTACGCTTCTCATGGTGTTGTTGACTCGCAGCATTCGCCAGACGATGTCGGTCGCTCCTCAGGTTCAGCCCAAGGACTTGGTGGACGACGTCGCGCTGTGCTGGGTCGGCAACGACCCGAGCGGGGTGCGAGAAATGGCCATTGCCACTCGTGCGTTCTGCAGGGCTGTCCGGCCCCTCGGGCTGGTGCTGCAGATGGATAAGTCTGGGCACCTTACGACGTCCAGGCGCACCAGCTACCACTTTCAGAAGTACGCTAGGCTGCTGAAGATCGCTGGCAGGAGGCACATGCGGTATCTTGGCCACGACCTAGCTGGGTCGTCGGCCACAAGGGCCGTGCAGAAGGTGCGCCTGAAGGCCATGCACGGCAAGAAGGCCAGCGTTCGAGCATTGCAGAAGGGAGCAGGACGACAGCGGGCGGCTCGGCTCTGGGCCACGGGCGTGCTGCCATCCGTGGGACACGGAGCCACGGTCAGCGGCATCAGCGACACGGAGCTGCAGCAGATGAGGACCATGGCTGGCGTCTTCTGTGGCTACAAGGGGTCGGGCTCCCTGACGCTGTACCTGGCCGCGCAGCAGTGGAGCTTCGACCCCATATTCCACGCTACCTTCAGCATCGTGGGGCAGTACGCGGCGTGGGTGTGGGATGGGCGTGTGACGCTCTCCCGACTGCAGCGGGCCTGGATGGGCTTGCGTGACTCCTGGGAAGCCCGCCACACTCACGTCACGTGGGCCAGTGCGCAGGGCCCGCTGTCGGCCTTGTGGTTGTCCCTCAGGAGAGTCAACTGGAACATGGCAAGTTCTACAATCTTGGTTGACGATGAGGGCCTGCATATCAGTTTGCTGCAGTATTGTCCCAGTGAGGTGCTGTTTTTCCTGCGTCGCAGCCTCGACCGTTGGCAGAGCCATCGTATCCTCGACCAGCTGCCTGAGGCGCCCCCAGCCGATGGTGACGGCAGGCGGCAGCAGCATGTGTGGCTTCGTGCGCTTCGACTGGGACACGCCTCCTTGGCGCCTGGCCACAGAGGGGCTCTGGCCAAGCTGCAGTCCAACGGGTTCTGGTCGCCGCAGCGCCGCATGCAGGCTGGCTACGGCGGCGACGGTTCGTGCGAGTTCTGCGGGGAGGCCTGCTGCGACCTCGAGCATGAGATCTTCGGCTGCAAGGTATTGCATCAGCAGCAGGAGGACGAGGAGACGGAGCCGTACCCCGAGGAGGTGGCCAAGAGGAGGAAGGACATCCTGGAGGCAGCCCCGTGGCGCGACGGGGGCCAGGTGCAGGACTTCTCGGCCATCGACGTGCTCTACGCGCTGCCCCTGAGGCCTGTTTTCAGGCCGCTGCCTGCACGTGCTCAGGCTGAGCGCGAGTGGGGGGCGATCGACATGCCGTGGCCGTCGAAGTTGTACGGGGACGGGTCCTGTCTTGAAAGTGATTTCCCTGAGGAACGGCGCTGTGGCTGGGCCGTCGTGGCATTGACCCGAGACCTGTGGCCATGCAAAGCTTTGTTCGGGAGCCTGGGGGGCCCTATCCAGACGGTGCCCAGGGCCGAGCGCGTTGCTGGTCTCAAGGCCCTGCAGAGGGCCCAGAGGCCAGCCACGTACGTGACTGATCATTTACAGCTGCAGGTCGAGGGAATGGCCTGGGAGGGTCGTCATGCTTCTGCCAGAGCGCCTCACGCGTCCATCTGGCGGAGCATCCACGAGCTGTATAGAGGCGACCCTGTCAGGCCCGTGTTTGTTTGGACGAAGGCCCATCGGACCGTCATCGAGGGGTTTGATGCCTGCCTGGCTTCCCAGGAGCCCCTGGAGCATTTTTTCGGTAATATGTGGGCTGATGTTTTCGCCCGCGTGGCTGCGGCAGATTTCCTTGGATCCACCTCCGTGGTCAAGGCTCACAAATTTTCTCTGCTTCGGGCCCAGGACACGATGCGTTGTCTGGCCTGGGCTGCCGAGCGCGTGGCCCGCCTCTCCACCCCGATACTCCGTGCGCCTCCGAAGGCTGTCTTTCGGCCCCGCCGTCCGCGGCGGCCGACCGATCACGACTTTGTGGTCTTCGCTGGGGGAGCGATTCGTGTCGAGCCTGCTGGAGGCTTGCAGCGACGGCTTCGTCGTTGAAGTCTCTGGCCTCCCGTGCTTGCGACCCCCAGGAGGTCGGGCCAGGACACCAGGTCCAGGCCTTGGAGCGAGTTTTGATCTGTGTAAAGTGCGGGGCGCACGCTGTGCGCCCCAATCGGCTGTCGGTCGGCCTGTCTCGAGCGTGCAAGAGGGCTGGGACGGGGTCGGCGGGAGCTGGGAGTGGGGGGGACGGAGCTATCGCGTCGATGCTCGAGCAGGCTCGAAGGGGCCTGCATCCCAAGACGGGCGAGCCCCTCGAGCCGCTCGTCTTCTCGGAGCTCGGGGAGCCTGCGATGCCGCAGCAGGCGCCCGAGCCCGAGGCACCTGCATAGTGGGCGGAAGTACAGGCGTGGGTTTGTCTTCCCAACGGGGGGCGCGGTGCGTGTGGGAACTGCCCGGCGTTGCGCCGTTAGTGACCCTCGCACCGTTGCTCCCCGGCCCCGCGCACGGCGCGGAGAGTGCCCCTTGTTGGATGAGGGTCTCTCTCTCGTCCCTTTTCCTTTTCGAGGCGTGTTCGTGATTCACCTGCACGCTCTCGGCACTGTCCTCACTGTCCTCACCTCCTTCTCTCCCACAAACCTCCCCTCGTCGCCCCCTTCTCCTTCGCATCCCCCTCTCCTCGTCCTCCGCTCCGTCTCCTCGCCCCGCCCCAGACCGCCGCTCGAGAGCCCCCCGTCCTCGCGCATGCGTCCGCCGCTCGTGCCGCGGCCTGTTCCACCAGAGTCACCGGAGGTCTGGGGTGAAGTCGGGCGTGTCTCTCTGCAGGAGGAGTGCTCACAAGTAGCTTGAAAAAATAATGAGTCTGGGGACGATGTTTCGCCTATGTTCGGGTATTGGGAGCTTCTTGGGGGCACTTTTTATTTTCCATCGATGGTCCGCCTGCAGGAGGACCTGCCCGACCGAAGTCCGGGGCGAAGGGCCAGCGGGCAGCGGGCGCCGGCGCGCCAGGCGCCGCGGCCGCCGCCGTGGGCGTACTCACGAGCGCGCCCTGGCTCCTGTTCTGCTTCTCGGCGACCCCCGCGCCGCGCCTCGCTGCTCCCCGGGCCTTCCAGATGGGGTTCAGGGTTCCCAGACCCCCTTGCGCCGCGAGAAAATCGCGACGGGAGGTCTCCTGCTATTTTCGGCCTCTGGGAGACCCAGACTGGGCCTCCTCGGACCGTCAAGACACGACTCCGGGTGAGAGACGGGTCCTGGGGAAAGGGTCCAGATCATCGGGGGTCGACGCTGTGAAAAAGTCACGACGTCGGGGGTCTGGGTTGAGGATCGCGCCGCATCGCCGACGCATCGCCGATGCGGCTCGATGTGGAGCCCGTTATGCTCCGCGTTGGCGTCGCCGATGCGCTGCCGACGTCGCCTATGCATCGCCGATTCATCGGCGATGCGGCGCGATCCTTCGACCCCATCATCTCGGATCCCATCCAGGAGCCTGTACCTGTGCGCCTCATGCTCGAGATAAACGGTGTTTTGTCGATGTTGTGGACTGTTTTCGTTTTGAGGTCGTTTTGAAACAGAGGTGGGACGAAAACAGGAAGAGGGATAACGGCAGGAAAGCGAAAATGAAAGGCACTGTGTTTAGGGCGAACCTTGCTGTACAGCGCGCAACGCGCCATGAAGCATCGAACAACAAAGAGCGACATAAGCTTAAGTCAGGACTGTCCCTGTACAGGAAGAATATTCAAAGATAGTATGAGGATTTCGTTCATAATTTGTTCTGCTGTTTTTTACTATGTTTTATGTTTCGCCCAAAATCCGCCTGTAGGGGGGCATGCCCGATCTCAGCATGAGCACGAGCTTGCCGCGGTCCGCGCGGATTTCTTTGGATCGGCAGTGGGGGCCCCTGGCGGTGCCTCCGGCGCCGCTTCGGCGGCCTCCGCGCGTCGGGAAGGGGGGCCCAGCGCCGATCCAAGACATCGGCGCGGACCTCCGAGCGCTTGGATGCTTATGCCGCATGCATCCATATTTGATCGGATGTGGACAGACCTCCTACCCTGACACGTCGATTGAGGAATTGGCCGTTTTCGGTTCGCGAGAGGGCGTCGCGGCCGTCATTTTTGCGGGTCCAGGTCCGTCGGTTTCGGTCCCAGGCCGTTTTCCCTAAGGGAGGTTTGTCCACCGCCGAATGTTTCTGATTTTTCCAGAAATCGGACATAAGGTTCGAGGTGTCAGGCTTCCTGGCGGCTCCCCAGCCTCGGGGAGCTCTCCAGCAGCCGCGCCTCGTCGAAGGGCGTCCGGGGAGGCCCGGATCGTCCCAAACGGCCGCCAGACGCCCGAGTTATGACCGAACGCCGGGCCCAGTCGGCGTCTCAGGGGTAACGTAGGGGGGGAAAGGCCGAGGGAACGAATCGATCCACCATCGCCGATTGCTCGCCGAGGGGGGCCCGATGGCCCACCCCGCCCGGGAGCGTCCGGTGTCGCTGTCAGGGGCCTCTGGCCGACCCGTCGGCGAGGTGCCACCGATGCCAGGTCGATGTGTTCCTCACACTGAGCCGGTCACTCCTTGCCGTTTCCCTTTAGGGAAAAAGGGGATCTGTCAGAGCCCCGAATCATCAGGGGTAACTCGGGTCAGGGATAACTCGGGTTCGTTTTTCGGGAATCCAAGCCCGAGTTACCCCGGACCCGAGTTACCCCGGATAACTCGGGCATCCAGAGCCCCGAATCATCAGGGGTAGCTCGGGTCAGGGCTAACTCGGGTTCCTTTTTCGGGAATCCAAACCCGACTTACCCCGGACCCGAGTTACCCCGGATAACTCGGGCGCCCAAATCTGAGGGAGAGGGGTCCTGCATTTGTTTCCTAGTTTCTGGCGTCCTTTTCACCGAAGAGTGTAAAGCAGCATTCAGGTAAACCTTCGAAGGCCCGCGCGGGCTTCTTGGATCGCCGCTGGACCGCCCTGGCGGCGGCGCGCATGCGGGCCCATGGGCTCGCGGGGCGACGTCTCTGATGGGCAATGTGCAATTCTACCACCCACGTGTGACACAGGGGTCGTGTGATGGGTTTGAGCAGTGTCGGCGCGATGCTGCCTGCGCTCGAAGTTGTTTGTGCGTGCTTGCACGTACTTTGGCCCTTGTGCGCTGGCTCCTGCAAGAGGATGATCGACCGCTATGCTTCCTGCACGTCTGCGCCCCCGCCTGCGAGCGCCTTCCACGTGCGCGCCGCGCTTCTGCGCCTGGCTCTGTGCGCGACGGTCCGTGCAGTCCGCCCACCTGGTTGCTAACTACACGCCAGGAGGCGCTCGACCGCGCGCGCCCGCGGCTTCGTAACTAGTTGCTCGCGGCGGTGCCGCCACCTCGCCGCCGGAGGAAGAGGTGCGCGTGCCTCGCGTGATTACGCAGACGAGTGTGGGCGTTCGTGCCTGCGTGAAGCGTGCAGGTGCTTACTTGGCTGGCCGACCGCGTGGCCACCCTGCGGGCCCGAAGTTGCGGCGAAGGGGAGGCGCGCCTCGGCGGCGGCGGCCTCGCCAGGGAGTCACACCCGAGCTGGGTGCCGTGCTCGCTGGCTGAGGCCAAGGCAGCACCCTCGGTGGGGCCGCAGCGCGTGATGTCTTCCGTGGCCTGCCCACGACCAAAAGTGAAGGTGTCTGCTTGTGTGCCGCTTTTCCTGTGCAGTCTGGGCTCTCTTGGTGGGCCGTGCCGCGTGCGTGCCAAGGCACCGCCGCGCTCCCACGGGTGCTTTGCCAGGCCCCTCACGGGCTGGGAGTTTGGCGGATATGTTCGCCAACCTCGAGCTCGTCCCAACCCCTGGGATCGGCAAGCCCAAGGCGGTGGCAAGCTCAGGGGTGTGCCCTCGGGGACTGGGTGAAGCCTTAAGGTCGGCACCGCAATAAGGCGACGCCAATCTCAGAAACAGTTTCAGTGAGTCTTTTTTAGCAGCTCTGTTTAACATACACGATATACTTCTTTGCACTTTTGTGGAAGCCACGGAGGGCAACTCAATGCCGCTGGGTTTGACAAGGACAGCGAGAAGGAAACTGGAGGCCACCAAGGGCAGCTTGCGCACGGGCAGCCCTCCCCGTGGCAGCCCCGACCAGCCTCCACGGGCCCCCTCGGGTGGGCCCGGCCGGCCTCGGCAGGCCCGCGCAGGCGGCCCTCGACAGGCCCCCGCAGGTGGGCCCCGCCGGCCTCCGACAACAGGCCCCCCCCGGGTGTCAGAGCGTGAAGTACCTGCCCCGCTTTCGGGCAAAGCCAAGGCATAGCCAATCCAAGGCACAGCCAAGCCCCGCTTTCGCTTCCGGGCAAAAGCCAAGGCATACCACGCGCCTCCTCGTCAAGCGGCCTGGCCAGTACAGGCCGTAGTTTGGCATCGCTTGGCATCTCTTGGAAGCGAGGGTGGTCAAAAGCGAGGTAGGTTCGTTCGCCCCCCAGGTAGCCCGTCGACCTTCGCGTGCCATCCCACCGCGGCTTCGGAGGGGTATGCGTATGCGAGGGGGGTGGGGTGAGGGTTTGTGTGCGTGTGTGTGTGCGGTCTGCCCCCGACGCCTGCCCGTTTCGGCTCACTCCTCGTTCCCGATCCCTTCTTTGCCACCCCGACAGCACTGCCATTCTCCTGGTCCTCTTGTCCTCTTCGGTTGCATCCGCACGCGCTCGCACTCCGGCCGTTGATGCACCGTCACTGCTGCGTCGCAGAGCGCGCCGCTGCCGAGGAGAAAGTGTGTGTGTGTGGCGCATTGCGGTTTGATTCGCGATCGTATGCCCTACCAGTGTTTTTCCGCCAGCGCGGCCGCTTTGCCTAGTCGCCGACACAGAAGCTGTGTGTATGTGCGTGTGTGTGTGTGTGTGTGCGTGTGTGTGCGTGCGTGTGTGTGCGTGCGTGTGTGTGTGTGTGTGTGTGTGTGTGTGTGTGTGTGCGTGCGTGCGTGTGTGTGTGTGTGTGTGCTTGCGTGCGTGCGTGCGTGCGTGCGTGCGTGCGTGCGTGCGTTGCGTGCGTGCGTGCGTGCGTGGGTGTGTGTGTGTGTGCGTGCGTGCGTGCGTGCGTGCGTGCGTGCGTGCGTGCGTGCGTGCGTGCGTGCGTGCGTGCGTGCGTGTGTGTGTGTGTGTGTGTGTGTGTGTGTGTGTGAGCTCGTGTTCTCGCTCGTTGCTCAAGCGCCGTTCCCCGACGAGAGGGTAGGCCCCGGCCGTGCCCCGCGCCGTCGCACCGCCGAGGGCCGTGCCCCGGCCGTTGCGGCGGAAAGTCCGGAGGCCCGACTCGATTCGGTTCGATTTCGACGTCGATGGCTTCCGATTCCGGGTCGGTTCGACTTCGGATGCCAATGTGGTTTCTGAGTTCTTATTGGAGGCACATTCGCCTGCCGATTTCCGCGGATCCCACTTCTCCCGACTCGGCTGCCGATTTCCGCCGATCCGATTCATGTCGATCGCCGATCCGGCTTACAGTCAACCCGCATAGTAAGGATGGGCAACCTTCCCGAGGGTACCCTTGCATCCTTGCCCTTCGGCCCATCCTTGGCCGCTCTCGTTGGCCTTGCCCCGCTCGAAAAGCTGCGACATGGGCGTCCAAGGCCCTTGCGTCCTTATCGCGCATCCTCATTCCACGGGCTGACTGTATCGACTTTGGGCTCTCCCGCCCTCCCGGGGCCCCGCCCGCCCCTGGGGTCTGCCGGTGCGCTCCGGAGTGGGCCTGCCGCGGTCGCGCTTCGCGGCGCGCTGCGTTGCCCGGGTGCTGTGCTGCGCGCGTGGTGCCCAGCTCCCCGTTCACCCTCCATCCCAACTCTTCCTCCTCCTCTCTCCTCCTCCTCCTCCTCCTCCTCCTCCTCCTCCTCCTCCTCCTCCTCCTCCTCCTCCTTCTCCTCGATCCCCTCCTCCTCCCTTCCATCATGCCATCCGTCAGCCCGCAAGCATCGCTCCTCACTTCTCCATCCATGGGCGCCTTCCCTCGTCCTCGCTCGTCCTCCCCGCACCCCCTGGCCCCAGCTCGTTCGCATCCCCCTCCTCGGCTCCCCTCCCCTCCCCCCCCTGTCCCGCTCTGCTTGATGCCTTTTATCGCTTCCTGCTGTTTTGCTGGGCTCTCGAGCTCGCGGCGCCTCTTTGCGTCCTCTGTCTGTGAAGTCTTGCGGGCGCGGGCACTACTGAGCCACCGTCGCAGGAGCTCTCCTGGGCCCCCCAGGGGTTCTGCTAAGACTGGGGGGGCGGGGTGTGGGGAGACTGGAACAGTTTGGGCGGGAAGTCTCGAGCGCGGCGCCACCGCCCACAAGGCCCCCCCCCCTATCCAGTGCCAGTGCCGAACATCGCGCTCGGGGCCCGCGTGAGGCGCTCCCCCTTGCCGACCGTCCGCACCGCCCCCTCCGTCTCCCGTCCAGACCCCCAGAGAGCCCCGACGAATGCATCCGAAAAGTTGGCCGAAAGCCTAACAGAGGAGACCACCCCCCACCCACAGACGGCCTCCCTAGGCTTAGGGATGGGCAGCACTCTGATATCCCACTGATGGTGGCGAGGACGTTGAGGTTGATGATTCTGATGCCCACACTGATGTCAATGGCGCTTGAGCTGGCGGAGGCAATGGTTGAAGTTTGCCCCCCCCGGGGATGCTAACGGGGCTTGCGACATCACGGCCATTGACATCATCGTTGGTATCACCATCATTAATATCAACGTCCTCGCCACCGTCATCATGGTGGGGGACGTTTGGTCTGTGTGGGTATTGTGTTACTATCAGCGTTTGCGTTCCTCGTGGCCCTCGCCCTTCGTTGATTTGTGCAGGAGTCACCAGCGACATCGGAACAGCCAGGCTCCTGCACACGTCAGCGAAGGGCTGGGGCCGCCGCGAGGAACGCAGACGCTGAAGCCGCAGCATCTGGCCCCATCGGCAGAGACCATCGCGATTGGGTCAGAGCAGATGGTGTCGGAGGATCGCGCCGCCTCGGCGATGCATCTTCGACGTCGGCATGGAGAACGTCGGACGCCGCAGCCGACCGCCGAAACCCCCTGCGGCCGTTGCGGCGGCGGCCCCCGCAGGCGATTCGGCGCGACGACGGGTACGCCGTGGAACCCGGCTTCTCCCTCGGTGACGCCGGCAGACTGCAGCTGCCCTGGCCCGCCGCGTGTAGGAGGCAGGGGAATCGCCACCCCTGACGTTCAGGGAGGAAAAGGTGCCCATACCCTCGCCCTTCCCTGGTTTTCCCCTCTGGGGGCCTCCTGGGCAGCCCTCGTCGCAACTGCTGGATTCGCTTCCAGATCCTTGTCAGAATGCGCCCCGGGAGAAGTCTGGGGAGTAGCGGCATCGGTACCTTCTGCTTTCCCCGTGACGTCCTCCCGTGGTGGAAAAATCGAGACGGGGGTCTGCCGACGTTCGGCCTCCAGGGGCCATCGCCTGCCCCCCCGGACGTTCGAGCAACGACTCGGGGTGAAACACGGGTCCCGCCGGGGCAGGGGTCCAGCCCTCTGGGGAGCTACGTTGTGAGCAGGATCGCGACAGAGCCTGTCTGGGTGTATGGGAGGAAGGGTATCGCCACCAACCAACCGGGCGAGGGGGGGGCAGGACCAGGGGTGGAGAGGAGGGGAGAAGATGTGGAACATTGAGAGGGGGGGGTATTTGGCGTGTGGTGCGGGCGGTGGTGGGCGCTTGCTTTCATCGTGCGCAAGACGGAGGAGGAGGAGGAGGAAAAGGAAACGGAGGAGGAAGAAGAGGAAAAGGAGGAGGAGGAGGTGAGGAGGAGCAGGAGCAGAAAAAGGAGGATGAGGAGGAGCAGGAGCAGGAACAGGGGGAGGTGGAGGTGGAGGCGGAGGCGGAGGCGGAGGCGGGAGCGAAGGCGGAGGCGGTGGGGAGGGCGGATGGGAAGGACGGAGGACGAGAGGGGTAGGGGGAAAAGAAACAGCAGAAGGAGAGGGAGGAAGAGGAGGAAAACACGGAGGACGAGAGGGGGGTAGGAGGAGGTGGTGGAGCAAGAAGGCCCTTCCTCTTCCTCCTCCCGCTCGTCGGTAACCGTTTTGGCTCAAGGCTTTTTGCGCTCGGGCTGCCAAGGCCGCTGTTTTTGTCCCACGCAGCCCCAGCTGTTCGCCCATGTTCAGCGGGCGACGGTGCATTGTCGTCCCTGTGTTTTTCTCCGCGGTTGTCGCGTGCCGTGATCACTTGCCCTCCCCCGCCTGGCACTGGCGGTTGAGGAGGACGCGAACCCAAAACCGTGCTGTCCTCGTCGTGGCTCAGGGCAGACAAGTGCTCGCCTTTCATCACGGAGACCGCCATCTCGCCACGACATGGACTGTTGCGGGTCGTGAGGGCCTTGGCAACGGTGGCGACAACGGGCGTATGCCATCGCGTTCGGCGTCCATACGGTTTGCGTTGTCCTTGCGCGAAACTTCAGAACCTCTTTCCCGCACAGGAGCAAGAAGGCCGTCTACAAATAAGTGTGAAGTTACATTGCATGTCTGTTATATCATATTCTAGCGAGAGCCGTTCGCTCGCATATATCACGCAACGCTCGCGCAATCCACAGCAGTTTCTGTTCACGTGCCCACGGTGGCTGGGTCGCTCGTTCATGCGCGACGCGGCCACCGTGGGCACGTGAAATCCATTCACACAGCGCGCTGCAGAAACGGGCAACAAAAACGCTCACGAAAAAGCATACAACACTCGTGGTGCGGCGCCTGCAGAAAACATGTCGGCGCCGGGGGGGCAAATCGTGCACCTGCTGTATATTCTCACGGCCAGAATCGCGCCTAGAGGACACCCAGGCGGCTACACAAATGCCTTGGACGCCAGCCGATGTTTCCAGTGGGTCTCACTGACAGGCAATATGTGGGTCATTGTGGGCCCCCGCTTTAGATGTTTGCAGGCAGCGGTCGCTCGGCGCCACGCCCGCCCTTGCCGGCCGCGCGGCCGCGGTGCGCGACTTCGGCCGCGCGCGCTTTGCAATGCAACCCGCGGCTCAAATTTAAACAAAGTTTGGTTTGGTTGCGTTGTTTTGTTGCAGACCTTTTCGCTGGCGAAAGTGCTCTGTAGGGAGAAGAGGTTGTGACGATAATCGTCCTACGCTTGAAGTGGTGCAAGCACTGGGCGAGCGATGGCAGGGAGGCCGAAAAGCTGGTGTTGGCTAGAGCTCGTCCTTTCCGCTGTGCTGGCAGCTGTGCCAAGCCCTTGGAGAAGCTCGACGTCGACGCCGCGCAAGCACCCGCGGCTTTCGCCGAAGCTCATCTCGTGGGGGCAGAGACAGGGCGGCAAAGTACAAATCGGCAGTTGTGGCCAAGACCAAGCCTTAGTCAGCAGCCAGGTCACGGGAGGAGTCGTTGTCGATGGCGTGGTTGGCCGAAACGTTTGGGGATACGGCGGCCTCGAGAAAATGCCGGCAGCTTGGGTGACTTGGCAAGCCGAAGTCGCCGGAGACGCCCGCGCAGGTCCGCGCGAGCCAGGCCCGCGCCAAAGTTCGAGATGCCATTGGGCGTCTCGAGTCGGATAGCGCGGTGCTGGTGCAAATTGAATGCCGGGAGAGTCCGGCGGTGACCATGGTCGAGGAGCGCGGGTCGGCGGAAGCGGAGTGCAAGTCGGCGGCTTCGGAGGTCGCCGCGGGGCGCGGGGCCCCAGCCGCTGCGGCGTCGAGTTCAGCGGCGGCCAACGGCAGCGGGCCAGTTGAACCCGCGCCGACCACGCTCGTGGACGGAAAGCTCGACGGCATCGATTTGGACGACGATAGGCTTTCCGGTTTCGCTGATTTCGACGGACTGGGCCCGTCGGGTTTTGGAGACGGCGAAAGGTCGCGAGAAGCAGATGTCGGAGGCCTTCGACAGCGCGGCGGGGACCTTCTTCGGAGAAGTTCGCCAGCAGGACGAAACGCTGCAGGCTGAGCAGAAGGCCCTGCGGGAGCGCGCGCTTGTCCTCCAAGAACACGCGCGCCAGTGGCGATGATGACGCCGTTGATCCAGGTCCTGCCGCGCAGCCAGATGCTGCTGGGAAATGGCGGGCGGTGGTGGCCCACGGGCCAGCTGGCGGCGGCGACCGGCAGCCCGCCCGAGGCCTCGGGGCCCCCCCCATCCGCCGGCGGAGACGCTGCCCTCACGCAGTCGGCGATGGCGTCAGTGGCAGCGGCGGAGATGGCCAAGGGGGCGGCCGTGGCTAGGCACGCTTGGAGGCGGATGCGCAGCCGCGGGTGTAGCCGGCAGCTGGGCGCCCCCAAGGAGGCGGGGGCGTGGCCGAGCCGCGGGGCGAGTCGTGCAGCGCGCTTCAGTTACTGTGCCGCGGCGAAGGCTACTTTGGCATCTACCCCAGCACCCGGCGCTGATGCGCGCAGCGCTTCGGTGGCGCCAACGCCCCTTGCCGCGGCGGCAAGTGCGCCATTTATCCCGAGACAGTTGCAGACCTGGGCTGGCCCTGAGTAGGCAGAGACTGCCCTGCGAACGAATCTCGCGACGGGCCTGGCCTGCCGCGAGGGGCCCAGCAGGGTGGGCTCGCCGGAGGGAAGCCCGAGCTCTCACGTTAGCGGCCTACTGGCGGGGTGCGCATTTCCATGGCCACTGCTGCGCCTGGCGGGAGCGTCATTTCCAGCGATGCCCGCGATGCCAGGGCGGCGACGGCATCGGCTGCCGCGTCGGCTTCCAGGTCCCCAGACTGGGCCTTCTTGCGGCGGCGCGGGCCCCCCTGCATCGCGGAAGGGTCAGGCGTTGGGGGCGTCCGCAGAATTGCCCAGCCGGGAGCTTCGCGACGAGTGCGCGACAGGCATTGCTAGCGCTGCGAGTCCACCACGTGGAGGGCGACGACCTCGTCCTGGCGCAGCAGCACGAAGGGCTGCGTCGCCTTCCCCCTCTAGCGCGTCAGCCATGCCGCCACCGACCCCTGCTCAGTCGTCGTCTCTGGGACTTACATGGAGTGCGATGGCTCCGTCGAGGTTGCGGCCCTGGGCTGACGCTGAGGAAACAGATGCTGACCAGAGGGGCGCGCCCACGCAGGAACTGGCCGACCGCGCGGGAACCCGTAGGGCGGAGTCGCTGGAGGGAAGCCCAGGCTCACACTCGCGGCATCGCGGGTCAGGCGTCGGGGGCGCCCGCAGAATTGCCCGGTTGAGTCCCCCCATCGCTGGGTCAGGCGCGCGAAGATCGACGACCCCGTCCTGGCGCGGCAGCGCCAGGGGCCGCGTCGTCCACCCCCTCCAGGGCGCGCCATGCATGGAGAAATAGGTCGCCCACCATGCCAAACAGATTTGGGTCTCGGGGCCTCTGCCTCGGGCCCAGTGCTGGTCCGTGGCCCATGGGGTTTCGGATGGGGGGCCCCGCGGAATCCGCCAGCAGGCGGGGCCGGTCATCGGGCCCAGCTGCAAGGGTAGATCGCTCGCGAGCCTGGTCGTGACCGAAACGATCCCACGTGGCTGGCGGTCGTTGCGCCTCTCGTTAGGCATGCGAAAGAGCTGTGGAGTGCCTTGCCTGTGCAGGTGTGTTCCTGCGTGTGTTTGTGTCGCTGGAGTTCCACGTTCCCTGAGCGCCGTTCAGGCCTGGAAGATCACTTGGTACAGGCGGCCCCCTATGCCCTGGCCTCCGGTGACGCGCTCTTTTTTCCGGCCATGCTCGCGCGCCTGCGCAGGGCCAGGTGGGAGCCCATTGATTGGGTCAACCTCGCAGGCGGACTTCGGCGACGAGATCGTTCTTGCTGGTGTCAGTTCTGGTCGCTTCACAACATCATGCTCCGCCGAGCCGTGCTGCGCCGCTTTTTGGGCGTCGGGCCTCCGAGGGATTGCCCTCGGAGCGCCCCCGCCCCTGCTTCGACGCCGTCAAGCGAGGTCTCGCCTGCAGGGAAGGCGGCCGTGCGAGTGATCGGGCGCGATGCTTCGTGGACAAGATTTCGTGCTCGGTGCCTGGGTTACCAAGTAGAGTCGACCCGCGCCATATCCCCCCATCCCGGCAACGCTTGGCCCCGCCGTGACGCCTCGGGAAAGGTGCTCCGGCAGTGCGGGGGCGCGGGGGAGGCGTCGGATGAACAGCTGGTTTCAGGGGGCTCTTCCTGGATTACAGTGCGTCGCGCCGCGCGGTGTCAGAACACAGTCGGGCGGCCTGGGGGTTGGCCGTTTTTGGCGGCGCCGACCGCTCCCTGGGTCGGGCTCTCGGCGCAGTGCACGGCGGCTACCCGCGCGCGCCCAAGGCGGTGGAGTTTTATGCGCCCCGTTGCGCGGGACAGCTCCTCGAGGGCCCGAGTGCTTGCACACGGACTGTGCGAACTTTCGCGCAGTCCGAGCAATTGCATTGTCCGCGCGGACTATGCGGACTGCGCAGGCCAACGGACCCTTGCGCGAGCAATTTCATTATCAGGGGACCCGCGCGGGAGCTCCTATTGCTCGGACAGCGCGTTGCCTACCGCATCCGCTCGGAGCAGTAAGTTATGGCACGCGTGTCTCTTCACGAGGAGCGCCCGTCCGACGCGGGGGTGGCCTGGGGAAGGGGGAATGTTCAAGTCGACGAGGCTGCGAAGGCGGGTAACCGTCTGCGCCCCAGGACCCCTGACGAGCAGGAGGAGGCCCTGGAACATGTTCTTTTGATTGCCATTACTGTTCGCAAGCTCGTTGCTGCACGTCCGTGTAAGTGGCCCAAGCTACATGTTTCGGATGTGCCATTCGAGGCGCCTGCCCCCCGGCCTGAGGGCCGAGCGCCCCGGCATACCCCCGCATTCGTGGGAGTTTATGCTTGGCCGTTGGCGTTGCTCGTTCTGTCGCAAGGTCTCTCGGTCTCAGCTCCGCCCGCCCCTCCCTGGATGTCTTGTGAATGCTGGGGTTTGTGGTTTCGGGGAAATGAAGCGTATTGGACATTTCCTTAGAAGTCTGCCGCGCAGTGATGGTAGCTTGCTCCGCACTTGCACCCACCGTGCTGCGCATTGCGGGATAGGCTCATTCAAGAAGTCGAACATATCCAGCCAGTGTTCTTTAAGGAAGAGCCCTCAGAGGAAGTCCATGTGGACCACGCGGATCCTCAAGGGCATCAACCCGAAGTACAGTTGCACGATTTGGGTTTGTTTTGATGGGTTCTTGGGTCTCGAATCAGACTGCTTTAAAATATTTACCCCGGTCTTGATTGCATGTTGCCAATCCAGTCTTGCGCGTCACAGTTGTCGATGTTGAAAAGTCCTTCTCCCGGTCGCCCCTCCTCTTTCACCTCCCCCCTCCTCCACCTCGTGGCAGAACGGCAGAACGGTTCTATTCTGCACAGCAGCAGCCGACGCAGGGCTGTTCGTTTGCCTTAACCCCTGCTCGTTGTGTAGGGCGAGCGTTACCCCCCCCTTCGAGGTCTCGTCCGAGGCTTTGGGAGGCTGTCGAGCGGTTCGTGGTCGCCATGGACCATGGATGAAGGGTTGGCGTCCTCCTCAAGCTTATCCTCCTCCTCCGCCTCCTCCTCGTTTTCCTCCTCCTCCTCCTCCTCCTCCTCTCCCTCTCCCGCACGCCCTACCCCACGAGACGAGGACCATCGAACATACGGTGGTCTGCCATGCCCGGGCCATTCGATGGTTCGCGCGCTTTCCTCAGGCGAGGGTTTCTCGAGCAACTTGGTGCCGTTCGACCTGAGCGTGCGCGAGGCCGCTCGGGTGTGCCTGGCCTCTCCCGTCTCCCTCGCCTTCGCATGGCAGCGAGGCGTGTCAGCCTCCTCCGTCCTCCATGTCCCTCCTGAATCCTCTATGGTCCTTGCTCCTCCTTCTCCGTGCTCCTCCTCCCCGTGACTCCCTCTCCTCCCTCTTCCTGGTTGTCCTCTTCCTCCCTCCCCGTCCCCGTCATATCCTCCTGCTCCCTCGTGGTCCTCTCCATCGTCTCTCCTCCGTCTCCCTCCCTCTTCTCCTCACCCTCCCTCGTTATCTTCCTCCCTCCCCCGCCTCTTCGACATGACACCACCGGGTTGCTCGCGATTCAGGAATGACGACATGCGCACTGTCCCTGCAGACCTTGCAGAGGCCAGGGACGCCGAGGTGGGGGCGAGGACCTGGGGGAGATCTCGCTGCCAGGATCACGAACTCTCCCAGAGGTCATGCCCACGCTGCTTCTTTCACCTCTCCCCCCCTCATCATCCATATGCTCATCGCACATGCCTCGGGGCATGATGTGCTACTCCCTTCTTCCTGGTACCCCCCTTGGCGCGGGCTTCGGCCGTCTCTGCAAAACAGGTGGTTAGCAGCCCGATCGTCACCCATGCTAGGCGCAGTTTGGGGAGAGACTCTTGCCGCTCGGCCTTGTCAGCCGAGTGCAGGATCCGGCCCCCGGATCCACCCCAGAAGGGCTCTCTTAAACGGAGCTATATTACGGGGGACCTGGATAGGAGCGCTGACGGAGGAACCACACAGGACGACTTCGGCGAAGCCATCCGACCACGACGGCGTTCCTGACAGCAACGGCGTGGGACGGCTTGCAGCCACAGCGGACACGACGTGGTGGAGCCCGCTCGGGAGAACCGTCCTCGCCAGAACTTCGTGGAAAGCAGCACGAAGGCCGACCATTACTGCCCTCCAGCTCCGATTACCACCGACCACCAGCGCCGACAGAAGTCGAAGCAGCCTCCATCACAACATATCAACCACCGCCAGCTCAGAAAGTGGAAGCACGATCGCCGCGCAGGAGGAACAGCAATCTAAGATCAGAGAGCACATTTAAGTGACCCCCGATTTGTTTCTCCCCCCCCATTTCTCGCCCGCCCTGGGATGGTCGGCAGGCCAGTCGGCGGCGAGTTTGGTCGATTATTTCCTCAGGACGTGTGTTGGCCATCCGGCAGACGCACAAGGACTGCATGGTCTGAACATACTCCTGCCCCACTCCACCCCGCTCTCTCCTCCTCCCGCTGCCCGCCGTGCCCTAGTGCATCCCACGTCTGCCTCCTTTGAACGCGGCTAGGATTCTCGCCGCTGCGACAAAAAAGTGCCGGCCCAATGACCACTGCGCGCGTGTGTATTTGTGTGTGTTTGTGTATGTGGGTGGGTATGTGGGTGGGTATGGGTGTGGGTGTGGGTGTCGGTGTGGGTGTGTGTGTGTGTGTGTGCGTGTGTGTGTGTGTGTGTGTGTGAGTGCGTGTGTGTGTGTGGTGTGTGTGTGTGTGTGTGTGTGTGTGTGTGCGCGCCAAGCTCTGGTTCCGCCAGCCGCTTCGGGGGCAACGTTTGAGGGGGATGGGGATAGGCATCTGGGGGATGCATCGTTGATATCAGGGCGATGTATCCCCCAGATGCAAAGAGGATGCATGGGCGATGTACCGACCATTCGGGGTCGATGCATCCCCCCCTGTGCCTGTCCCCCCCTGTCGTTGCCCCTCACCGCTGGTTTCGCCGACGGCTGGCGCCGATGACAGGTTTCGTCGACGGCGGGGTTCGCCTTGCGGGCGGGACAGTAACGGGCAGCTCGGTCAGGCGGGCAGGACCGTCACGGGCGGGTCGAGCGGGCGGGCCCGCGGGCCTCCCGGCACGTGAGCGTCGGCGAAGCCAGCCGGGCGAAGCCCGCGATGCAGCGAAACCAGCGGTCGTCGAAGCCAGCGTTCCTTCGGAATGGGAACGATTGCGCAGTCGCCCGCATGCAGCTGGTTTCGGCGCCTCCGCCAGGCGCCTTTCCTCGAGTGCACGGGTGCTTCCTGGCGCCAGGATACACCTTATGCGATGCTTAAGAAAACCTAAGTTTTCGGCCAGAGTCTCGATTATTCTTAACGTTTCAATGTAAATCCTAAGATTTGAATGGAAATTTTGGGTTTTTACTCGAGTTCTGAGACTATGAATTTCTTAACCCATGATTTCTTAAGCATTTCGCAGGGTGTACGCCAGGAAGATCAGCTACGTGAGCTGATTCGCGAGCCCCCCCTTTACAATCCCGCCAGTCGTCCGACCTGAGCCAGCTCGTTCCGCCCCCTTCCCCCTCCCAGAGAAAAGACGGAAGCAGTCCGAGGAGAGGGGGCTTGGAGGAGGAAGGAGGCGGACCTGCGAGATTGTTCGACTCCAGCCCTTTCTTTAACTTGCCCGCGTCGCAGTGAGGGGCTCCAACACGGGGTGCATTTCGATTCGATGGATTTGGTTTGATATCGAACTGACCCGGCTCGATACGATTCGATGTTGCTTTCCCAGCGATCCGATGCACCCAGATGTTCGCATGGAGTTGTTGCGTTTCCTGGTGCGGTCGATCCGACTCGATTTCGATTCCGTGGTGATGCAGTCGCGTCCGACGCACTTTCCCATTCGATCCGATTGCCCGATCCGATGTTGACCGATCTTGCAACACGCGCTCCGAATTATCATCTGAACGGCGTAGGCCACAAGTAATGGGATATGGCGATTTCAATGTCAGGGCAAGTGTTTTCTCTTTAAAGCCTTGGCTGTCAAGGAGTCCAGCAGGCCTGAAGCTGACCATGGTGCCTCAGAGCCCTGGGCCAAACGGACTTCACGGACGTGCGAGGAAACGACGTTAACAGATATGTAGATCGTTGGTGGTCGAGTCGGACTCCTGCTCCGAATTATCATCCGAGCATCCCGGCCCGACGCACACTCACATTCCGATTCGAGCCGCTTTACCGATTCGCCCAGGTCGTCGCCAGCACTCAGGAAGAATGTCGCTCTCCACTTGGTGCCGATGGGCACGCCCCCGTTTGTGGAATTGGATTTCCCATCGCATTGGTAGTATTACCCGTATTATTGTTCTTAGTATCATTATTATCAGTATGATTCTTATTGTGATTATTATTCCTATTACAAATTCTTGTTTATCGTTAATCGTATGATTGTTCTTCTCATTATTATTAGTATTAGTATTATTATTCGTCGCCTTAGCGTTTGGCATTGGTGTTGTTTTTATTTCTAGGTGTTGTTAGCATTCCTACGTGCTCTCCCCCTCGAACAAGAAGTACCACGACTTCTCGCATCCACAGTCTGATCTGTGTGCTCTGCTGCTGCTCCTGCTGTCACTCGTACAATGTTTCGGCGGCGAGCGAGGGTGGGAAGTGAGAAGGGGCGGGCCTTCTCAGAAGTCTCAGAAGCCCCCCGGCATTCTGAGAAGTTTTTGAAGCTTTCCCCGGAGACAGAAAGAACCTCTCAGAAGGCGCGAGGGCTTCTGAGAAGTCCCGCCGCCTTCTCAGAAGGCCTTCTCATTCTCACTCCCCCCCCATCGCTCGCCGCCAACTGTTGCTCCTCACTCGTGACCCTGAGCCCGACCCGTTGCCGACCCGTCCTGCACCCCGCGCTCCGCGTCGCCGCCACGATCGGCAGAGGCCTGGGCCATGGTGCTCGACTGCGCCCTCGGCCTGCTCGTGGCCGTGCTGCTGGGGCTGCTGGCCTTCGGCGCCGCCGCCGCTGCCGCCCGCGGGCTCCGCGCGCGCGGGGGGAGGCCGCCCTCTCGGGAGGGCGTGCTGGTTCCTCGCTTTCCTCCCTCTCCTCCTCGATACTCCCCTGTCCCCCCCCCCCTCCCCGTCATTCCCTCCTCCCCCCCCCTCTTCCCTCCCCTCCCTCCATCCTCCCTCCTCCTCCCATCCTCTCGCCTCCCCTCGCCTCCTCCATTCCCCCTCCCCCGCTTCCCTCCTTCCCCCTTTCCTTCCTCATCCTTCCCCTCCCTCGCTACCTTTTCCCCCTTCTTTACCCCTGGCTGGTGGAGAGCCCCGGGGGTGGGGGGGAACGGGGCGGAATCGGGGAAAACACGCGCCTATTCTGAGTACCTCAATAGTTTTTGGGCCCCCGGGTTACAGGGCCCCCCCGGACTACAGGGGCCCCTCCTCCGGACTACAAGGGCCCCCCCGGGACTACAGGGACCTTCCTCTAGACGACAAGTGTCCCCCTGGGGCTACAAGGGCCCTCCCCGGACTACAAGGACCCCCCTCTGGACTACAGGGCCTCCCCCCGGCCTGCCGGGCCCCCCCCCCCCCCCCCCGACGGACTATTGGTCACCGCAAAAAACTATTGAGATACTTTGAGTACACGTGGGCAGAGTTGCGTCTGGTCAGTCACTTCTCAGCCAGTGCCCAGCGTCCCACCTCCAGCAGTACCTCGGAGGTGGATAGACCTCCTACCCTGACACGTCGATTAGTGAATTGTCCGTTTTCGGTTCTCGAGAGGGCGCCGCGGCCGTCATTTTCCAGGCTTGCGCCCGCCAGGTTTGGGCCCGAGGTCGTTTTCACTGAACCACGTCTTACTAAAGGGAGGTCTGTCCATCCCCGATACCGAGCGCTTCGGCTTTGAGCCCTCGGCTCTTGTCCGTGCGTCTCGAGTGCTAGGCCGAGGCGGAGGGCGCGGAGCGCGCCCTCCGCGCGGTGGTCCCAGCGGTTGCGTATGCGGGACGGTACAGCACCGTTTTTAATACATGCTCCGCGTGCCGGTGTAAAATCCCATATTTAAAACATCTTATGTATTAAAAGTTGCCCTGTACAGATGCTTGGTCTGTCATCGCGGTCCCTGTCCTCCCCCTCCTCATCCCCCCCTTCGCTCTTTCCCATGCCTCGAGTGGGGGATCGACTGCAGAACTGATTTACCCCAGAATTCATTTGTCCGCCGAATCTGCACAAAATGCATATAGAAACCTCCGACGACCTGGGGCGCATCGCATTCATGTTTCATAGATTCGACGGAGCATTGATTTTTTGGAGGTAAATCGGTTCTGTAGTAGATCCCCTACTCAAATGCTCTCTCCTTCCCTTCCTCATGATTCCCTCCCTCTTCCCAAGGAAACTCTCGAGAGATGGATGGGCAAGCGGGGCGTCTGCGTGCACTGCTCGTGTGTACGCATGCGGTGTGTGTGTGTGTGTGTGTGCGTGTGTGCGTGTGTGTGTGCGCGTGTGTGCGCGTGTGTGTGTGTCTCTGTGTGTGTGTGTGTGTGCGTCTGCGTGTGTGTGCGTCTGTGTGTGTGTGTGTGTGCGTGCGTGCGTGCGTGCGTGCGTGCGTGCGTGCGTGCGTGCGTGCGTGCGTGCCTGCGTGCCTGCGTGCGTGTACGTGCGAGGGGGGGAGATGGAGACGGAGGGCGACGATGGATTGGCTGGATGGGATTTCAGAGTAATGTGGGTCTAGCGGGGGGGCTGCCCTCGAAGAATAATAAACGCCGTAAACATAAATTTTAGGCGATGAGCGCGGATTTCTTGGATCCGCGCTGGGCTCCCCCTGGCGGTGCTTTTGGCGCCGCCCCTGGCGCGCTCCGCGCGCCAGGGAGGGGGCCCTGGCGCAGATCCAAGAAATCCGCGCGGAGCGCCAACATTGTTTGTTCATAGTTCTGTTCCTTCCATGGATGGGATTTCAGAGTAGTGTGGGTCTAGCGGGGGGGCTACCCGTTGCGTGTGCTATTTGCTTAGCCGTGCTTGTGTTCTGGCGTGACGTCTGTTCTTTGGTCGTGTCTTTCTGGGTAAATCCGCCGATTGGAGTAGGGGCGCCTTGCCCTAGCCCAATTCTAGCCCATCCTGGAGACTATCATTTCACATACAATCAGTCGGCCGTCTCGTCTGGTCTTCTGTCAACCGTCACCAAGCCTAGGGAGCAGCAGTTCCGGAGAAGATCGCAGTAGTTCTCTTCCACTGCGTTCGGCTCCCTCCCATCTCACCCTCCTCGGAGGGTAACGACTACACCTGACCCGATCCTGCCAGGATCGGTGCAGGTGTAGTGTTGGCGTCCCCCTGGCTCCTCTTCCGTCCCAGCGGAGTCCCTTATCGTGTGCTTCGGTATCCTTCGACCGCCCCAGTCTTCTATCCTGCTCCCTCCCCCCCCCGGCCGCCGCGAAGGCGTCGTGCCCAACCTGTTCTCCAACATCACGACTATCGAGCAGAACTATCCCAGGACCAGACGACGAAGCTTGGCTCGCCCCCCCCCCCCCGCCCCCTCCCCTCCAGCCCCGCCCGCCAACTGCTCCACGCCGCCCCGCTGGCGCCACAGCATGTGGGGCCCTGGGATGAAGTCGGGCACGTCCCTCTACAGGAGGGACCTTCAAACATACTTTTAGAAATAGTCAGGGGACGATGTTTCGACTATGTTCGATAATTCTTGTGTATGTTTGACTATTCAAATGTTTTTCCTCTAAAATTTGCCTGTAGGGGGACATGCCCGACCTGACCCTGGGATCGCCGTCGTTGGATGCGCGATGCGGTGCGGTCGCGAGACCCTCGGATCCCAGCGTCGCACCAGCGTCGGGACGGCCGCCGCGTTCCAAAAGAACGTGCTCCAGTGTGGGGCCCATAGTCGGGCTTGACGAGATCTGTACCACTCCGCTACCCCCTCGTCCACATCCACGGTCCCCACCACTGTCCCCACTGTACCCACCACTGTCCCACTGTCCCCGCCGCTGTCCCACTGTGCTGTCCCACCGTCCCCACTGTCCCCACCACTGTCCCACTGTCCCCACCACTCTTCCCACTGTAACCTCATCAAGCCATGAAGGACCCCCCCGAGGTTATCATTAGCACCGCACCGTAATTAGATAATTATGGGGGGCTGTTTTCGCCGAGCGATATGATTAGCACCGCGCGAATTGAACGATAATAAATAATTTCCGCGCCCCGGCTCGGGTGGTATCTCAATTGGAATTGAAATCATAATCAGCATTAGAGTAAAATGCGATTCATAATAATAAGAATAATAGTGCTAACAAGAGGAATAATATCAATCATAATGATTATCAACAGAAAAATAATGATCAGAGTAACAATAAGAATACCGAAACCAGTACTGATAAGAGTAATATGAAGAGTCGTGATACAATAATTAAGAACAGTAACCATTACCCGAAAAAACAATACTCGGAAGAAATAAAGAGAACTGTAATACTAAGGATGGTAATACTAACAACATATTCATCATATAATACGAATAAGAATTAACATACGAATAAGAATGATACGTAGCACCCCGCAATTGCGGATAAGAGTGAGGGGGCGGGCGCGGGCGACGCGGGCGTCGTCGAGCCGGCGGACCTCGTGGCCCCCACCTTCCCTGTCGATGGCGCGCTCATCCTCCTCCTCCTGCTCCTCCTCCACCTTCTCCTCCTCCTCCTCCTCCTCCTCCTCCTCGTCCTCCTCCTCCTGTTCCTCGTCCTCGTCCTCATCGTCATCGTTATCCTCCTCCACCTCGTTATCCTCCTCTTCTCCCTCGTCCTCCCTCTCCCCCCTCGTCCTTTCATCATCGTCCTCCCATTGTCGTCCTCCCCCTCATCGGCCTCCATCATCGTCCTCCCATTGTCGCCCATCATCATCATCATCCTCCCCCTCCTCCCCCTCCTCGTCCTCCTCCTCCCCCTCCTCCCCCTCCTCGTCCTCCTGCTCCTCCTCCTTTTCTTTCTCCACATTATCCGTACATCCTCCTTTCTTCCGCGTTCTCGTCGTCCCCTGTTTACTCCTCCTGCCTCCCCCCCTTTTCCCAAGATCGCTGCAACGCAATCCTTTTTTCCACTTTATGCTCCCCGCCTTCTCTGATCAAGGCAACTCGCCAGGGCAAAGTTGCTGGACGGGCTGGACTGGATGCGCGGGGTTTGAAGAGGTTCTTGCGGGCTCAGACGGCATGCAAAACCGCTGCCGCGCTTGTGCGGCATTGGTTTGTTCAGTGAACGTGGTTTAGGTCGCGGGTGGGTTGCGGGCTTTCCACTTCCACCTGGAAGGAATGCAAAAGCAGCCCGCCGCAGGCGCCAAACAAAAATGTTTGTTCACTGAACGTGGTTTGGGTCGCGGGTGGGCCGCGGGTTCTCCACCGGGGACGAATGCAAAATATGCCCGCCGCAGGCGCCGAAAAATGTGGTTTGTACCCTGAACGTGGTCGCGGTTGGGCCGCGGGCTCTCCACCTGAAGCGAATGCAAAAGATGCCCGCCGCGGGCGCCAAAAAATGTAGTTCGCGCCCTGAACGTGGTTTGGGTCGCGAGTTGGTCGCGAGTCGGTCGCGGGGTGGGTCGCGGGCTCTCCACTTGGAAGGGATGCAAAAAAATCCGTCGCATGCGCCGGCAATGGTGGTTCGTACCTTGAACGTGGTTTGGGTCGAGGGTAGGTCGCGGGTAGGTCGCGGGGTAGGTCGCGGGTGGGTCGCGGGTGGGTCGCGGGTGGGTCGCGGGTTGGTCGCGGGGTGGGCCGCGGGCGGGTCGCGGGGTGGGTCGCGGGGTGGGTCGCGGGGTGGGTCGCGGGGTGGATCGTGGGGTGGGTCGCGGGGTGGGTCGCGGGTGGGTCGCGGGTGGGTCGCGGGTGGGTCGCAGGGTGGGTCGCGGGTTGGGTCGCGGGCGGGTCGCGGGGCGGGTTGCGGGTGGGACAACAACAACAACAAAAACAACAAAAACGACAAACAACAAACAACAAACAACAAACAACACCAACAAACAACAAACAACAAGCAACAAACAACAACCACCAAACAACAACAACAACGATAATCATGACCGTTCGGCCCCCTCACTCTGACGAGTTGTTTTTCTCATTTTCTTCATCATCCTTGTCCTATACGATTTGTAGCACCACCCCTGTTGAAACATTGTTGTTTCCGTGCCGTCGTGTCGGGTAGTGCATCCGAGGATATCGCCCCCGCCACGCACGACGCGTCGTCTTAGCACCGCACCCGCACAACATAATTACGACAATGTGTCCAACAAAACAAAGAAGCACAATACTACAATTCAAAAGTAATATTGGTACAAGTAATAACAACAGTAATGATAGTAATAAGAATAGCAATTAAACAATACATGCGGGTAATAAGCATAGAATACGAGTAGGACTAATCCGAAAACAAACAGCCTCCCCTGTTTGTTTCCTCCCTCCTTCCGTTTTCTCCTATTACTTTTCATCCTTATTCTATACAATTACGTGGTGGGACAATGGTCGGGAGAGTGGGGACAGTGAAATACTGGTGGGGGCATTGGTGGGGACAGCGGGGACAATGGTGGGAACAGTTGGGACAGTGGGACAGTGGTGGGGACTGTGGGGCAGTGGTGGGGACGGTGGTGGTGGGGACAGTGGTGTGGGGACAGTGGGAATGTGGTGGGGACAGTGGGACAGTGGTGGGGACAGTGGTGGTGGGGACAGTGGTGAGGGCGGGCGTTGGCGAGGATGGCCGTGGGACAATGGGACAGAGGTACAGGGTGGGGACAGTGGGGATAGTGGTGGGAACAGTGAGACAGCTCAGTGGGACAACGGCGGGGACAGCGGGAAAGTGGGGACAGTGGGACAGTGATTGGGGCCGTGGGGGAAGTGGGGAGAGTGGGACCGTGGTAGGAACAGTGGTGGGGAGACTGGGGGCAGTGCGACAGTGGTGCGAGCACTGGTGGGGACAGTGGGGACGGTGGTGGGAACAGCGGGGACAGTAGTGGTGAGGACAGTGGTGCTGGGGACAGCAGTGGGGGATGTGGTGTTGACGGTCGTGGACCCAGGAGTCGCTTGCCGGCGGTGAGCGTGAGAAGGATGGGGGGGAAGGGTTCGAATTGGTAGTGGTCCGCCCCGGTTTTCTAAGGGGGGGGGGGGGCGGGGGTTCGAACCAGTAGCGACCCTCCCCAGTTCTCTGGAGGGGGAGGGGGGGGGAGGGGTTCGAACCAGTAGTGACCCCCCTTGGTTTTCTACGGAGGGGGGGGGAGGGGGTTCGAACCGGTAGTGACCCCCCGCGGCTTTCCGGAGGGGGGGTGTTCGAACTGGTATAGTAATCTCACACGCTTTTCCGGAGGGGGGAATAGGGGGGGGGGTGCCGGGGAAGGAGGGGGGGGATTTTCGGAGGGGAGGGGGGCGGGGGGACCCCTGGGCTCCGGAGGAAGAGGGGTGGAATTCTTCCATCGTGAAGCGGTCGTGGATCACGGTCTCTCGGGTCAGTAGATCCCCAAAGGGTTCTTGGACGCCGCGAAAAGGAGCGGCGAAAAAGAGGAGACAGCGAGGCTGCAGAAAAGGGGCCCTGCAGGGCCTCTGGGGGGGCCTTCTCGGGCCCAGAAAGGTGCCTCCTTC
>CAUYUJ010014327.1:245445-247945 GCA_963575745.1 Prorocentrum cordatum | reverse complement strand
CCTCGAAAGTGGCGACAGTTTCACAGATCGCAGCCCCCCAGGGATGGCGAGGTCTAATTTGAATCTGCGGCTGTCACTCACGTGCTGGGCCCCCCAGCAGGCCTCGAAAGTGGCGACAGTTTCACAGATCGCAGCCCCCCAGGGATGGCGAGGTCTATTTGAATCCGCCGTGGGTACCCACTGTGCTGGGCCCCCCAGCAGGCCTCGAAAGTGGCGACAGTTTCACAGATCGCAGCCCCCCAGGGATGGCGACGTACCATTTGAGTCCGCCGTGGGTACCCACTGTGCTGGCCCCCCCCAGCAGGCCTCGAAAGTGGCGACAGTTTCGCAGATCTCAGCCCCCCAGGGATGGCGAGGTCCCATTTGAATCCGCCGTGGGTACCCAGTGTGCTGGCCCCCCCAGCAGGCCTCGAAAGTGGCGACAGTTTCACAAATCGCAGCCCCCCAGGGATGGCGAGGTCCCATTTGAGTCCGCCGTGGGTGCCCACTGTGCTGGGCCCCCCAGCAGGCCTCGAAAGTTGCGACAGTTTCACAGGTCGCAGCCCCCCAGGGATGGCGAGGTCTCATTTGAGTCAGCCGTGTGTACCCACTGTGCTGGGCCCCCCAGCAGCCTTCGAAAGTGGCGACAGTTTCACAGATCGCAGCCCCCCAGGGACGGCGAGGTTCCATTTGAGTCCGCCGTGGGTACCCGGTGTGCCGGGCCCCCCAGCAGGCCTCGAAAGTGGCGACAGGTTCACAGATCGCGGCCCCCAGGGATGGCGAGGTACCATTTGAATCCGCCGTGTGTGCCCACTGCGCTGGGCCCCCCAGCAGGCCTCGAAAGTAGCGACAGTTTCACAGATCGCAGCCCCCCAGGGATGGCGAGGTCCCATTTGAGCCCGCCGTGGGTGCCCACTGTGCTGGGCCCCCCAGCAGGCCGCGAAAGTGGCGACAGTTTCACAGATCGCAGCCCTCCGGGGATGTAGAGGTCTAATTTCAATCCGCCGTGTGTACCCACTGTGCTGGGCCCCCCAGCAGGCCTCGAAAGTGGCGACAGTTTCACTGATCGCAGCCACCCAGGGATGGCGAGGTCTAATTTCAATCCGCCGTGTGTACCCAGTGTGCTGGGCCCCCCAGCAGGCCTCGAAAGTGGCGACAGGTTCACAGATCGCAGCCCCCCAGGGATGGCGAGGTCAAATATCAATCCGCCGTGTGTACCCACTGCGCTGGGCCCCCCAGCAGGCCTCGAATGTTGCGACAGTTTCACAGATCGCAGCCCCCCAGGGGTGGCGAGGTGCAATTTCAATCCGCCGTGTGTATCCACTGTGCTGGGCCCCCCAGCAGGCCGCGAAAGTGGCGACAGTTTCACAGATCGCAGCCCGCCAGGGACGGCGAGGTGGAATTTCAATCCGCCGTGTGTACCCACTGTGCTGGGCCCCCCGGCAGGCCTCGAACGTGGCGACAATTTCACAGATCGCAGCCCCCCAGGGATGGCGAGATACCATTTGAGTCCGCCGTGGGTACCCACTGTGCTGGGCCCCCCAGCAGGCCTCGAAAGTGGCGACGGTTTCACAGATCGCAGCCCCCCAGGGGCGGCGAGGTGCAATTTCAATCCGCCGTGTGTACCCACTGTGCTGGGCCCCCCAGCAGGCCCCGAAAGTGGCGAGAGTTTCACAGATCGCAGCCCCCCAGGGATGGCGAGGTGCAATTCCAATCCGCCGTGTGTACCCACTGTGCTGTGCCCCCCAGCAGGCCTCGAAAGTGGCGACAGTTTCACAGATCGCAGCCCCCCAGCTGGCACGCAGCGGCGAGCGCGGCAACAGGCAAGGGAGAGGAGAGGGGCGGGAGGGGGTGGGAATGAGACGCGCGAGCAGTGCTCTATTCAAAACGAGAGCCCAACGCAGGAAGGTTGGGACTAAGACCGAATACGGATCCAGCAAATCCGAAATCGGATCCACGTGGACGGAAATCATATCCACCGAGCAACACCAAAGCCACACTTGGATCCGCGCGAACTGCATGGGATCCGACGGCGGTTATCTCATACGCGTCTGCTCAAGACTTGAAGCCATCGTTCAGGGCCTAAGGAAAATGTTCGTCCTGGGGATGTTTTACGACTACGTCTACGACTACTAGTACAAGTATTATGGTTACGAGTGGCACTACTACTACCATGTATAATTGCGGCCAAGACAATTACTACCACCACGGCTACTGCTACCATTGCAACTACTCTTACTATTTCTATTATTATTACTACTACTACTACGACGACGACTACTACTTCTACTTCTACTTCTACTTCTACTACTACTACTACTACTACTACTACTACTACTACTACTACTACTGCTACTACTACTACTAATATTAATATTAGCAGTAGTCGTATTACTATTACATTATGTATTACTGCCACTACCACTATTACTACTACTACTACTACTACGACTACTACTACTACTACTACTACTACTACTACTACTACTACTACTACTACGACTACTACTACTACTACTAC
>CAUYUJ010014327.1:195445-242945 GCA_963575745.1 Prorocentrum cordatum | reverse complement strand
AAGGGGGGTACGAAATCCGTTGCATGCAGCTGGTTTCGGCCTCGCCACCGAGCGCCGGTCCTCAAAACATTGGCTCCAGGAGGCGCCAGGGACACCTACGTGAGCTGATTTGGTACCCTCCCTCCTTTGCTATCCCCTCCTTGAGAGCGTTTTGCTTCAGGCTCGGGCATGTTTACTCGCATGGTGCATGACATTCCCCCCCCCCCGCCCGACCACCCTCCGCCGCCGTTTCAAAACGGCGGCGGGCGGAGAGGGCGGCGTGCGAGTGAGTCCCGCTTGCGTGAAGGTCAGATTTCCCTCGGGGCCTCTCCACGCCGTCCCCTGCCAGGGTCATTTTCGATCCGATCGGATATCGATTTCTGCCGACCCGATCCGGCTCGATTCCAGTTTACGATGAACCGATATAACCGGATGCTTGCGTGGGCGCCTTGTGCATCCTGGCGCAGCCGATCCGATTCGATGTCGATGCCTTGCCGATGCGGCCCTATCCCAGACACCTCTTAGGACGCCCGTACGACGCCTCTAAGACGCTCGTACGACGACGCCTCTAAGACGCCTGCAAGACGCCTGTGGGGCCTCTCATCATTGTCCCACTTCCCCATCCCGCCCCCGTGCGAGCAAACTTGCAGGAGTCTGCCGCAAAAGACGGCCCCCGGTCGTCTGACGACCCCCCCGCCGCGCGCAGTCGCCCTGGCAGCCCGTCTGCGACGGCCTCGTGTTCCCGGCGCGGGGCGCGCCGCCGTTGCACGGGCAGGCGCAGGGGGAGGCGCACGCCCCCAGGAGCAGGGGGAGCTGACGACGACGATGCTGAGGATGCGGATGCGGATGCGGACGAGGATGAGGATGAGGATGCTGGTTAAGTGATGAGGATGAGGATGAGGATGAGGATGAGGATGCGGATGAGGATGAGGATGAGGATGAGGATGCGGATGAGGATGAGGATGAGGATGAGGATGATGATGGTGGTGGTGGTGATGGTGAGTTTGGGCAGGGGTTTGAGGAGGATAAGGCGGAGGAGGGGAGGAGTCTCCTCGATCCCCCCCCCTCGTCGCCGCCGCTCCCGGCCTCGGCCTCGGCAGGGAGCGCGAGGGCCGCAGGGGAGCAAGCGCGGTTGCGGGCGGCGGGCGACGTCGCGCCCCCGCGTGGGCGCGTGGCAGGGGAAGGCCTCTCGGGAGGGAGGCTGCTGGAAGGCGTGGGCCTCCGCTGCAGGAGTAGGGCCCGCGCCCTCTGAGAAGCAGCCCTCCTTCAAGAGAAGCCTTCCCCCCTCTTCCCTGCCCACCCATCTGCGCACCGCCAGGACTTCTCGCCCCCGATCTCCATGTGTTTCTCCCCCCGTAAAACACACACCACAACAGCAGCAGCAACAGCAGCAGCAAAGACAACACAGAGTCGCCAGACAGAACAGAAAGGGAACTCGGGGATAGCTACACCCCCCCCTGTGGCCCAGGGGGCTGTTCGGACCCATGCGCCCAATGGTCGGGGATGGACGTCCCCCGTCGTATATCCCCCGGTTGGACTCCAAACATTCTGCCCAGCCAGAACCCAACAAAGTCTGGGAGGGTCGCCATGCCTCCCGCTTGGGAAGGAGCGACTGTCGAGGAGCAAAGAGCTGCACGCGCATACACATATATGCTCTGATGTCAGCGCGAACGTCTTGGAACGGCGCCGGACCTGTCTGGCAGCGCCCCCTTTATCCTCCGTCTTCCCTCCCTCCTAGAAACAGGCAGAGCACAGCAAGCACAGCAGAACCATAAACGTTTGGAGGTCCGCGTAGACTTTTTGGGCCGGCGCTGAACATTCAAATGAACGCCACGCGGACCTCATGCGCGACCATATGCCAACATCCTTGACCAACCAAGTTTTTCACAATTTTTGATATCACAAATTAACTGCATCGACTCGTTCTGCTGTTTTACAGGTGTCGGCTTGCTGTGCGCGCGCACTCGCCGAAATCATAAGAGCACCATGCTTCGATTTACCGTTAGGTCGAATAGCAAGGGCGAGGAGGACGACGTGACGTCTAACCAGTACTGGGGCCTTGCGTTCCCCCGATTTTGGCGTCTGCTTCTACATGTTTAGCCGCGGAGCCTGACTTTTCGGCTTGAGTTCGGTCATCAGTTTTTACCTGAGCGTCCTGGGGATATGGAGGACATAGAGGAGCAGGACGAGAAGGGGGAGGGACGGAAGGGAGAGTGGAGGAGCGAGGAGGGTGAGGATGAGGAGGGAGGGAGGCGGAGGAGGCGAAGGTGGAGCGACGGGGATGAGGAGGGAGGGAGAGCTGGAGGGACGGAGAAGGCGGCACGAGGCGGGGAGGCGTAAGGCGAGCGCGCCCCCCCCCGCCCCTCCCCCCTCCCTCCCTCCGTCCTCCCTCCTCCTCCGAGCAGCTGGCATGCTCGGCGTCCACAGAGGGAGAACAGCACAAATCCTTCTCCTCCGCCTTCTCCTTTCTCCTCCTCCTCCTCCTCCTCCTCGTCCTCCTCCTCCTCCATGTGCCCCCCTTCTCCTGTTCCTCCTTTCCCTCGTCCTCCTCTTCCTCTTTCTCCTCCTCCTCCTCCTGTTTCCCCTTCTCCCCTCCTTCTCCTCCCCCTCCTCCTCGTCGTCCCCCCTCCTTCCCCTCCTCCTCCTCCCCCTCCCCCTCCTCCTCCCTCCCCCTCCTCCTCCTCCTCCTCCTCCTCCTTCCTCCTCCTCCTCTCCTCCCTCCTCCTCCTCCTCCTCCTCCTCCTCTCCTCCTCCTCCTCCTCCTCCCTCCTCTCCTCCTCCTCCTCCTCCTCCTCCTCCTCCTCCTCCTCCTCCTCCTCCTCCTCCTCCCCCCCTCCTCGCTGCGTGACGCGAGGCCCTGTGGCACCTCTGGTACACTGGTGGGTACAAGGGCCGCTCGCCGCTCAGCCTCTCGAGGCCTCGCCCCGCGGGGCCCGTGCCCCGCGCCGCGGCCGGCCCGGCGGGCGGGCACTAGCCAGTATGCGCCGGGGGTTCGTAGAGCCTCAGGCAGTGGCGAAGCGGCGTCCTGGTTCGCCGCCTATAGACCTACCACAGAATGTTCTAAGAACGCTGTGGTCTGCACGAAGTGCCCAGCCATCGTCGCGAGCTCGCGTGTGAGAGTCGACGGCGTGGCGGCGCAGGGCGGCGCAGGATTGCGGACGCCAGGCGGCAGGGAAGGTACGCTGCCCAGCCCGCACGCCGCCGTGCGCTTGCCCCGAGCCCTACTGCGGCCAAGGCCGGCCTCCCGATTCCTTGGTGCCCGCGGGTGGACGATGGGAGACGAAGGCACCAGTGTTCTGGACTGGAAGATAGGGGCACCCGTGTGGCCTGCACGAGATCTTCTCAGAACACGTCTGGCCGAGGCTGTCTTGTTCTGACACGTCGGGCCCGTGTTCCAAGAGCAGCGCTCTTTGTGTTCTCGGGACACGCCTGGGGTTCCAAAGAGCATGTCGTGGTGAGGAGGAGGAAGAAGGAGGAGGAGGAGGAGGAGGAGGAGGAGAAGGAGGAGGGCGGAGGAGGAGGAGGAGGAGGAGGAGGAGGAGGAGGAGGATGAGGAGGAGGAGGAGGAGGAGGAATGAGGATGAGGAGGAGGAGGAGGAGGAGGAGGAGGAGGAGGACGGGAGTGCCGGGACGGTCGGTCCCTGCTCCACTTCGGGGGAGAGGTATCCAGAGGTGGGGCCGGGCAGCGGGCCCGGGTGGCTGCTCCCGTGTCGCGCGGCGCCTTCTTCCGGGGGCCGTTCGGAGCCTTTTGTCCTTCCCTCAAGCAGTGGCGAAGCGTCCCGGCGTGCCTATAGCCCTACCAAACAATGTTCTAAGAATTTAATTGTGGTTCCCACGAAGTGTTCTTAGAACGTTTCTGACCGGGACCGTCTTGAATGAGCACTTCGGTTTTATGTTCTGAGAACATTGTTTTGGTTCTTAGAACAGTTCTGGGTTCTAAGAACATTTCGTGATATGATTGTAGGAATGCCAGGACGGTCGGTCCCTGCTCAATTCCAGTTCCACCTTTTGTACCCCCCCCCGAACTTAGAGGACGCTAGGCCTCCCAGATGGGGTCGGAGTAGATGGGGTCGTAAGGTCGCGGCGCATCGCCGATGCGGTTCGATGTAGGGCCTGAGTTGCTTCACGTTGACGTCGCCAACGCATCGCCGACGTCGACGATGCATCGCAGATGCATCGCCGATACATCGCCGCTGCATCGCCGATGTAACGGCGATGCGGCGCGATTCTCCGACTCCACCTACGCCGACCCTATCCAGGAGGCCTCTAAGGACCGCGGAGGTTGTGGAGGGGATACGTAGATCAGTCGTGGACCCAGAGATCCAGCGTACTGGCAACGTACGGGCGGAGGGTTTTTGTTGCAACTCTCGACCTCTACGGGCCCTCGCCGGGCCCCGAAACTGACACAAGACGACTCGGGCTGAAGAACTGGCCCCGGGGCATGGGTCACGAGTCGGGAGCCTTGGGACGGGGGTCACTGCAAACGGGGGTCAGCCACGGCACCGGATCCTGCAGGATCCTGCGAAGACCCCCTCTGGCTGACCCGGGTTAGCGAGCCGCTCGTGGCCGCGAGGCGGCCGCATATATTGGTTGACCCGGGTTTGCGAAGACCTGCGTTGCAGTCTTTTTTTCTTGCATTGCAGTTTCTGGCTTCCTGTTGACCCGGGTCTGGACTGACCCGGGTCAGAAGATCCCCGAACGAGATTTCCGGGGACCCCGCATTGAAGGGATCACGATATCGGATCTCTCGGGATGCGGGATGCAAAGATGTGTTATAATCACGGTGGAGGGAAACAGTTCATGGACACTCCCCCTTCTCCCCAGAAATTCAAAGCTGGCACGCGCGGAGGAGACTGCGGTCGAAGTGTAACTCATTAGACCCACCGCCAGCGTTGCACCTCTGGGGGGAGGGGGAGGGGTGGGCCCTCGTTTCCTTGGTATCGCTCGGACGTGTGCATTCTTTCTCGGCGTGGATACATTAAGGAGCATCCTGGATCATCCTGCGAAGAAAACCGCGCACGAATCCGAAAAGAAAGCACCGGGAGTGGACGTCCGAGCGATGGCCAGTACTTCGGAGCCCTCGTGGGCCCGAAGAAGTCAATGCGGGAAGACGCCCCCGGGCCCCAAAGGGGGCACGCTGGGAGCCCCAGGGGGCCACGCGACGCGCCCGAGGACACTCGTCGGTGTCGTTTGGCCGGCCCCCATGCCCACCCCCATGCCCATCCAGACCCCCGGCATCCCCATCCAGACCCCCAGCCTCCTCCTCCTCCTCCTCCTCCTCCTCCTCCTCCTCCTCCTCCGCCTCCTCCTCCTCCTCCTCCTCCCTCCTCCTCCTCCTCCTCCTCCTCCTCCTCCTCCTCCTCCTCCTGCTCCTCCTCCTCCTCCCCCTGCTCCCCCTCCTCCTCCAGAGGCCGCCGCGCAGGTGGCCACGGCGCGCACAGGAGGAGGAGGAGGGGACACACACACATCTCGAAACCCGAAGGGAACGGCCCATGTCCCCATGCAGGGGGTCGGTCGGCCACCGGGGCCCAGGCCACGTTCATCGAGGATCGGGGTCGGTCACACGATGCCCAGTTTGCGGTCGGGGCCCCCGAAGGAACCCTCAGGGTTGAAGATTGGGGCTCCCTGGGATCCAGCAAGAGGCCTGAGGACACTCCCACTCGTGCCTCGATGGCACGGTGGCGGAGCTCTGTCCTGAGGACATGCTGTGGCAGGCCTCTGGAGATGCTGGGGCACGGTCGGTCCCTGCTCCACCCTTGGCGGCGGCCGCAACGACTGCGTCGCCCAAGAGGGGGCCCTAGAGAGCCATTGCTGGCTCCAAATTGGGGCCCTGAAAAGGGCCCACTCAGGGGCCCAGTCTTCATCCCCCATTCAGGTCACCCCCCCTTCCCTTGGTATCGCTCGGACGTGTGCACTTTTCTCGGCGATTTTTAAGGAGCATCCTGGATCATCCTGCGACAAAAACCACGCACGACACCGAACAAAAGCAGAGAATGGACGTCCGAGCGATGGCCAGTTACCACCCGCCCGACCCTTGGCGGCGGCCGCAACGACCGCGCCGCCTGCGTTTTCGTGGCTCGCCGCTGCCGCCGACGGCCCCGCCGCCGCCCGCGCCAGAGGCCTGCGCCGTCGCCCGCGGCGTCGCCTGCGCCGTCGCCTGCATCGTCGCCCGCGCCGCCGCCTGCGCCGTCGCCGCTGCCGGCTGCCCCTCCCGGGCCCGCCCGGCCGCGGGCGGGCGCCCGCGCGCCGCCCGAGCCCCAGGCCGGCCAGCCTCGGCTCGCCGCCGCAGATGGCGGGCCTGTCGGCCCGCGCCTCGCCGTGGGGGTAACGCGGGGCGCTCTCGGCGGCCGCCCTCGCGCCTTCGGGGCGCGGCCGCCCCACCCCTCTTTCCCTCCCCTCCTCGCCCCAGGCCCCCCCCCCTGAGTCGTGACGAGCATCGCGACGCGAGGGGCGTTTCGCTATGGGCGGCCCCTGGGGGCCCTTGCCGGCCCTCGGGGCCGTCAGACAGGCGACTCGGGGGAGGAACGACCGGCCCCGGCGAAGGGCTTCAGACCTCCCCCTGGGGGCTGCGTCGGGCAGAACAAAGAATCAGGACGTCGCGGGTGGCTGGGCCCCTCGCCCCGCCCCGCCCTCACCCCCGCTCCCTCCCTCCCTGCCTCGCCCCCCCCCAGACCCCCGACGTTTTTGTTTTTGTTCATGACGTCGACCCCGAGAGGTTTCGACCCACTCCCCAGGAGCGGGTTTGCATCCTGCGTCGTTTCTTTGACGGTCCATCTAGGCCTCCTAGATGGGGTCCGAGTAGATGGGGTCAGAGGATCTCGCCGCATCGCCGATGCATCGGCGATGCGGCTCGATGCGGAGCCCGATTTTCTCCACGCCGATGTCGCCGATGCGTCGCCGACGTCCCCGACGCATCGCCGATGCATCGCCGATACATCGGCGATGCATCGGCGATGCGGCGCGATCCTTCGACCCCATCTACTCGGCCTCTAGTCCCGAGGCCCGGTCAGGGTCCCCCAGGGGCCGAGAGTCGTGGAGCGCCTCCCGGCGTGCGTGTGGTGTCCCTGCTCGAGGGGGGTCCTGCGCCCTCCCCTCCCCAGCCGCGCATCCCAGCCTTGCCCGCGCCCCTCCCCCGTCGGCCCGCGCACCCGCCGTGGGGGCATGTGCGGGGGGGGGTCGTCCTCGGCGGCCGCCCGCCTCGTCTCGCCGAGCAAAGTGCCTACTCGCCCACGTCCGAAAAGCCATACGTCAGACTTCGTGTAAATATATCGTAGATCCCCCGCGGCGGATCCAGACCATTTGCGAGCAGCTACTTTGCGAGCAGTGGAACGCTCTTGTCAATCGTCGTAGAGTTGAGTCGGGCGTGTCCCTGTACAGGAGGAATACAGTCGGCCCAGATCAGTAGGCCGGCCTTGCCAAACCAAGGGTACCTTTGTGTCCTGTGTCTCGCGGCCCATGCCTCCTGCATTCCTGTGGCAATGTGGCCCTCAGAAGGGTCTTTTGTCCTCTCGCGTGCCCTGTCCAATGAAGTCCGACTGTGTTCAGCAATGGTCACAAAAATCAGGGGCGATTTTTTGAGTATGTTTGAGCATGTTTTGCGTATTCGTTGGTCATTTTGCATTTTTCGGCCAAGATCCGCCCACGCCCGAACTGACCCTGCCTGGCTCCTCCACTCGTGGAATCTCCTGGGACGGCCTCGTCGCCACGGCCTAGTTCAGGGGAACAAGCAATGACATCAACATAAGAGCTCGGAGGTCCGCGTGGGTTTCTCGGATCGGCGCTGGAACCCCCTTGGCGGCGCCCCCGGCGCCGCCCCTGGCGCGCTCCGCGCGCCAGGCATGGAGTCCAGCGCCGATCCGTGCGCACCCCGGGAGAGAGCCGGGGAGCAGCGGTATCGGTCTTCTTCATTCCCCCACTCTCGGGAGCGCGTCCACGCCTCCCAGCTCTCCCTCCGCGATGTTCTCCACGCCGACGTCACCGATGCATCGGCGATGCAGAAATTTGAATTTGCAGTTCCTCGGCTTTTCTAGAACTCGCCCGAGGAATCGTTCAGTGGTGGCCCGCTCGCAAACCTGGCAGTTTGGTCAGTGAGCCCTCGCCCCTCCAACGTATGTCTCGCATGCATGTCTAACCATACGCCACAGTAGCCGCAGGCTTCGGGTTCTCCCCGCACTGGTGGTCGCGCGTTTGGTCGTTCCTCGTGACCTCGTACCCCCCCCCAATCTCCCTCTACCCCCTTGTCCACATACTCCTCTCTCGCTTGTGTTTAGTGTAGTTTAACTGGCTGGTCCTCACCGAGACTGGTGGCTGCCGTAGCTGCTGTTTGCAGATTCTTCCAGCGTGGTGGCACGCAGCCTCCAGGTCTCTCCTGGTGGCATCACGCGGGCTGCGGTCGATATGCCGTACCGCATTGCGCGATTAATGCAAGTCAGTTTCCCTCGGGGGGGCGCCCTTCAGTCCACACACCCCGATCGTGGCCAGGCTCACCTCCGAGCCTGGGGCTCATCGAGAGAGATTTGTATATATATATATATATATATATACCCAGACGTCCAGCGGCTCGGGCCCTCCAGAGCACTTGGCCCCCCCCCCCGTCGGATGCTGCTGGAAGCTGTCCTGGCCAGGAGCTCCCAGCTTCTCGTGCCATTTTGGACCCCCTGGGGCCCTCTCGGCCTCGTGAGGCATGCTCTGGAAGCCGTCAATCCCGGCGGGAGGCGTTCCGAGGCCGAGCGCCGCCTGGACGCGGCCGATCTGTCAAACGACGCGCGCCTTTCGGAGAGGGCCGCGTGCCGTCGAGGGCCCAGGTCGTTCTATCGAAGTCGCAGAAGTGCAAATGGCGAAAACAGTAGCTTGTGGCGCTCCGCGCGGGTTTCTGGGATCCGCGCTGGGCCCCCCCAGGGCGGCGCCTCCAGCGCCGCCCCTGGCGCGCGGAGCGCGCCAGGAAGGGTGGTATGGCGCAGATCCAGGAAGTCCGCGCGGAGCGCCAAAAGTTTATGTTTCTAGCATTATCTCTTCTTTTGGTTGAGGGCACAGGCCGTTCTATCGAACGGCCCTGCACCCTTTGGAGGCCCACGGCGTGCCAGAAGCCAGCGCCGATGTCGCGACGTGACCCGGGTTCGACGACAGGGGGGAATTGGCCCAGGGGGGGGACAGGCGTCGACCCCCGAAAATCACCCAGCCGATCGCCAATCGGGGCCTGGGCCCCCCCCCTCCGCGCCCAGGAGCCCGTTAGTTTCGCTGTCGGGAGCCCGTCGCCAACCTGCCAGCGATGCACTCCCGGGCCTCGCAGACGGGGTCGGAGGATGGCGCCGCATCGCCGATGCATCGACGATGTGGCTCGATGCGGGGCCGATTTACTCCACACCGATGTCGCCGATGCATCGCCGACGTCGACGATGCATGGGCGATGCGGCGCGATCCTTCGACCCCGTCTGCTTGGACAGAAACCTTGGAGGCTTCTGTGTCGGGAGCCCGGCGCCGACCTGCCAGCGATGCACTGCCTCCCCCTTCCGAGGCCAGGCCCCCTGTGCGACCCCCCTCACTCGAAGAAGAACAAGCGGCATACACATGAGCTTTTGGCACTCCGCGCGGATTTCTTAGATCCGCGCTGGGGCCCCGTGGCGGAACCTTCGGCGCCGCCCCTGGCGCGCTTCGCGCGCCAGAGAGGGGCCTCCAGCCCAGATCCATGAAATCCGCGCGGAGCGCCAAACGTCCATGTTTATGCAGTTCGTCTTCTTCTAGCATAGCCTCCCCCCTTTGAGCCAGTCCCCCCTTGCGACCCCCCTCACGTGAGTTAAGGTGCAACTCCTTGGAGCTGAAATCGAGTATCGGTGCTAGTAGATGCGTGGCCGAAAACAGTTCCAGTCCGGCATAATCCTGTTCAATTCCTGCTCATCCTGCTTATTACATCTTAATATTGATGTTCAATCCGGGCTAGTCTGGCTTCGTGGCCCCCCAGTCGTGCTTAATATACATATAACGGCGCACCGGGCTCGGGGGCCGAGGGCCCGAACCTCGACCACAAAATGTGGGGACCAGGGCCTGGGCCCGCCTTAAAATCGCCCCGGGGAGCCCTCAGACAGCAGTCCGTCTCGAGACACCCCCAAGACGTTGTCCAGTGGTCTCTGGCGACGCACGATGCGTTTTAACTTGCCCCGGAGGCCCCCAAGACGCCCCAAGAGGCCTTTAAGATGCCGCCCAAGAGCACCCCGAGAGGGCAACATCGTTGATGTTCATTGGTTGTTTCACATGTTTGTTGCATTATCGCTGTTTCATGCTCCCTGCGCTAAAGCACCGCCCAAGAGGCTCCCCAAACCGCTCCAAGACCGCCTACGAGGCCTCCAAGAGGGCCCCAAGACGGCCCAAGATAGCCCCGAGACGGCCCTAGAGCCGCCCAAGACAGTGCAAGAGGGCCCCAAGAGGGGCCCAAGAGAGGGAAAGCGAACTGAAAAATCAAGCTCTCCGCCCCAAGATGCCCCCAAGAGGCGCCAAGATGCCCCCAGGAAACCTCCAAGAGGCCCCAAGAGGCCCCCGAGAAGCCCGAAAGAGGCTCCGAGAGGCCCCAAGACGGCACCCAAAAGGCTTCAAACCTCGTTCTAAGAGGCCCCCGAAGACTTACCAAGAAGGTCCCATGACGACTTCGAGAAGCAGTCCAGGATGCTCCGAAAAGGCCCCAAGAAGCTAGCTAGAACTTGAGCGCGCGCGAAGCGCGCGCGATGGTTCTAGTATCTCCTAATCGTTCTCACGACGATTTCCCAGGAGTGGCCTCCTAACTTTCGACCGTTCCGACTTCTGGCGTGCCAGCATGTAGCAAAGTGGTCATGACATACGAGTGAAGAGTGTCCTAAGGTTTGCTTGCAATTTTGCCGATTTGCTCGCAATTCGCAATGTGCACATGCCGATCGCCCCGCTCCCACACACCCCTGGAAAAGTCACGCAACTTTTGCAGGTCATGTCGAAATATTGTCTGAGGGACTTGGGGGCAGTTTTTCACCAAGGGTCTGCTTCTGATGGTCCTGGGGCCTGGTGACGGCCCACCGAGACCAAAAAACGACAAGCAACCAACGGCGAACACACAAATCCGTTCCCAACGTTGCCTGACTTCCTCAGGACAGTGCAGGACCCTGGGGCGGCCCAGGCTTAGTGGGCCCTGGAGACGACAGGACCGATTTCTTGATTGCCGGGTCCGTTTTGCAGTTGCTTTGCCAGTTTCGACGCCGTTCTCTTGCCGGTATCGTCGCCGCTGTTTTCCCTGTTCGGCTCCTGCTCCAATCCCAGAGTTGCTTCTGTTGCCGTTTTCCAATGGCATTTTTTTTGAAAAAGCGGTGAGAACCCGGCCCTGCCGCTTCCAGGGCCCTTTTGAGGGTCCGGGGCTTCGTGGATCGGGGGCCCCCAGACCAGACGGGGTGGTGACCACACCGTGCGGTGGAGTCGGTGGGGATCCGGGGTCACCGCACGGTTCTGGGACTCGGGTCGTTCTCCGAGGACGTCTCGGGCGACTGGGGCATCCGAGGTCCCAAAACCGTGCGGTGACGGACCGTGCCGTGAGGTCTCTTGGGGTCTCCTGGGATCACCGCACGGTTTTTCACCGCACCGTTTCGGGACTCCAAAGTGGAGCATGGGCGCCCTCCCCCCTCGCCGCGACCCGGAGGAGGCCGACAAGGCCGGGCCCGCCTGCCCCTCGAAGGGGCGGCCGCTCGAGGCACTGGCGGGTCGAGGCCCCAAGGAAGGGCGAGCGGCGCACGGTTTGCCCCCGGCCTCCGCCGAGGTGGCGCTCTCGCTCGGTGGCTCCAGGCCTCCCCCGGGGGTCGTCCAGGCTTCGAAGAAGACATCGCCCCCAACACAAAGCCTGTTAGCGCTCCGCACGGATTTCTCGGATCTGCTCTGGGCCCCCCCAGCGGCGCCTCCGCCGCCGCTCCCGGCGCGCTCCGCGCGCCAGGGAGGGGGGCCTGGCTCAGATCCCAGAAATCCGCGCGGAGCGCCACAAGCTTCTGTTTACGGTGGTTGTTCTTCTTCTATGGATGGGGTCGGAGGATGGCGCCGTAGCGGCGATGCATCGACGATCCAGCTCGATACGGAGCCTGATGTTCTGCTCGCCCATGGCGCCGATGTATCTCCGACGTCGCTGATGCATCGCCGGTGTCTCGTCGATGCATCGGCGATGCGGCGCGATCCTCCGACCCCATCTATTCGGACCCGATTTTGAAGGACTCCAGTAGCAACTCATGGGAGCCTCGGATGTCCTCGCAATTCCGTTCTTAGAGTGCACTAGCGTGCGCTGGCGTCTGGTAACCGATGGAAGAGCGCAGATTTAGCGTCGACTAGCGTCGATTTAGCGTCAACTAGCCTCGACTAATGCCGGCTAGCGTCGATTCGCAAGAGCCAACATCACGACCATGGGAGGCTCCCATGAGTTGCCACAGAAGTTTTGATCCTGCCGCATCGTCCTCGACCTCGGCCCCTGGAACCCGCTGTCGGGCCCCGCGGGGCATCAAAAGTGGGCCCGGCCCGGGAAGAGCGATGGCCCCCATGTGAGGGCCCGGGGTCCGCGGATTTCTACACAGGCATCTCGGAGGAGGTCTGGCACGAAGGCCTCAGAGGCCCGCGCGGACTTCACGGATCGGGGCCGGGCCCCCTTCCCAAAATCCGCCTGTGGGAGGACATGCCCGACCCAGTGCCAGCCTCAGACCTCCGACGGTGCGTTCTAGCCCCAGGCAGGCCCCCCCGGAGGTCCCGGCCGCGTCCCCGATGGGGGGGGGGCCCGTCCGTATTGTGGAGGCCCATGCCAAGAAGCACCCTGCTGGCCTCCAGGGTGCCTTGGGTTTTCTTGGGTTCCGAACAGCGTGACGCTCCCACGCCAAGAATCGATGGGCGCCCTGGGGTTTCAGGGTTGGGTTTTTAATATGGAGGGTTTTCGAGCTCCTGCTGTGTTCAACTTGCGATGCACTCTCTGCCCGCAGGGCCTCTTCTCGCAGGGCCCCACCTTCGAGCCGCCGGCGGGAGGAGAAGGAGGAGGAGGAGGAGGAGGAGGAGGAGGAGGGGGAGGGGGAGGGGGAGGAGGAGGAGGGAGGGGGAGGAGGAGGGGGAGGAGGGGAAGGAGGGGGAGGAGCAGGAGGCGGAGGCGGAGGAGGATTGGACTGGCCTCCGCTGCACCGATTTGGCCACCCCATAGGTAAGGCCCGCCCCGGGCCCGACGGCGGGCCCCGTGCAGAGGCCGCGGAGCGCAGGCGGAAGAAGCGCCCAGACTGAGGATGAGCAGGTCGTCGGAGGCTTGGGGTCAATCGGACGGGGCCGGGACGAGGAGAAGCGTAAGTCGGGCATGTTTCAGGAGGGAAAAAAACACACAGACACAATTAATCGTCGACTCCCAGGAAAATATGCAAAAATATGGGAAGTGGGGGGGAAGACAAAAACCCAGAAAATATGTGAAAATATGGGGCATATTTTTATGTGTGTGTATTTATTTGTGTGTTCTGGGGCCCCTTTAATGTTCCTCTACATGAGAAGTTTGCAGTGGAGGCCCATGCCATGATACGCCCTGCTCGCCGCCAGGGTGCCCTGGGTTTCTTGGGTGTCTTGGCTCTTGCTGTAGGAAGCGCGACGGTCCCACACCACAGATCGGTGGACGTCCTGGGGTCTCATGGCGCCAAAAGCGAAGAGCGAATTTCGTTCGGTAAACGATGGGGTGGGCCCGGAGTGTCCTGGAGAAGTTCGCTCCGGATTACGAGGTGACGTGCGGATTTGTGTTTGGCCGGGACTGAAGAAAGCAAG
This sequence comes from Prorocentrum cordatum, assembly GCA_963575745.1. Taxonomy (NCBI): domain Eukaryota; class Dinophyceae; order Prorocentrales; family Prorocentraceae; genus Prorocentrum; species Prorocentrum cordatum. The sequence continues at coordinate 229,196 of CAUYUJ010014327.1, read as the reverse complement.
GCATCCACGTGAAGTTTACTTCGTTTTTCGCCCGCCGTTCTGGGTTTTGCATTGACAATAACCCACGCGAAAAATCCGCTGCAGCACGTCTGCAAGGTCGGTGCAATGGTAAGTCGGGCATGTCCCTGTACAAGATGAGAAAAATATTCAAAAAACAACCTGGGACGAGGTGTTGACAATGTTTGGCTGTTTTTGCATATATTTGGGCTCTTTATTCATTGTCATATACTTGGCGCCAACATCACAGAGCGGATTTCGTGCAGAGAACAATGGGATGGACCCGGATTGTCCTGAAGAGTTTCGGTCCGGATTCCGAGGTTCATTTCGTGCGGATTGTTTTTGGCCAGGAAGGAAGACTAAAACAAATCCACATGAAAATCACTTCGTTTTTCGTTCGCCGTTTTGGGTTATTGCATTAACAGGAATCCACGCGAAAATCCTTTGCAGCACGTCTGCATGGTCGGTGCACTGATAAATCGGGCATGTCCCTCTACAGGAGAAGTATTCGAGAAGAGCAAAAAACAATGAAGAGCGTTTTTTACAATGTTCGACTATGTTTGAATATTTGGGATCATGTTTGCATCGTTCGATCAAAATCCGCCTGTGTGAGGACATGCCTGACTTAAGGATAAGTCCAGGCCTTCTAGATGGGGTCGGCGCAGATGGGGTCGGAGGATCGCGTCACATCGACGATGCATCGGCGATGCGGCTCGATGTGGAGCCCGACCTGCTTCACGTCGACGTCGCCGATGCATCGCCCACGTCGCCGATGCATCGGCGATGCGACACGATCTTCCGACCCGATCTACTTCGACTCCATCTAGGAGGCCTCGTAGATATGTCCGTTCCAGAGCGTTCCCGAACGCTCCTAGAGCGTGCTGGAGAGCTCTGAGAAGGCCGCGGCGCCCGGGACATCTTGCAGATAAACCGCTGGGTCCCAGAGATTTGTCCGACTTATCCTCGCCCGATTTAGCCTCGTCCTGGCCTCGTCTTAGTCGATATGCCCTTCTCCTCGGTGCCCCTCGATCTAGGATCAAAGGAATCTAGATCCGGGGGGCTGGGGCTTCCTGGCGCGGCAGGCGCTGGGTGGGCCCCCCCCCTCGCGCGGGCGCCCGCGCGGGCGGGCCAGAGAGAGAGAGAGTGGAGGCAGGCACAGAGAAAGGAGCCTGCGCCGCCGCGGCCCAGCACGCGTGCGCGCGTTGGACGGCGGGGCGCACCCAGTGGCGGTCCCACGGGTCAGGAGGGATAACCCTGCACAGGCACAGTTGTACCGTAGGTTTCCAGGAAACATATCGGACATGTCGGGAATGCAGCGGAAGAGGGAGATCTAGGAAATATTGAGCAAACATTGGAACTCCTGGAACGGTTGTCGATGTGTTTGTGTCCCACTGGGCCACGTTAAGGAGGGCTTGGGAAAATTTCCCGAGGCGGGAATTTATCCATGTCCACCGCCTGGAGGGTGAGTTTCCGGAGCCTGGGCAGGCGGTGGATATGGACATATTGGGGCCCCCGGGGGCCGAAATGTATCCATATCCACCGCCCGTTGGGGCACCAGGACGTCGGTTTCCAGGCGGTGGATTTGGATAAATCCCCGCCTCGCACCATTGGATCTGGCCCGTTTCGGCTCCGGTCCGTTTCGGTTCCATCGATCTGCTTCGGTGCCGGCTCGTCTCGGCCGTGGCCCGTTGCGGCTGCGGCGGCCGCCCTCGTCTGCGGCCCTCCCTCTTGGCACGCCGGACAGTTTGCTTATCGGTTGCCCCGGCTAAAGTCGGCCCGGATTAGTAGGTCGACCCTGCCAATTCAAGGGTACCTTGGGTACCTTTGTGTCCTGTGTCTCGCGACCCATGCCTCCTGCATTCCTGTGGCAATGTGACCGTCGGAAGGGTCTTTTGTCCTCTCGCGTGTCCTGTCCACTGAAGTCCGACTGTACAGGGGAACGAAGAATGGCATGAACATGAAAACTCGGAGGTCGCCGCGGATTTCTCGGATCCGCGCTGGACCTTCCTGGCGGCGCCTCTAGCGCCGCCCCTGGCGCGCTCCGCGCGCCAGGGAGGGGGGCCCAGCGCCGATCCATGAAATCCGCGCGGACCTCCGAGTTTCTATGTTTATGCCACTCTTCGTTCCCCCAGATTAGCCCCGCGCTGGTGCGGACTGCCTCTGCCTCGCCGCCGATCCGATGAGCAAAAAAACTGTTTCGGCCTCGGCCCGCTGCAGCTCCTCGGCCCGGGCCAGAAAGGCACCGACACCGAGACGGGCTGAGGTCGAAACGGGGGCTTCAGAAGCCGAATCGGGCCCTCGTCCAGTCCACGGGGGGAGGCCCGTTTGGCCAGTAGCGCTGCCGACTGCAGCTAAGTTCCAAGTTTTGTTTCTGCGGTTTGCCCCGTCTGTCGGGGTGCAAAGCTGGGTTTCGCCACTTACAGTTGTGCACCTGGGCAGCCGCGCCCAAGGTTTATCGTTATAACACGGTTCGGCCTCCTGAGGACTCCAGGAGAAAAAAAATCCTCTTCCTCCTCCTCCTCCTCCTCCTCCTCCGCCGCCTCCGGGGAGCATTTTTTAGATCCCTCGAGTCATGCACAGGTTTCGGCGTTTGGGAGCCCTGACCAGGCCGCAGGACCGTCAAGTCTCGGCGATGCATCGGCGATGCAGGACGATCCTCCGACCCCATGTTCTCGGACCCCATCCAGGAAGCCTCGGTAGAAGGCCCCCGTCTTCGAAGAAGCCCTCCGCCTTCTCAGCAGCCCTCCCCCCTTCGCGTGGGCCCCCTCGTGCGCGCCGGCAGACGAGTCAAGGCCCCTCGCCTTCTTCCTTCAAGACACCCCGGGGCTGCCCCTCGTCCGTGCACGTGCCTGGGGCCCTGGTGTGCACCTCTCCGTGGAGGGGAACGGGCCCTGCGGTGTTCCGACGAGTCTGGGCGGCCCTTGGCCCTTTGACTTCACTCGGCCCGGGGTAGTAGGTCGACCCTGCCAAATCAAGGGTACCTTTTGTGTCCTGTGTCTCGCGACCGTGCCTCCTGCATTCCTATGGCAATGTGGCCCTCGGAAGGGTCTTTTGTCCTCTAGCGTGTCCTGTCCACTGAAGTCCGACTGTACGTCACTACGTGCCCCAGCATCGTCAGAGAGCGACTCGGGGCTGAAGGCTGATCCGGGGATGAGACCCGGGGGTCCAGGGCCCGCTTCTTTCAGTGCCCTTGCGGCTCACGCCAAGAGGGGTCCGCGAGGATATGAGCACCTTGATACTCGTACCTCGGGCTGGCGTCGCGAGGCTCCCGGTGGCTCAATTGAGGTGCACAAAGAAACTCTGAGGGCCTCGACCCTCATTAGCCAGATTTCTGCCTGGAACCACTCGATGCCCCCTGCCCTTAATCACATTCGCACCACAAGTCCTTTGCGACGTTTGCGCTCAGGCTCGGCAACACTTAGTAGCTGCTGCTGCGACCGCCAGCAATGCTGTCGACGTTGTCGTGGTCGACGTCGCTAATTTCGACGCCGCTGGCTCTGGCGACGCGGAAGAGAAGGGTCGAGGAGGACTAATTAGGGCGCCCCCCTGTAAGTTACAACTCCTGCGGGGTTGATTTAAGCATCGACACTGCGATTGTCTTTGCTCTGTTCTTTCCAACTCGGGTATGCTGCTCCAATATGCTTCAACATTATCCGGCCCCACCTGCTTGAATGTTCGGCTGGATCAGCTAGTTCTGGCTCCGCCGCCAGGTGCTTTCCTCGATGCATGGCCATCTCTGGCGCTGGGATGCGCCACAAAAGACAGCCCCCCCCCTCGCTAACCCTCCTTTGCGGTTGCCCCCTGTCGTCCGCTTCGAACCTAGCCCGCCCCCAGTGCGTAACCCTCACGAGGACCCCAAGAGAGCTTTAGGTGTGCCCAACTGACGCCGAGAACAGGCCAAGGTGTCCCGAAGAGGAGCGCCCGAGGGGGAACTCGAACCGCCACTCGGAGCACCTCGCCTCAAGCTTGTCCCCGAGACAGCCAGCAATCGCCCAAGACGCCCTCAGAAGCCTGCAAGAGGCGTCCAGGAGGCTCAGGAGACGCTCCCAAGAGGCCCCCAAGAGGCATTCAATGGGGCCCCTTGTCCACGATGCATGCATTGTGTTGGGAGTGACCGAAGGGCACTACATCCACAAGCCGCTGTTGATGTATCAAGGGGGTGCCTGGCGTACCTCATTCTTTGGTGCTTTAACACGCCTTTGTAGGGGCTCCCAGCGGGGTCTCGGCTGATCCCGCCGGCCACCCGAAAAAGCAGGGAAGGTATACAGTCCATCGGTTCTCCCGACGGCCAAGAAGGCCTCCGAGATGGCCCCAAGAGAACCTAAAACGGCCCCAAGACGCATCCAATGGGGCAACGACAGCCCAAGATGCCCCCCAGACTGCCCAAGACGCCACCAAGACGTTTCAAAAGGTCTCCAAGAGGACTCCGAGGAGGCCAAAATCATTGATGGTCCATTGGTCGCTCAATGATTTTAGCGTCCGCGTCCTGATTTTACCCTCCGCCTCCCTGGGGCATCAAAGCGGTTCGCCGCCGCCTTCGCCGACCGCGCAGAGGAGCTGGAGAGCAGCATGCCGGTGTCGACTAAATCAGACATCGAAGCCATCATGAAAGATTCTTTCTCCGTGGCCGCAGCCTCGGTCCCTACCCTGCCGGCGGCGCCGCGGAGGCCATGGGCTTCTGACCGCAGCATGGACATTATCATGAAGCGCGCGGACGCCAGGCGCCGCGGGGACGTGGCTGCCGAGAGCAGTCTGAATATGCAGGTGAAGCTGTCTGTCAAAAGGGACCGAGCAGAGTGGCTAGAGCACCTGCTCGCCACCGGCGATTGGGGTCAAGTTCGTAAATTGAGAAAAGGGTTTGCACCAAAGGTTGGCCGGCTGACAGACTCGCAGGGTGGGCTAGTTGACTCCGATGCCCGCCAGGAGACAATGGCCGACTAACTCAGCAGCGTGCAGTGGGCCGCGCGAAACACTACTCCCATGCAGGCGGCTATGCTTGGCCCCGCGCTTCTGGTGGAAGTTGGGCTTGTGCAGGAATGGGAAGTCGTCGAAGCGGCAAAGGCGATGAATTGGGAGAAGGCCTGCGGCTCAGACGCTATCCCCGGAGACTTCTGGAAAGCCATTTGTTGCCGAGACTCACCGGCGCGAGCTTGGGCCGTTGCGTTGTGTCAGAGATGCTGAGAAGACGGCGAGATCCCGCTCAGCTGGCACGAGTCCTTGGTGATCGCCATTCTCAAGAAGGGCGACCCGTCTGCGCGCGAGAACTACAGGCCCATCTGCCTGCTGCAGGCCGGATATAAGCTCTTCGCGACACTTCTCCTGCGCCGCCTGAAGCGAGCAGGGGCCGAAGACAGAATTTGGCGGACGCAGTTCGGGTTTAAGTCAAGTCATGGCACCACAGACGCCATCTTCATTGCGAGGCGCAAATTGGAGGAGGCGTTTGCGCGGCAGGACAAGCCGCTGGTGCTTCTTGCGCTTGACTGGGCTAAGGCGTTCGACAGCGTCATGCCCGATGCTCTCGTCGCAGCCCTGCGACGCTTCGGGCTGCTGGACAAGATGCTGCAGATTGTCAAGGCGATATACACCGACAGGCATCTCGCAGTTCGCGAGGCTGGCAAAACCTCGGGGCAGCGGGAGCCGCAGGCTGGCATCTGCCAGGGTTGCCCCCTATCGCCGCTCTTGTTTGCCATTCTGATTACTGTCCTCCTCCAGGATGCGAAGGCTTCGCTCGGCGACGCCGCTGGCGACGTCAGCGACCTGGCGCACGCGGACGACACGCTGATCGTCGCCCCGGGCGCTGCGGAGGCGGAGTTGCACATGAAGGCCATCTCGGACGCGGGCGCCAACTACGGTCTGAAGTACAACTGGAAGAAGCTGGAGGTCATGGCCACAGGGTGCAACGCCGCTGCCATGCTCATGCCGGACGGCTGCCCAATCCCAGAAAAAAGAAGAGCATGGTGTACTTGGGGAGCGTCCTGACGTCCGACGGCTCCGTCGGAGCAGAGCTGAGCCGGCGGGTTGGCCTCGCCCGATCCGTTTTTGACTCTTTGCAGCGCGTCTGGTCTCACTCTTCTCTGTCGACCAAGCGGAAGCTTACTATATACGCAGCATGTGTTGAACCGACGCTCCTATATAGTCTCCACACGTCTTGGTTACGTCAGCACGAGTTATCGAGATTGAATGCGTTTCAGGCGCGGTGCCTGCGTAAAGTTTTAGGCATAGCGCATTCATATGTCAGTCGCGTCTCCAACGCCGAGGTCCTGCAGCGAGCCCGGCGCGCCAAGCTCAGCGGCCTTCTGTTGCGGCGGCAATTGATTTCGTTCGGTGATATTGCGCGCAAATGCAACGACCACCCTGTCAGGCAAGTCGTTGTCCAACCTTCCTCCTCCAACTTGACGCAGCAGCCCGGCCGCCGGAAGAGGGGCAGACCCCGGCAGGCGTGGGCGTCAGAATTGTATATGCATGCGCAGCGTATTTGTCGTGATGCCAGTTGCAGCGCAAGTAATTTGGGCACCTTTTCAGCGGAAGCCTGGAAAGCAGCAGTGCGCAAGTATATTGTCTAGCGCGCGATCGTGCCTCTGCTCATGTGCCTACGGACACGCGGCTTCATTCATTTAGAGAGCGTTCTCTCCCATGGGCCGCCAAAATCGTCCTAAGAGGCCCCGGTCAGGCCCGCGAGGCGGCCCGAGAGCGCCCCAAGAAGGTCCAAAGGCAGTCGCATAGACTTCAGGACGGCCCTACAGCGCACAAGGAGGGACCCACGACTGCCCAGAGGGGGCCCCAAGTCGGCCTCCGAAGGCCAAGAGGCCCCTTCGAGGTCCCCAGCGGCCCCCAGGAGGCCCAGGCGGCTGCAAGAGGCCCCAGGAGGCACCCAAGAGGCCCCCTGAAGCTTCAAAGGGCTTCCAGGAAGCTACCGGGAGGCCCCGAGAGGTCCTCAAGAGGCTTCTTTTTCTTTCTCCTCTCGTCGTTCTCCTCGCCCCCCCTCTCTTCCTCCTTTCTCTTCCTCTCAAGTGTCCCCCCAAGTGGTTCCCCACTTGTTGGGGGGAGCACATCGTCCAATGGCTTGGCCAGACCTCGGCCCAACGTTAGGCTGCATGGGGGTTCCCAACATGTTGGGGGCGGTTTAGATTTGCCGCAGGCGTCTTCGATCCACCGCCCCCGTAGCCGCTGCCCGCCGAAGGGGCGATTTGGGCGCCGGGTTTTACGATGCCATTTGGCCCGTCAAAAAGTGAAAAGTAGTACTCGCCCCGGGCCGCCGCTGCCAAATAGGCCACTAAAACCATAGCCCCAACAAGAATTTTGTTGACTGAAAGTCAACACAATCGCATCCACGACTGCGGGGATGGCCCTCAATCGAGCCCGAGATGGCCCTGAAGATGGCCAGAGAGGGTTCCCAGAGGATTTCAAGTGGGCCTAATAGGCTTTCGAGACGCCCCCCAAGGGCTTCCAAGAGGACCTCCAGGGCTCGCAGAGGCCAAGCACAGAACTCCCTATGTTGTTGAATGATCCGGGCGTCTTGTGTTGCTCGTATTTGTGACAGCTCAGGACGGCCCAGTGTACTTCCAAGGTGGCTCCAGCCGTTTTTTCTCTCAAGCGCACTGGCTCAAGTAGAACCCTGATTTTCGGAGTCTCGCATAAGTTCAGGTTCGGCCGACCCCGAGTGCCAAGCGCGCAGGAGGCATCCCAGGAAGAAACCATCGTCCGCGGCATCGACGCAAAGCGCAGGCCCGCGTTGAGCGCAGACTCTGTCTGCGGCGCCCTCTTCTACCTGTCGGCGCTTGCACAGGTGATCCTGTTTTTTGTGACCTTTGCTGCGAAGAACGCCGAGATCGCTGAGTTCGATTCGGCCGGCTACGTCAGGCGCCCTGACGGGATGGTTTGGGCGTCAAATTGCGGTTCGTTTCCGTTGTTTTCGGCCCATGCCGAGTGCATCAGCAGGGGCTTCTGTGATCGGGTCGCCGTCTGCGTCGGGGAGCGCAGGCTCGTGGAGGCAGCGGGCACGGGCGAGGCGCGCACCAACAGGGTGGAGTTTTGGGAGGCCGTGGCCGCGACGGAGGGCCCCTACGCCGAGCACGCGCGCCGCCTTCTGGCGGGGGGCGACGAGGTGCCGAAGAGCCTCTGGGACTTCTTGGAGACGCACTTCTACGTCCCCGCGCTCCTCTTGGGGGGCGTCCTCGCCGCGAGCCTCTGGCCCCTTGCGCTGCAGAAGTTCCCCAGGAGCATGGTATGGGGAACAATCGGCGCCGACGCCGTCTTGCTCATGGCTGGCTTCGTCTGGTTCACGCTCGAAGCGGACATGTGGAACCCGGCGTTGGCCATCGTTGCCGGCCTCACCGCGATGGCCGCAGTTTTTCACAGGACCAAGATCGACCAATGTTCAGTGGTTATGAAGGCCGCTATGGACGGGCTGGTCTCCAACAGGAGAGTCTTCTTGGCATGCGCAAGCGTCGCATGCATCTGGGCGGCCTTCTTCGCCATGTGGGTTGCGGCTTTCATCGGCATGAGCTTTGTCAAAGAGGTCGCCCAGCTTCCGCCCATGCAGTATACATCCTACTTCCCCGGATGCGAGCTGCAGGAGGTTCTTTGGCTTGCAAGCGGTTGGAAGAAGCTCTTCTTCTTTGTGAACCTCTACTGGACCACCTACTTCTTTCGCAACGTGAACCTCATCGTCGTCAGCAGCACCGTGTCCAGCTGGTACTTCAACAGCGAGGGCTACCAGAGCTTCTGGATCCAGGCTCTGCGCTGGGGCTTCGTGGACCTTGCAGGAGGCAGCGCCATCCTCCACCATGGGGTGTGCGTCCTACCTCCTCTGCAGGATCAAACGCCCCTGGAGCCTGGCTCTCGGCTGCCTGAACCCCGTCGACTGGATCCTCGTGTGCATCGCCTGTGCTCCCCAGCAGGTCCTTCGCGCCTTCACGAGGTTTGGGCTCATATCGCAGGCGTGCTCTGGGAGACCTTTCTCTGTGATTCCGCGTTCGCCGGCATGAAGCTTCTGGAGAGGCAACTGGGGACGGCCGTGCTCACCGACTACATCGGCACGCGCGTTATGTCATGGGCTACGTACGTTGTCTTCCTCTGCGTAGCCTGTGCCACCTGGGCCTGGGCGGACCCCGTGCAAGGTGTGGAGAGCATCACGCAGATTTCACTCGGAGCGATGATATTCGTCATGCTCGTCTTCGCTTGGATTATCGACATGCCCTTCTACTGCCTGGCCGCGGTGATCTTTCTCGAGGTTCTCGTTCGACCTGCGGGCAGCAGTAGCGATCCGGATTCTTTCGAGACCCGAGCCGTGCTCAACGCTATCTCTGCCGCGCTCTTCCTCGGCGCTGTCGTGCACTTCACCATGGACACAGTGTCCCAGATCGTCGTGAACGCCATGGACACCATCTTCTTTTGCTTCGCTGTGGAGACGCAGCTCGGCGACGCAAAGCAGGAGAGATTTGCTGGCCTCTACGACAACATGAAGGCAACCATCGCTCCTGGAGCCTTGCTGCAGGATGCCGTGGTTGGCGCCCCTCCATGCTCACAGCCGATGCAGGTGATGGTCCCGGAGGGTGCTGGTGAAGGCTTCGTGTTGAGGGTACTTGCGCCTCAAGGCCACTCGATTGAAGTGACTGTCCCGGCTGGCTTCGCGGCGGGCTCCGTCATGACCTTGACCGTGCCCAACGATGCGTCGTAGCCACCCACCGTGCATCCGCCCCTGTTGGCGCCCTGCGCACAGACCGCGCGGGTGGTCGGCAGTCCACAGGCGGGTAATGCGGTCACCAGCAATGCCGATGAAGCGGAGGTGTGAGCGGCCTGGCTTCTGCAAGAGGGGATCCTGACGCGACAGGTCCGCAACGTGTTGCGAGGGGCGCGCAGTTTGTTTCAACGATTGGTGCAATTGGTACTGCACATCTGCTTGTACAGCTTCACAAACATTGAACCGTGCTATGTGGGAAGCTGCAGTGCATGCTTGCTTGGCCAGGCACACCTGCTTCCTAACAACTTCCTCCGCTTTGTCGGAAATCACCTCTGGCGTGGACCGTTTCCCTAAGCGAGGTCCGCGCCGCATCCTGAACCTCGCTGGCAGAATCCAACATGTGGTTCTGTCGCTCGAGAAACATTCCAGACTGGGAATCCGCAGCGTCGGACATCTCATCCAAAAGCTTGTCTGCGACATTGCAGCCGAAGGTCGTCAGATTGCGGTCATCGCTGCTGGTTGGTGCCCTGAGGCGGCGACGTGATGGAAGGTCGTTGCCCCCCTCGTTCTGCAACCCCAACAAAAAAGTGCACTTCCAAGGTGGCCCCCAAGCTTTGAAAGCGGCCTCCAAGAGGGGCCCAACGTCGCCCAAGAGGAAGAGGCTCTCAGGACGCCCCGAGGGGAGCTCGCAGGACGGCCCACGAGACCCCGAGACGACCCCCGAGAGCCTCCCCGGGACCTCCCTGCGAGGGCGCCAGGCGGCCCGCGAGCACCACACGACGCCCCAAGACGTGGGAAGGTTTTTTTTTGTTTGAAAAAAAAGAAAAGAATAAAATACGCCCCAAGAAGTGCCAACAAGAGGACCCGCCTGAGAGGCCCAAGGAGGCCCCCCAGAAGTTCCCCAAAATCCAGAGAAAGATACACGGCGGAAACCCACGCCAAGGAACGCCCAGGGTGTCTTGGGTGCTGGTGGTTTTGCGAGGGAGAAGACACGACGCCCCCGCACCCCAACTCAATGGACGTCCTGCAGTCTCAGGGTTGGGTGTCTTGTGGGAAGTTTCTTGTGATCGACTCCCGACATCCCGCCACGCAGCAGGCGTTTCTAGACGGCAGCGGGGCACCCGTGATTCGCCGGAGGCGCCGACGTCCACATCCAGCGCGCGCCGCGAGGTCCCTGGGGGCAATGCCTCCACATCGGTGGATTTCGATGAATCCCAGGCGTGGGAGGGGAGTGTTTTTGTTGACGATCTTGTGCGTTTTCGGGACTCCGGGGGCCTCGGGAGGAGAGGAAAGCCCCACGTGGGCGGCAGTTGGCGAGGTGCTGCTTGCACCCCGCAGTCCGATTGGTCTGCGTGGCGAAGAGCAAGAATGCAGAGAATGGGAGGAGAGAGGGCACCAGCGCTGGCAGAAAACACTGTTCAACATGACGACGTGATTGTTTTGCTTTCTGTGTTGTAAGATGTGGTTTGTGTATTGTGTTTTTTGCTGGGCTTGGAAAGCAACGTTTCGTGTACAGCGTGCAGAAAGATTGCTTCTTCTTTTTCTGCTCGGCATGCAAGGATGAAACCCCAGGGCCCAGGGCCCGCTTCCCTGGGGCCCCCTCCTCTCGTGGCAGCTCGCCCTCCTCCTGCACTGTGCCTCTCCTGCCAGCGCCGCTCCGTCGATCCGCACCCCCGCTGGGCCGCGGTGTGCCTCACGGGTCCGCCAGCCCACCCCGCGAGCTGGGGAGAGGCCCCGCGATGCCCAGCGGGAGCGGCGCCGCATTCTGCCTCCTCCCGTCCGCGCCTTCCCCCCTCTCTTTCGGCGGCGAGCGAGGGAGGGAAGTGAGGAGGAGAAGGCATTCTCGGAAGGCGGTGGGACTTCTCATGATCGGCCCGCGCCTTCTGAGAGATTGTCGCTTGTCTTCGCGGAGGGCTCAGACAACTTCTCAGAAGGGCGGGAGAGTTCCGAGCCTTCTGAGAAGGCCCGCCCCTTCTCGCTCCCCCCCCCCCTCGCTCGTCGCCGACTTGTGCCTCGAGCTCCGTCGTCGCGCGCGCGCCTCGAGAGGGGGCTCGGGCAGCGCGTTTGCCGCCCCCCGGCGCCGCCCTCGGAGGGGCCGCAGCCTGGCGCAGGCCGCCCTCCTTGGGGGAACGACTGGGGACGCATGAGCATGATCTTTCGTAGGACCGCGCGGACTTCTCGCGTCGGCGCGGCGGGCCTCTTGGGTCGGCGCCTCCGCGCGCGCCAGGGAGCCCGGTCCAGCGCCGATCCAAGAACTCCGCGCGGACCTACTCTTCCAAGGTAGACCTGCAGGGGGAGGAGGAGGAGGAGGAGGAGGAGGAGGAGGAGGAGGAGGGCCAGCAAGCCAGGTCCATCCGATCCAAGGGTCTGCTTGTGCCACCGCTTTTTGCCCTCTGCTATCCTGCGTGTTCGCGCCTCCTCCTCCTCCTCCTCCTCCTCCTCCTCCTCCTTTTCCTCGCGTGTATCGGCGACGTCGGCGGTGCATCGGCGACGTCGGGAAGGAGAAAATCTGGCTCCGCATCGAGCGGCACTGACGATTCATCGGCCATGCGGCGCGATCCTCCGACTCCTTTTTCTCGGACCCCATCCGGGAGGCCCGTGAATGCGCCGAACAGTGCTCGGAAGGCGGGAGGGCTTCGGAGAAGCCTGACGGCCCTCTGAGAGAGGGCGATCTCCGAGACGCGCAGTTTGGTCTGCGCGCGCTATGCCGAGCTTGCGCGCCCCCCGGCTTCGTCCCATCTCCCTCGCGGTTCTCGCAGCTGCATGTGGTTGGGCCTTGCATCAGTCCAAGGAATCTCTCGCCGTCTTTTTGTTTGTCCTCTTTGTCTCTCTTTTTTTTTTCTCTCTCTCTCTCTCTCTCTCTCTCTCTCCCTTTCTCTCTGTGTTTTATAGTTGAGCTCCTATGTGCACATATATTTATACATACATATACATATACATAAATATATGTGTGTGCAGATGTTTGTCTCTCTCTCTCTCTCTGCACACTGCTGGCAAAAGAGCCCGACGCCCTCGAGCTCACAGGTGTTGTATTGGTCGCACACAGGTTGCTGGAGTTCATGCTGAGCGCGCCCCGCCGGCGTGTCTGAGTGTGCTTGCTGACCGCCGGCCGCGACCCATCGGCGCGCCAGCGGAACCTTGAGCGTTTGCCTGAGTTCTCCACTCGCATATCGCGAGCTCCTGTATGATCAGATGGTTTTCTGCCTGCATGCATGACGCAAGTCTCTTCGGCCGTGGCATTGGCGTCGCCATGTCTTCAACGAGACCAGGGGCATCGTGGTGCCTGCTCTGACTCCTTGCCCGCAGCGCGGGGAGGGGAAACGTGCTCTTTGTCAGCTCGCCCTCCTCCCCCCAGGAAAGACGTGCGCGCTTGGCGCTTGCGTACGTTGCTTTTTGCTTATCTCTGGCCCACCGCCTCCTAGACGCGCGCATGCGCACGCCAGTCGTCTTGCACGACACCTGCATGTTGCCCAATGTGCCCGGTCTTGCCAGCCCTGCCCCCGGGATTTCTTGACGTGGTCGAGCCCGTTGGACGACGTTTCGATGCAATTCGATTTCCCTATCGAGGGTCGTTCGCTCGTTCTTGGTGCGCCTCGACGTTCGAGGCGTACGTATGGTCGTGCGTGTGGTTGCGGGTATGTACGTGCGCACGCGGTGGATGGTCTCCAGACGTACGTTCCAACGCCAGTGCAAGTGTGTATCCATGTGTCGGATATCGTGCACACGTGGATGCCCCAGCCGCCATGAAGGAAAGGGGTTCTGAGAGAAACATGTCCTGGAGTGTTTTTTGTTACCGTTCTCGCACGCCTGGGGTGACCTGGGCGGGTGGTAAGGATTTGTTTACGTTAACTCGGGGTGAAGAAATTGGCCCCACAAGGGCCTTGTGCGCCCCCGTATGGAGCCTGTTGGGACCTTCAGTAGGCGAACGAACAATGACAGAAGCAGAAAAACTCGGAGGTCCGCGCGGATTTCTCGGATCGGCGCCGGACCCCCCTGGCGGCGCCTCCGGCGCCGCCCCCGGCGCGCTCCGCGCGCCTGGGAGGTGGTCCAGCGCCGATCCGAGAAATCCCCGCGGACCTCCGAGCTTTTGTATGTTTCTGTCATGGTTCGTTCCCCTGCTCGGGGCCCCACGGAGAGGCCCTTCCTCGCCCCCGTTCGGGTCACCCCCCCGGACCGCCCCCGCCCGAAGGCGGGCCTCTGGCGGAGCGCCCAGGGGCCCAGACCCGCTGCCCTCGGGATCCGCGTTTGTTGTCCTTCGTGCCAGCCGAGGGCCGGCGTGCTGCGGCGTGGGGCGCCGCGCCGGAGCAGACTCCGGAGGGGAGCAGGGCACACTGACAGCAGAAAGCGTCGATTCCCATGAGATTGGGAAAAAGGTATGGGCCATGGAGGGGAAGAAGAACATCCCGAGAATATGTTGGAAAATGTGTGTGTGTGTGTGTGTGGGGGGGGGGGTCCTGGGATTTGTGCTTGCTTGTTTGCTTGCTTGTTTGTTTGTTTGTTTGTTTGTTTGTTTGATTGATTGTTTGTTTGTGTGTGTGCCCTTGGGCCCCTTCGCAATCACGCACAGCCCGCGAGCGCAGTGTTCACACACATCCTTTTCTCTTCCGCCACCCCTTCCGTGCATTGCGCGCGCTGCCGCGGCGTCTTCGGCATCCCCAGAAACCCTTTCGAGCACACGGGCCGTTATCCGAACTGGAGGGGGCGATCTCCAAGGCGGTGGAGCACAGGTGTGTCTGGAGGGCGAGAACGCGAAAATCCACCTACACTTCACTCGGAGGTGGGTAGGCCTCCTACCCTGACACGTCGATTGAGGAATTGGCCGTCTTCGGTTCGCGAGAGGGCGTCACGGCCGTCAGTTTTGGTGGTCCAGGTCCGTCGGTTTCGGTCCCAGGTCGTTTTCACTAAGGGGAGGTTTACTGAAAGGGAGGTTTGTCCACCGCCGATTCACCGCGCCTCGAGGCGCGGTGGCAGTCCTCCAGAGCAGTGGCCCCCACGGAGCTGCCCTGCCCAGGCGGGCGGCGCACACCGATGGGCGCCCACGGCTCCTGCTGCTCCTGCGAGGACGAGAGATCGTGCGCCCCACCCCGCCCGCCGGGCGCCCCCCCCTGGTCGAAGCGACGGGAGGACGGTGACCAGCAGGACGACGACGAGCAGAACGAGGTGCCGGTCCCACCAGGTCGGGATTCGAGGCTCGAGGTTCGGGGAGCAAAAGGTGGCATAAACATAAAAATTCGGAGCTCCGCGCGGATTTCTCGGATCGGCGTTGGGGCCCGCCGGCGGCGCCTCCGGCGCCGCCCCTGGCGCGCTCCGCGCGCCAGGGAGGGGGCTCAAGCGCCGATCCGAGAAATCCGCGCGGACCTCAGAGTTTTTATGTTTATGCCATTTTTTGTTCCCCTAGAGGTTTTCGGACGATTCCGTTGGTTTTCGGGGGTCCGAGCTTGGGGTGGTTGCCAGCGGCTGCGTCTCGCTGGGAGCGTTCGGGGGGCGCCCAGATCGGCCCGAACGGCCGCCGGAGACCCGAGTTATGATCCAGAAGCCGAGGGGGAGGAGATACCGATACCGCCACCACGCCCTCGTCGCCACAGCTGGACTCGCCTTGGAATTTTGGCAAGAGCGCAACGCGGGAGAGGCCCAGGGGGGTAACAAGCGGCATCCGTATTGCTTGCTAGCATGACACAGACGACAGCAGACCTCGACGACAGAAACGACAACGTCGACCGCGGATGAGCAGCAGAGGAAGGACGGCGACGACGAGGATGGCCAAGATTTGCGGCGCCACGGAAAAATCTAACCGTTTTTGTTTGGTGTCTTTTCGCTGTCTCGGGACGGTTGTCGGGACCCCGGGTTGTCCAACGACCGCGCTGGGACGAACACGCCAGTGTAGAAAGGATCGAGTTCTTTGGGGGGCCGCTGATTGAAACAACTTCGACGTCGGCAGGAGGAACATTCAAAAAGATGTCTAAATATAGTCTGGGGACGATTTTTTTACTATTTTTGAATATTGCTTGTTTTTGTCAATTTTCGCCCAAAATCCGCCTGTAGGGGGACATGCCCGACCTAAAGCTGGGTGCTAGTTGCGCCTCGGAATCCTGGTCAGAGCGCGCTTCAGGACAGGCCTGGGGTTTTTGTGTGAGGGGGGAGTGGGAGGAGAAGGAGGAGGAGGAGGCGGAGGAGGAGGAGGAGGAGGCGGAGGAGGCGGAGGAGGCGGAGAAGGAGGAGGCGGAGGAGGAGTAGGAGGAGGAGGCGGAGGAGGCGGAGGAGGCGGAGGAGGAGGAGGAGGAGGCAGAGGGGGCGGAGGAGGCGGAGGAGGAGGAGGCGTAGGAGGCGGAGGAGGAGGAGGAGGAGGAGTGCGCCCTGATCAGGGCCATGGCCCTTTCAGTTGCGGGCAAGAGTGGGACGGAGGCGGGGGTCGTCGGCGGTCTGCGAGGCTGGAGGGCACACGCGTGCAGAAGCGCGGCGCGGGCGCTGCCTGTTCTGTTGGACCACAAGCCCGCAGGGGCCAACGCCGCCGACCCTCGAAGGGGGAGACGACGAGGACGACGGCGACGACGACGAGGACGACGCTCGCGGGCCCTTGTGGGGGCCCCTGTGGGCCCTGTTGCCTTCGGGATCACTGGGGTCCCAGCGATCCCCAAGAAGTTCGTCGCGGGCGCTTAATTTTAAGTCGGGCACGTCCTTCTGCAGGAGGAATCTTCAAACATAGTAGGCAATACGCCAGATACGATGTTGAGACTATCCTGGACTCTGTCTTGGGCCATTTTCGATGTTTTCTCGGAGATCCTCCTGTAGGGGGACATGCCCGACCTAAGCTCAATGTTCTGTTAGACAAAAGGCCCGCCGCAGGCATTCATCCCTTCCAAACACAGCGGATGGGCCAATGATGTGCAGTCAGTGGGCTCACTTGCCAGTGGGAATGTTGAAGAGGGTCAGCTAGGCCGCTAGAACCCACGGCGTGGGCGGTTGTAAGGCTCGCACGAGACGCCCACTCTTCTATCACTCGGAACCGAGCTCGAGCCTGGCTTGAACTTGCTGTCAGAGGAAGTCCCGCACAAGCGCCCACTTTCAATTGCTTGGAGCCGACTTGCGGAACCTGGTTCGAACCTGCTCACTGGGGACGTCCCGCACGAGACGCCCACTTGTCAATTGTTTGGAACAGGCTTTGACCCTGATTTGATTTTTCTTTTCGAAGATATCCCGCATGAGACGCCCTTCTATCGTTGGGAACCGACTTTGGAACTCAGTTCGAACCTACTTCTCGAGGAAGTCCCGCACGAGACGCTCATGTTGTATTGTGTTGAATCGACTTCTATTGTTTGGAACCGACGTTGGAACCTGGAGTCGAGCCTTTTTCTCGAGGAAGCTCCACGCGGTTCGCCGTTTTGCAGCCGGCGTCCCATTCACTAGCCGAGTAATTACACTTGAGAAAGCCCAATCAGTGGATGATTTGAGAATTCATGCTATGAATCTTGAGATCGATTGTGAGATCGATAATGAGATCGATAGAGGAATCGATAGTGAGGACGATTGTAAGGTCGATCGTGAGACCGAGAGTGAAATCGATTCAATGAGACCGATAGTGAGGAGATCGATCGCGAGATCGCTCATGCGATCTCTAGTGAGATCGCTTGTGAGATCGATAGTGAGATCGATGGTGAGATCGATGGTGATATCGATAGAGAAATGGGTAATGAGATCAATGGTGAGACCGATCGATAAGAAGATCGACCAGGAACCCGGGAACCAGGGAACCTCGCCGCCCTCCGAAATCGGCCCGGAAACCGGAACAGGGAACCCAGGAACCCAGAACCGGGAACCCGGGAACCCAGCGTGCGACCAAAATCGGCGGGACATTTTCGCCAAATCCTTCAATTTCCGCGAGGACCCCTTCAGTGCAGGCACTGAGTGTGGAAAAATACAATCGGGGGTACAAGCCCGAGGTTGCCCGCCCCTCGCTGGCGCAGCTCCACTCCCGGCACGTCATAGTACCAGGCTCCGCGCGCCTAACCGGGCACCTCCGATCCACGCCGCGCCAGCGTGTCAAACATCGGGCGATCTTCCAACACGGCACAGTAGGTCGGGGGGATGGGGGGGGGACGGGCCGCGTGCGGGGGTCCTAGCATTGTATCCACGCCTCGCTCCCGAACCGGGTCAGTCCGCGCGCTCGTCTGTCGGTCCGTCGATCGTCAGCGATCGTCGTCTCGGTTGGCCGGTCGGTCGGACGGTCTGGTCGTGGGTCGTCGGTCGTTCGGTCGTCATCGTTTGTCGTCGTCTCGGTCGTCGGTTGTCGGTCGTCGGTCGGAACACGCGCCACTGGAGCCAGAGCGGCTACGGATGCAGCGAGGTTGAGAGCAGGACGCTGCGGCCAACATCTGCCCGATCTGAGAGGCTCAGAAGGGTTTCCGTACCAGTCAGAGTGCACAGAGTGCAGGGGGAACTCGGGCCAGATTCTCAAACCCCCCCCTTTGCTACGTGGGCTGCTTCTCAAACCCCCCTCTTTGCTAAATCCCCCCCTCTCGCCCGACCCGGGGAACGAACGATCGCAGTACCCACAGGCTCTGAGGTCCGCGAGGGGCTGGGCCCCCGCCCCTCTCTGGCGCGCGGGGGCGCCGGTCCGACGAAGTCCGCGCGGGCCTCGAGGGTTTCCACGGTGCGAGCAGTGTCAGGAGGGAGCAGAAACACAGACACAATTCCTCGTCGATCCCCACGAAGATATGGGAAAATATGGGAAAGGGGGGGGAAGACGAAAGCCCAGAAAATATGGGAAAATACGGGGAATCCTGTTACTTGTGTCTATTGATTTGTGTGTCCCAGGGCCCCTTCATAGTTCGATTGCGTCGCAGTCGGTGGCGTTCGGTCGGTTCGATAGAGTCGGTTTCTGTGTCGTTGCCGCGTGGCTGCGCCCTTCAGGCTGGTTTCGGCTTGTCGATTTCGGTGGGTTTCGGTTTCGCTGTCGTCGTGGTCGGTGTTCGATATCTACGATGTCGTTGTCGCCGTGCACTGCCTCAGTCACTGATGGGCCGTCGGCGGGTCGTGTGATCGGGGTCGATCCATGGTGCCCTTGAAAGCCAACGCAGAATAGCCAGCCGCAGGCGCCGATTTTTGTTCAAAACACCGCGGGTAGGTTGCGGCAAGGTCATCGGCCGCTCGTACGAGCGGCGGGTCGAACCACCGTGCTCCTAAAAAACATCTGAATAGCCCGCCGCAGGTGCCGATCTTCAGTATCGTTCAACCGACACGTATCCCCATCCCGATCCCCAGCCAGATCCCCACCATCTCAGCACCCCAGCTGGGGATCTGCCCCTTGCAACCTGGAGGAAATGGCCCATGCCCCCATCTAGGGGGTACATCGGCCAGTGGGGCCCAGGCCGCGCCGTTGGGGATCACAGCAGTAGTTTTTGGTAATGGTGATAGGCGCAAGCTTACCGTGGGCGGCACAGTTTTCGAGACCTGGACAGGTTCCTTCTCCGCAGAGGCAGCAGCATTAGCGGAATGCACGACAGTTGTGCGTAGGCTGGTTGAGCGTTTGGCGCATGCATGGTGAGCACCCACAGCGAAGTGTCCGGCTAGTCTGGGTCGACTTCAGGCCGAAGGACGAAACGAAACGACACAGTACTCCACAGCCCGCCGCAGGCGCCGATCTTTTGCCCCAAACCCGTGTGGGCGGGCCGCGGGGCGGGCCGCGGGGGGAGAGCGGGCAGGGCGCGGGGCGGGTCGCGGGTGGGTCGCGGGGCGGGGGTTCAGCAACATCGGCGGCAAGCCGCATCGCGGAAGCCCACGCACAGCCGCGCACCCAGGGACATGTCGACCAAGGGGAAATCGACACCACCCCACCTACCCAGACCCCCTCGAGTCATGGAAACATCACGACGGGAGGTTTGTCAATTTTTTCTGACTCTGGGGGCCCCCACCGGGCCTTGGGACCGTCAAAAACGATGCAGGATGAAAAACCGGACCCGGGGAATGGCGCACGGTCGGGCGCACCATTTTCCTGCGTCAGTCCTGAGGCGCTCCGTCTTCTCGTCTCGTTTTCCCAATTCCCCGACGAGTCGCCAGTCGCGCGCTCTTCTGCCCACGCGTCCTTCCGGATGCTTGGCTCAGTGGTGGTGGTGGTGGTGGTGGTGGTGGGGAACGGGTCCAGACCTCTGGGGGTCGACGTCGAAACAATCGTGACGTCGGGGGTCCGGGCAGGGCCCGCTGGGTCGCAGGTGGGTCGTGGGTGGGGTGGTGTCGTAGGTGGGTCGTACGTGGGCGTAGGTGGTCGTAGGCGTGAAAGCGCCTGGACTCTCAACATCGCTGGGTCGTAGGTGGGGTGGTGTCATGTGGTTTTTTGCTCCCACGCTGCAATAGCGCTCGGCCCCCTCACCCTGACTGCTCAGGGTTTAGGGCGGGTGCGGAACCCACGGACTTGTCGGGGGGAGGGGCGGGAGCAGTCGGACGAGTGGGTAGCAAACGTGAGGAACCCAGAGATCTTAGTTCGTGTTTTGTTGGCGACGTAGCTCTCGAGAGATCTTGACCCCCTGTCCCTGGACTGGCTTGCGTCCTGAGTCGTTGGTGGGCGGTGGGCGGTGTGAGGGCCCTGGGAGGCCGACGCTGGAGAAGCCCTGTCCGTCGTGCTGCCTGCTCGCTATAGACGAGAGGATGTCCGGGCTGTCGGGAGGGAGGGGAGGAGGCGTCGGAGGAGTCCGCGCGAGGAAGGGGAGGACAGCGTCGAGGGTTCTGCGCGGGCCGACTGGGGTCCGGAGGGGAAGCAAAGCACACAGACACAAGCAATCCTCGAGTCCCAGGAGAAGATGGGAAAGTATGGGAAGCGGGGGGGGAGACGAGAACCCGGAGCATGAGGACAAATATGCGGAAATCTTGGGATGTGTGTCTCGCTACTTGTGTGTCCCCAGGGCCCCTTTACTCGTCGGTTCGAGATCGAGGCTCGAGATTTTCTGACGTTTCCGTCGTTTCTTGGCGGCTTCCCTGCCCCGGGGTTCGCCCCGGCAGCTGCGCCTCGCCGGGAGCGTTCCCGGGGCGCCCAAGTCGTCGATCCCGACGGGCCGCCAGAGATCCCAGTTTTTCCTCCTCCTAGCTCCTCATCCTCCTAGCTCCTCCTCCTGCTCGATATATCGATGTCCTCCTCGTCGTCCTCCTCCTCCGCGTCCTCCTCCTCCTCGTCCTCCGCCGATGCCGCTGCCCTCCCCCCGTCGCCACAGCTGGGTTCGCCTCGGAGCCCGGGTCGGAACACACCCTGGGAGAGGTCCCAGGAGCCTAGACTCAAGTCGGGCGTGTCCTTCTACAGGCGGAATTTTAGATTCGAAAATAGTTTAAAAATAGTCTGGGGAGTAACCTCATGCCCGTGAGAATAAACACTAGGGGATAATAAAGTTCGGGGTTCAGGGAGAGATAATAAAAGTAGCCCAGCAGACCTCAGCATAATCTCGAAGTAAGAGATGATCAAGAGGAGACCAAGCCGAGCACGTTTTGTGAAAATCTCGAGTTTCAAATCTATTAGAATTTATTTACAAACGCTTTATGAACATTGTTCCCAACCATCCTGTGGTGTTGGGTCCTCGTTTTGAAGAGACGGTGCCCGCGTCCTCTCCTCTCCTCCTCTTCCCCCTCCTCCCTCCTCCCCCTCCTTGCCTCTGCTCTCGGCACACCTCTCACGCGTTTCGTAGCCCCATAGGGAGCTCCACCGAAGGCCCCAGTGGGGGTGTTCGCATGCGGTGCGTTTCGTGGCCCCATAGGGAGCTCCACCGAAGGCCCCAGTGGGGGTGTTCGCATGCGGTTCCCCCACCCAGGGCAGCGTTTCGTGGCCCCATAGGGAGCTCCACCGAAGGCCCCAGTGGGGGTGTTCGCATGCGGTTCCCCCACCCAGGGCAGCGTTTCGTGCCCCATAGGGAGCTCCACCGAAGGCCCCAGTGGGGGTGTTCGCATGCGGTTCCCCCACCCAGGGCAGCGTTTCGTAGCCCCATAGGGAGCTCCACCGAAGGCCCCAGTGGGGGTGTTCGCATGCGGTTCCCCCACCCAGGGCAGCGTTTCGTGGCCCCATAGGGAGCTCCACCGAAGGCCCCAGTGGGGGTGTTCGCATGCGGTTCCCCCACCCAGGGCAGCGTTTCGTGGCCCCATAGGGAGCTCCACCGAAGGCCCCAGTGGGGGTGTTCGCATGCGGTTCCCCCACCCAGGGCAGCGTTTCGTAGCCCCATAGGGAGCTCCACCGAAGGCCCCAGTGGGGGTGTTCGCATGCGGTTCCCCCACCCAGGGCAGCGTTTCGTGGCCCCATAGGGAGCTCCACCGAAGGCCCCAGTGGGGGTGTTCGCATGCGGTTCCCCCACCCAGGGCAGCGTTTCGTGGCCCCATAGGGAGCTCCACCGAAGGCCCCAGTGGGGGTGTTCGCATGCGGTTCCCCCACCCAGGGCAGCGTTCGTGGCCCCATAGGGAGCTCCACCGAAGGCCCCAGTGGGGGTGTTCGCATGCGGTTCCCCCACCCAGGGCAGCGTTTCGTGGCCCCATAGGGAGCTCCACCGAAGGCGCGTGGCCCCATAGGGAGCTCCACCGGAGGCCCCAGTGGCTGCCCTCGCATGCGGTTCCCCCACCCAGGGCAGCGCTTCGTGGCCCCATGGGGAGCTCCACCGAAAGCCCCCGTGGCGCAGTTCGCATGCGCTTCCCCCACCCAGGGCAGCGTTTCGTGGCACCATAGGGAGCTCCACCGAAGGCCCCAGTGGCGCAGTTCGCATGCGGTTCCCCCACCCAGGGCAGCGTTTCGTAGCCCCATAGGGAGCTCCACCGAAGGCCCGCCCCGGTGGCGCAGTCCGCATGCGGTTCCCCCATCCAAGGCAGCGCTTCGTGGCCCCATATGGAGCCCCACCGAAAGCGGCACCCACAACGCGTTACCAACAATTGCTTATGGTTGGGTCTTTCGCCAGGATAATTTTTTGTAAGTGCTCGTGTAGGGTAGCTCATGTGCCTCAATTTCCATGGATAATCAACCCCAGAGATAAAAAAGTTCAGGCGAGCGTGGGGACAGAGAGAAATATAAAAGAAGAATAATCCAGTAGAAGAATACTAAGAAAGAAGAATAAGAGGATAATAAGAAGAGGACGAAGAAAGGAAAAATCCAAAGTTCCAAATCTATCAATTTTAATGTACAAACGCTTTATGAAAATTGATTCCCAACCATCCTGTGGTGTTGGGTCCTCGTTTTGAAGAGACGGTGCCCCGCGTTCCTCTCCTTCCTCCTCTCCTCCCTCCTCCCCCTCCTTGCCTCTGCTCTCGGCACACCTCTCACGCGTTTCGTAGCGGGAGCTCCACCGAAGGCCCCAGTGGGGGTCGCATGCGGTTCCCCCACCCAGGGCAGCGTTTCGTGGCCCCATAGGGAGCTCCACCGAAGGCCCCAGTGGGGGTGTTCGCATGCGGTTCCCCCACCCAGGGCAGCGTTTCGTGGCCCCATAGGGAGCTCCACCGAAGGCCCCAGTGGGGGTGTTCGCATGCGGTTCCCCCACCCAGGGCAGCGTTTCGTAGCCCCATAGGGAGCTCCACCGAAGGCCCCAGTGGGGGTGTTCGCATGCGGTTCCCCCACCCAGGGCAGCGTTTCGTGGCCCCATAGGGAGCTCCACCGAAGGCCCCAGTGGGGGTGTTCGCATGCGGTTCCCCCACCCAGGGCAGCGTTTCGTAGCCCCATAGGGAGCTCCACCGAAGGCCCCAGTGGGGGTGTTCGCATGCGGTTCCCCCACCCAGGGCAGCGTTTCGTGGCCCCATAGGGAGCTCCACCGAAGGCCCCAGTGGGGGTGTTCGCATGCGGTTCCCCCACCCAGGGCAGCGTTTCGTAGCCCCATAGGGAGCTCCACCGAAGGCCCCAGTGGGGGTGTTCGCATGCGGTTCCCCCACCCAGGGCAGCGTTTCGTGGCCCCATAGGGAGCTCCACCGAAGGCCCCAGTGGGGGTGTTCGCATGCGGTTCCCCCACCCAGGGCAGCGTTTCGTGGCCCCATAGGGAGCTCCACCGAAGGCCCCAGTGGGGGTGTTCGCATGCGGTTCCCCCACCCAGGGCAGCGTTTCGTGGCCCCATAGGGAGCTCCACCGAAGGCCCCAGTGGGGGTGTTCGCATGCGGTTCCCCCACCCAGGGCAGCGTTTCGTGGCCCCATAGGGAGCTCCACCGAAGGCCCCAGTGGGGGTGTTCGCATGCGGTTCCCCCACCCAGGGCAGCGTTTCGTGGCCCCATAGGGAGCTCCACCGAAGGCCCCAGTGGGGGTGTTCGCATGCGGTTCCCCCACCCAGGGCAGCGTTTCGTGGCCCCATAGGGAGCTCCACCGAAGGCCCCAGTGGGGGTGTTCGCATGCGGTTCCCCCACCCAGGGCAGCGTTTCGTAGCCCCATAGGGAGCTCCACCGAAGGCCCCAGTGGGGGTGTTCGCATGCGGTTCCCCCACCCAGGGCAGCGTTTCGTGGCCCCATAGGGAGCTCCACCGAAGGCCCCAGTGGGGGTGTTCGCATGCGGTTCCCCCACCCAGGGCAGCGTTTCGGGCAGCGTTTCGTGGCCCCATAGGGAGCTCCACCGAAGGCCCCAGTGGGGGTGTTCGCATGCGGTTCCCCCACCCAGGGCAGCGTTTCGTGGCCCCATAGGGAGCTCCACCGAAGGCCCCAGTGGGGGTGTTCGCATGCGGTTCCCCCACCCAGGGCAGCGTTTCGTAGCCCCATAGGGAGCTCCACCGAAGGCCCCAGTGGGGGTGTTCGCATGCGGTTCCCCCACCCAGGGCAGCGTTTCGTGGCCCCATAGGGAGCTCCACCGAAGGCCCCAGTGGGGGTGTTCGCATGCGGTTCCCCCACCCAGGGCAGCGTTTCGTGGCCCCATAGGGAGCTCCACCGAAGGCCCCAGTGGGGGTGTTCGCATGCGGTTCCCCCACCCAGGGCAGCGTTTCGTGGCCCCATAGGGAGCTCCACCGAAGGCCCCAGTGGCTGCTCTCGCATGCGGTTCCCCCACCCAGGGCAGCGCTTCGTGGCCCCATGGGGAGCTCCACCGAAAGCCCCCGTGGCGCAGTTCGCATGCGCTTCCCCCACCCAGGGCAGCGTTTCGTGGCACCATAGGGAGCTCCACCGAAGGCCCCAGTGGCGCAGTTCGCATGCGGTTCCCCCACCCAGGGCAGCGTTTCGTAGCCCCATAGGGAGCTCCACCGAAGGCCCGCCCCGGTGGCGCAGTCCGCATGCGGTTCCCCCATCCAAGGCAGCGCTTCGTGGCCCCATATGGAGCCCCACCGAAAGCGGCACCCACAACGCGTTACCAACAATTGCTTATGGTTGGGTCTTTCGCCAGGATAATGTTTTATGTGCTCGTGTAGGGTAGCTCATGTGCTTCATTTTCCATGGATAATCAACCCCAGGGATAAGAAAGTTCAGGCGAGCGTGAGGACAGATAGAAATATAAGAGAAGAAGAGGAAAGTATAATAATAATAAGAAGAGAAGCAGAAGAGAAGAAGGAGAAGAGAAGAAGAACGGAAACATGGAAAGTTACAAATCTATCAATTTTAATTTACAAGCGCTTTATGAACATTGATTTTTTAAGTGCTCATGTAGGGTAGCTCATGTGCTCCCCTTTCCATGGATAATCAACCCCAGAGATAAAAAAGTTCAGGCGCGCGCGGGGATACATACATACATTGGTTTCGCTTGACACATCCTGAAAAAGTGTATCGCTTCGCTTGATGTTGCTATATCAACATCGCTTGATGTTGCTATCTCAACATAGCGTTTCGAGGTGATAATGAAGTTCGGCCTCAGCGCTCGCCGCCCAATTTGAATTTTGTATAGGGCGACGATAATCAACTCTAAACACTGAAGGGGGGGGGTCCCTTTATTATCATCGGCATGCGGTTATTTGTTGATTATGTTTTGAACATTTTGGAGTATTCTCTGAGTATTTTTACTTTTTCGTCGACAATCCCCCTGTAGGGAGACATGCCCGACTTGAACTAAGTCGGGTGTGTCCCTCTACAGGAGGAATATCGTGGGGGCGCGAATCAAAAAGCCATATGCTTTTCGTCAGGGTATCCTGGGTTTCGTCGCTCCTCACGCTGCGCGGTGACTTCCCGCAGCCGTTGAAGGAGCTGCTGCGTTCAGGGTGCTCCAGGTTTCCCCTCGGATGCACCTCGCGCGCGGGTTTCCAGGGTTGGGTTTCTTGCGAGGGGTTCTTGCGACCGCACCCGCATTGTATTCAAACATATAAATAAAAGATACCACGGGGACGATTTTTCTCATTATTTGTTGCTTCATTTGTTTTAAGATATGTTCGACTATTTTTCATGTTTCTTCCAAAATCCACCTGTAGGAGGACATGCCCGACCTAAGCCTAGACCCCCTCGGGTCATGAACAAAAACATGACGGTAGGTTTTTCGCTACTTGGGGCCTCTGGGGGGCCGTGCCGGGCCTCGAGACCGTAAACAACGATTCAGGACGAACAACCAGGCATGCGGAATGGGTCGGAACCGCTGGGGGTCGACATGAGAAAATCATGACGTCGGGTGTTTGGGAGTAGCGGTATCTGTACATGTTTGTTCTCCTAGTAGGATGTACATGTGCGTTTGCGTGGCATTTATGGACGAGAGCGCCATTGCGACCTTCGTATTGCGGCATGATTTGTGCCGGCCACGCTTTTTGCTATGCGAGCGTCGAGGATTCATTGCCATAGTTTGCCGATCTCGGCCTCGAGCATCCAGTGTTTCAGCTCTGCAGCTAAACAAGCAATGCGCGTCGTGCAGCGTGGCTTCAGACTTACGTGCTTGTTTGACAGTTGTTTGCTCGCTGTGCACATAAGTGCTGCCCTTGCCAGAACTAATTATTCCGAAGACGGAAAGAAAGTCAGAAGAGAAGCTCGGAAGAGGTTCCTCGCATTGCTGCGTTCCTGCAAATGTGTTTGATTGTTCTGTGAGTGGTTGACGGCGTGTGCACGTACGCAGCCTTTGCACATGCAATGCTGCGCGATTCGCCCAGGCGCTGTGACGGGGCACGCTCGCATAACGACGGGTCATGTGTGTCGCATCGGCAGTCTTCACGCGTTTCAGGCGAGTTTGAGTGTGAGCCGAAGCCGGTCGGCGCGTGAGATTCGGCCATTCGTTAAGCAGGCAGTCTTGCCAAGTTCTGGCAAACTCCATCAATGCGTGGGTATTCGCAGTACCATATATCTATGTATGCTTAGATATGTGGACCCAAACTTATGATAAGTACATGAAGAACATCGGTGGTTTTATGTTTTAGAATGCACACCTGCACTCACTAGGGGGGGCATCGGGCATCACTGATTCATCGAGCACGCTCATGCGTCCTTGCTGTTCTCTTTCCACCCGACAGGAAGCTGTCGACGGGACAACAAGACGCGCCTATGGCTCCAGCCGACGGGACATCAAGCATTGACGGGGCACGCTCAGAGATAATTGACCACCTTTGGCCACAGCGTGGACAACACCGCTGCCTTTCCAAAAATCCATCGAGGGTTCAAGCAGTATGAAGGCGGCACACGCTCAAAGTACGTTGACCGTTGTGCGTGGGAGTGTTTGCAAAGCTGCGAGTCCCAGTGAGAGACGGGCACAGCCGACCGCTCGGCAGCAGAAGACCAGGCTCGTGCAGGAAAATGAGGCGCAAGGATAAAACGAGAGACGGACACCAAGCACTCAGGGTTGCCCAATTTCCGAGTCGACCCGATCCGATCCCCCTTGTTTGACAACGATCCAGATCCGATCCAGCACGAAGCGAGTCCCTCTCCGGTCTGCAGGGGCTGAGGCCGATCAGGCAGCTCTTCCGATCCGATTCCGCAGCGATGCGGGCGTGATCTGATGGCCCGGGAAAGGGAGGGGGGTGGGGCAGAGGACGGCGAGCGGGCCAGACGGCAGGCCGAAGTAGGCGCCGTGGCAGGCGACTTGGGGATCGTGCAGGCGGGCAGGGACGAGCACGGGCCAGGCGCGCAGAATGCGCACCACGGGGCCGCGAGCAGCGAGAACTCGTCGGCGACGCCAGCCCGCTCTCGGGGCCAGCAGCGAGGGCGGACGCCACCGCGTCCGAGTGGCGGGCGGGCTGCGCCAGAATCCGGGGGCGCACAGCCACGAGCACAGCGGAGACCCATGCCAAGGGACACCCTGCTCGCCCCCAGGGTGCCCTGGGTTTCTTGGGTTTCGATCTGGTTCTGCAGTGGAACGCGCGTCGCTCCCACACCAAACATTCATGGACGTCCTGGGGTCTCAGGGTTGGGTTTCTTGTGGAAGGTTTCTTGTGGACTGGCCTCGACTGTAGGGTTGTGGAAGTCGATTAATGGAGAGGAAGCGTGCTCCTAGTACTTCCCAGATGTCTAAAAGATGTTTCGAATCTGTTTTAAGTATGTTAAGCACATTCTTGAAACATGGTTAGAACATGTTTTACACATTTCAAGCACGTCTTTGATTCAATGATAGGATTGTTAGAGTGTCCATTGGCATGGCATCCACAACTGTAGGGGAAGAGGGGGGCGGCCGCGGCGGAGGAACGCGGCGGGAGTCCTCCGGCGGGGGGAGGCATCTTCGCCACGAAGAAGCGCAGGCGGCCTGCACACACGCACACAGCACAGGTGAGCGAGACGCAGGCAAGAGGAGAGGCGAGCGGAAGAGACGAGCAGGTGGTTCGGCAGCTCTATCGTGAAGGCGGGCGTGTCCCTCTACAGGAGGAGTATTGGAAAAAACAGTCAACAAATAGCTTGGGGACGATTTGTTTACTGTGTTTGGTTATTTCTGCGCATTTGTGTTGCTATTATTTCGCATTTTCCTCCGAAATCCGCATGTCGGAGGACATGCCCGACCTAATCCTATCGACACCGCGCTTGGGCGTCCGACTTCAGAAGCAGACGCGCCCTGATGGCGCGTCGAGAATACGTGAGCACATGTGTGGTACCATGCAAGGGCAGAGACCAAGAAAACGCCGAGCTTGAGCAGCGCCTTGGGTTCACATGCGCTCGGATCTTTACCCCCGTGCTATGCCAGGGTTAGGCGATGGTGGAGGTTCCCGCGTGCAGCATGCATGCCACCACAGCCTCAGATTGAGCATCACGATCGGCGTTTTCAGCTTATCTCCACATATGGACGAACTCCGCGGCATAATTCTACGGGCTGTTGCGGCGTCATATCTGTGCGAGGTTCAACCGAGGCGGTCGCCTGTGATATTCCGGCGTGGTCATGACCAGGTGGGCGAAGGACTGCTGTCCATGATCCGAGAAAGCCGTGGGCGCCAATAGGACGAGATCGCCAGCAGTGCGCGAGTTAAGCTGGCGCGAGGGTTCATCACGCCCCAAACTAGTTCTGGAGCGGTACCCCCACGTTCCTCGTGCATGGGCTCCCCCTCTAGGAGCGTCTTTCGTTTGGGGGGCCTTGAGCCTTCGGCCGAGGGGCTCGTGTCATTGAGCCCACGTTCTTGTGGCCATGTTTCGATTCTAGACCGACTGGGAGGGGAGCCCGCGCAGCGGGCGGGATCGCTGCACTCCTGCCCGAAGGTGTGCGGGCGGCGCTGTCGTCGCGCCCCTGTGGCAGGCCGCCGAAGCCATATCCCGAAGCGCCGCTTCCCCCAGGCTGAGCTCTGGAGGCGGGCGGGCCGCCGGAGCCGTGGCTTCGAGGCACGGCCGCGGCCTCGACCCCGCGGGCGCGGCGACCCGGAGCGTGGCCGAGCTGCAGCTGGGGGCCGCTGTCGAGTGCTGGACCCGGGGTGGCCACCGCGCCTGGACCTGGAGGCTGAGGCGCCCGGCAGACCGCGCCTGTTGCCCGACGCGCGCGCGGTGCTCCTTCGGGCCGGGGCAGCTCGCGATGGGCCCGCAGGGGGGCCCGGCGGCGTGCGGCTTTCGGCACCTGCACGCCGGGGTAGACAGGTGGGCTACAAGGCGGCTCCGCGAGAGCGGGGAGCTGGCGGCCGACGCTGCGGGGGCCCTTCGCGCCAGGCTTGCCGGAAACGCCGTCGCGGAGAGGCGGTCGCGGCAAAGTGGGGGCGCCCTGCGGGCTTGCCCGCACTGCGGCGCGGCGTGCGACAATTTCGGGCAGCCGCCGCGCGCCGCTGCGCTGATGCCCGAGGGCCTCGCGCGGGCCGCGGCCCGCGCGCGACTGCCAGCCCAGACGGCGCTCACGGCGGCGTTGCCCCGGCACCCGCAGCTGGCTGCACTGGCGGACCAGGCGCTCTTGAACCGTTGCCGCACCTGGCCCTGCCGGCCCCTGCCGCGGGCCCGCCCCGGGCGCGCGCTCGGACGGATGGCGGCTGCCTGCGGCCCGCCAGGGGGCGGGGTCTGATGCCGATCTGGGACATCCGCGCGGACCTCGGGAAGTTCACCACTGACAGCCGCCGTGCTGGCATAGGGAACGCCGGATGAAGAACGACGGGGCTCTTCTGGCCACGGCGCGCCTCTGTCACGAATAGTCTTTCCCCGACATTGATCGAGACGGTGTGTTCCTTGCGTGCCTTGTGGCTATGTGTTATGCCGTAGTTTCTTCCTCGAGTGAGGCGGATTCCTTCCCCCCCGCCCCCGTGCTCTCTTCTGGCCCCAGCTACGTTCATGTAGCTGGGGCCCCGAACGTCAACGTAGCCACGTCAACGTTAGCGGCAAAGCCATCATTCTCAGAAGCCTCGAGCGTACGTTCGAGGTTTCTGAGAACTATGGCTTCGCGGGGACAGCGGTGTCTTTTTACCAGGCCCGCCTCTTCCAGGGTGCCTCGCTGGAAAAAAAGAAGCACAGCTTCGCAAGCTCGCGGGCGCCAGGTGGGCAAGGCGAGTCAGACGCCGGTCAGGTCAGCAGGCCGTGGGATGCAGCGGGAGCGAATCCGAGTCACGAAAGCACAAGGGACAGGGCGCGAGGGATGAGCAGGAAGAAGCCCGCTCAGACCATGAAGGCCGGCGCGGGAGCGCCGTGGAAGAACTTGCAAGCAAGGTAGATAATCCATGCCCCGCTAAGAGATGCACTTTAGACTGTGTGTCTGTGTGTGTGTCTGTGTGTGTGTTTGCGTGTGTGCGTGTGTGGCTGTGTGTGTCTGTTTGTCTGTGTGTTTGTCTGTGTGTTCGTGTGTGTGTGTGTGTGTGTGTGTGTGCGTGCGTGCGTGCGTGCGTGCGTGCGTGCGTGCGCGTGTGCGTGTGCGTGTGCGTGTGCGTGTGCGTGTGCGTGTGCGTGTGCGTGTGCGTGTGCGTGTGCGTGTGCGTGTGCGTGTGCGTGTGCGTGTGCGTGTGCGTGTGCGTGTGCGTGTGCGTGTGCGTGTGCGTGTGCGTGTGCGTGTGCGTGTGCGTGTGCGTGTGCGTGTGCGTGTGCGTGTGCGTGTGCGTGTGCGTGTGCGTGTGCGTGTGCGTGTGCGTGTGCGTGGCGTGTGCGTGTGCGTGTGTGTGTGTGTGTGTGTGTGTGTGTGTGTGTGTGTGTGTGTGTGTGTGTGTGTGTGTGTGTGTGTGTGTGTGTGTGTGTGTGTGTGTGTGTGTGTGTGTGTGTGTGTGTGTGTGTGTGTGTGTGTGTGTGTGTGTGTGTGTGTGTGTGTGTGTGTGTGTGTGTGTGTGTGTGCTTTCTTTTCGGCCTTGTGCAAGGGGGGGCGGTCTGAGTGGGGGTGTGGGGCGGTGGCAGTGTGTTCTTGCTATGCCACTTCCGCGCGGCTGCCCGCGCACTTTGGTGTCAGGAGCCAGCAAGTTCTGTACGCCCCATGTGGTGGTTGTGAGTCGTTGGTTCCCTTTCCCATTCTGCACTGACTAGTTTGTCGAGGGGGTCGTCCAGCACGGGCCAAGGATGGCGGGAGTAGTTGGTCGGAGGTTTGACAGAGCATTCTTGGTTCGGTACGTTCGACACGGCCAGAAAGACTGCTGGTGTCACTCCTGGGCGTTGCCCGATGCGAGACGAGCATTCGCCTGCCCACCAGTGCGGCCGCTGTTGACTTCGGACAACGTTTGCTGTTGGACACCGTACCCTTTCTTTGCGTTCCGATTCGGGGCGTCCCGATGTGTAGATCAGCAGCTCCTTCGGCAGGAGCAGTCGTGCCCGTGCGTGCTGCTCCGTTTGGTGACTTTGGTGGCGACCTGCGGGGACGGCAATCGACCACAGCCACATCGAGGACACTCTGGGGGGTGTCATGCGCACTCCAAGAATAGGGGGCCAGATGCCTAACCTTACCCCTACCCCCCACGATTTCTGAGGGGGAGGGTGGGGTTAGGGTTCGCATCAGGCCCCCTGTAGAATTGTCGGGACACCGAAGCCAGCTTCGTATTTTGGTTGTAGTCGATGTGGCGTTCCCAGGACGGCCGCATCGACCACAGCTACAGCCAGCGTGCTCACGTCGAGGTCGGCGGGCTCTCCCCCGAAGGGGCCCCTTCCGAAAAAGCCACTCGTTTGTGGTTGTGGTGCTCTGCTGTGCTCGGACGGGAGGCTTGCTAGCGAGTGCCTCCTCGTCGTCGACAGGGAGAGCGGGGAGGGCTCAGGGCTCCTCCCCCGGAGGGGCCCCTTCCGAAAAATCCACTTGGTTGTGGTTATGGTGCTCTGTTGTGCCCGGACGAGAGGCTTCCTAGCGAGTGCACCCTCGTCGTCGACAGGGAGAGCGGGGAGGGCTCAGGGATTGGCGCGGCTCCTGAAAAGGCGTCCCTGCCCCGCGTTGCACATCGTTCACTTTTTTTGCGCACCGATTCCGGGCGTTCCGATTTATGTCAGCAATTCTTCCAGCTGGCACGTGGACGAGGCTCCCTTTGGTGGCGACAGGCTTCCCAACGAGTTCACCATCGTCGTCGACAGGAGGAACGGGGAGGGCTTGGGGCTCGACGCGACTCCCGAGAAGGCGACCCTGCCCCGGCGGCCCCGGCGCGCAGCAGGCGCGGCTCTTGCACACCCTTCTTCAAAGAAGACAGACTGGTACACAGTCCATGAAGGCAGTGCTCATACCTCGCAGGCGATGTCTTCCCCCTAATCCCCGAGCTCCGCCCGAAAGTTTTGGCCGCTGAAACTCTGGGATAAACCCCCATGGGGCTATTCGGACGCACACCGATTGAGGATGGACGCCCCCCCTCATCTTCTACCTCATAGTTGGGTCCATAAACCTCTGGTTCCCTCGAAAACCCCACGAAGCCTGGGATATTTGTCGACATATCCCCTGCTCATATCCATGAAGGGACGCGCCAAAAGGCCGAAGCGCAGTGGCCAGAAGGCCGAGTCTAGCCTCTAGGGGCCAGAGTTTTATCCGTATCTGCTATGACTTTGGTTTCTGGGGAAGCGAGCGTTGCTCAACGACGCAGTGGATACGGATGTAGATCTTGCCCGCAGTCAAGCCACTGAAATACGGGCCGCGCTGAGCTCGAAAGGGCCCCTTAGTTTCGGGCCGTTGTTTCGACCCCTTCTTCATTCGGCGTTCCCTATGGTAGCGCGATGGCTGGAGGTGTAAACTTTCAGAGGTCCGCGCGGATTTCTTGGATCCGCGCTGGACACCACCCCTTCTCCCTGGCGCGCGGAGCGCGCCAGGGGCGGCGCCGGAGGCGCTGCCAGGGAGGTCCAACCCGAATCCAGAAAAAACGCGCGGAGCTCTGGCATTGTGTGAGCATGCAGGTGTTTCTTCTTCGAGTCCAGGCGGTGGTGACACTCCTGCCTCCGAATGTTTTGTTCCTCAGCGCATGTGGAGGGAGTCCAGCGACGATCCGAGAGAAAACTGCGAGGGCCACCGTCAGTTCAAGCTTCTGCAGATCTGTCTTCTTCGGCTTACCCCCTGCGTTCCCCGCCGCTCTTGTGCCTGAGGTCGATCGATACCCCACTTTCAGAGTGCTGGTAGTATCCATCTAGCCAGCTAGGGCAATGCTTCGTCGGGCTGTCGCGATTTGTCACAGCATCCAGCCGTAATGTTCCCTCCCGCGTTGTTTGTTTGCCTCCTGCCTCACGGTCTGGTTCCTTCACCTCTTTCGGACCGCACAACTGGAGGTGCCACCATGCACCCCAAACGATTGGTTCACGAATGTGACAAACAACTAAAGCAATATTCCCCACGTGATCGTTTTCTTATTCGTCGTTTTACCGATCGGCGCAGGCCCTCGCCCCCCCTCCTCCCCCCCATCAAGTAGATGTTGGCTGTTTTTGGCGCCTGTTTCGAGCAGGCGG
>CAUYUJ010014327.1:172945-190445 GCA_963575745.1 Prorocentrum cordatum | reverse complement strand
TGCTACTACTATTTCTACTACCGCTACGATTGCGACTTGTACTGCTGATGCTACTGCGACGACGACGGCGAGAACTACGATGCTTACTACTCGTACTTGTATTTCATCTTCTCTTACTACTACCTACTAGTACTACTACTACTACTACTACTACTACTACTACTACTACTACTACTACTACTACTACGACTACTACTACTACTACTACTACCACTACCACTGCCACTGTCACTACTATTATTACTACTACTACTACTACTACTACTACTACTACTACTACTACTACGACCACTACCACTACGACGACTACTACTACTACTACTACTACTACTACTACTATTATTACTACTACTACTACTACTACTACTACTACTACTGTGACTTCTACTACTGATACGATTACGACGATTTCCCTACCTAGGCTCTGCCTAGAAGGGTTCTTACTCTCTAGCTTACAGGGGCCGGGCAGTGGAAAGCGCCCCGGGCGGTTCCCCCAGAGCCCTGGGAGCGGTTCCCCCCAGTCCCTTGGGAGCTTTAGCTTTAGCTTTAGCTTTAGCTTAGCTTTAGCTTAGCTGTAGCTTAGCTTTAGCTTAGCGTTTCGCCTAGCTTTTCGCTTAGCGTTTAGCTTAGCTTTAGCTTAGCTTTAGCTTAGCTGTAGCTTAGCTGTAGCTTAGCTTCAGCTTAGCTTTAGCTTAGCTTTAGCTTAGCTTTAGCTTCGCGTTTCGCTTAGCTTTAGCTTAGCTGCTGCTCAGCTTTAGCTTAGCTTTAGCTTAGCTTTAGCTTAGCTTCAGCTTAGCTTTAGCTTAGCTTTAGCTCAGCTTTAGCTTAGCTTTAGCTTAGCTTTAGCTTAGCTTTAGCTTAGCTTCAGCTTAGCTGTGGCTTAGCTTTAGCTTAGCTGTGGCTTAGCTTTAGCTTAGCTGTAGCTTAGCTTTAGCTTAGCGTTACTGTTACTACTAATGCTGCTTTCCTAGCAGTTCCAGCTCCTAGGTAGGGTCGCACTGGGATAATACTTTTATTCCCTACCTAGGCCCTGCCTAGAAGGGTTCTTACTCTCTTAGCTTAAAGGGGCCGGGCAGTGGAAAGCGCCCCGGGCGGTTCCCCCAGTCCCCTGGGAGCGGTTCCCCCCAGTCCCTTGGGAGCTTTAGCTTTAGCTTTAGCTTTAGCTTTAGCTTTAGCTTCGCTGTAGCTTAGCTTTAGCTTAGCGTTTCGCTTAGCGTTTAGCTTAGCTTCAGCTTAGCTTTAGCTTTAGCTTTAGCTTAGTTGAGCTTAGCTGTAGCTTAGCTTCAGCTCAGCTTTAGCTTAGCTCCAGCTTTAGCTTAACTTTAGCTTAGCTTTAGCTTAGCTTTAGCTTAGCTGTAGCTTAGCTTTAGCTTAGCTGCTGCTCAGCTTCAGCTCAGCTTTAGCTTAGCTTTAGCTTTAGCTTAGCTTTAACTTAGCTTTAGCTTAACTTTAGCTTAGCTGCGGCTTAGCTTTAGCTTAGCCTTAGCTTAGCTTTAGCTTAGCTTTAGCTTAGCGTTACTGTTACTACTAATGCTGCTTTCCTAGGGGTTCCAACTCCTATGTAGGGTCGCACTGGGATAATTACTACTACTACTACTACTACTACTATTACGACTACTACTACTACTACTACTACTACTACTACTACTACTACTACTATTACTACTATTACTACTCTACTACTACTACTACTACTACTACTACGACTACTACTACTACTACTACTACTACTACTACTACTACTACTACTACTACTACTACTACTACTACTACTACTACTACTACTACTACTACTACTACTACTACTACTACTACTACTACTACTACTACTACTACTACTACTACTACTACTACTACTACTACTACTACTACTACTACTACTACTACTACTACTACTACTACTACTACTACTACTACTACTACTACTACTACTACTACTACTACTACTACTACTACTACTACTACTACTACTACTACTACTACTACTACTACTACTACTACTACTACTACTACTACTACTACTACTACTACGACTACGACCACGACTACGACTACGACTTCGACTACGACTACGACGACGACTATTACAACCGCTATTACTTCTACAACTACTCCTACGCTTTGTACGACAAAGGCTGCGAGTACGGCTGCCAATGCTGATACTACCACTTCTACTACGGCTACAACATCTACTACTACTACTACTACTACTACTACTACTACTACTACTACTACTACTACTACCCCTACTACTACTAGTAGTACTACTACTACTAATAATAATAATAATACTAATACTACTACTACTACATGTACGACTCCGACCAGTATTTCTATTACTACTACTACTACTACTACTACTACTACTACTACTACTACTACTACTACTACTACTACTACTGCTACTACTACTACTACTACTTATACTTATATTTCTTCTTCTTCTTCTACTACTACTACTACTACTGCTATCACTACTACTACCAATGATCTTTTCAGTACTGCAACCACTACGAATGATAACTGCAGTATAACTACTAATGATAGCTTTGGCACTTCTGTCACTGGTACAAAGGGAGGCCACGGGAGGCCACGATGCCTGACCCGTTTTGGATCCGGCAACGCACGGCAGGCAACGGGAGTCGCACAGCCGAGTCTTCATCCAGTAGTCCATTCATTGAGCACTGGTAATGGACGAGTTTTGCAGGCAGCTGTCGCTCAGCAAGACGACACCATTGGACGCCTCCCCCGCCGCGCGCGGAAGGGGGAGGGCTATGGGATCCGTTGGGTCGGCGGCGCGCCGAGGGGCGAAGTGAGATCGGGGGGTGTTCCCAGGGGGGGGGCGGCGAGTCTGCTCAGAAGCCCCCTGCGGCTTCGAGACGCCCCCCTGCGGCTTCGGAGAAGGCTTAGAAAGCGTCGAAGGCCAGATGCCTGCTGAGCCCTCTGAGCAGGCCCGTCCTTCCTGCCTTCCCCCCCCGGGCTCGCCGCCGATCGCAGCAAGAGGAGCTGCGGCGTAAACACCGCTTCTCGAAGGTCTGCGCTGATTTCTTGAATCTGCGCTGGAATGCCCTGGCGGTGCCTCCAGCGCCGCTCCTGGCGCGCCCCGCGCGCCGGGGAGGGGGGCATAGCGCAGATCCAAGAAATCCGCGCGGCCCTCCGAAAGTTTAGCTACATTTCTTTTCAATTAAATTCCTGCGCAGACAGGGCGATCTTGCCTTATATCGGGCCCCGCGACCCCCACAGACGGGCCCAAGTTCAGAACGTCTCACACCGCAGTCAGGTTGTGTCGAGGGTCCTACGTTTCTCTTTGATTGCGATGCTGCAATGTGTGCTTGACGTCAGACTTCGGGGGAGCAGGACTGGAGTGAGCCCAATATGCAGCAACGATGTTGGCAGGGTTCTTCGGCGGAGGAGGGAGGAGGAAGGAGGAAGAGCGAAATGAGGAAGGCTGTTAAGGAGGAGGAGGAGGGTGACGACGAGGAAGAGGAAGACGAGGCTGAAGAGGAGGAAGATGAGGTCGAGCAGCATGTGAGGAATCTGATGGAACACGTTCCCACTCGATGTCTGGTGGACCCTACGTAGGAGGAGGAGGAGAAGAGGAGGAGGAGGAGTGCCAGACGCCACGATCATCCGATCTAGGTCCGCGCAACGTCGAAAAGGAGGAAGAGAAGAAGAGGTGGACCAGAGAAGCCATGATGCTGCAGTGCACCCCCCGTCTCAAGCCCGCTCCATTTGTCCTTCCAGGTAGTCCTCCTCTCTGCGCGAAGTACCCCCCCCACACTTGAGAGGCGAACGCCCCGTTGGCCGGGGATGCAGGCGGAAGCACCGTCAGGGATGTGGGTCGGCTACAGTGGAGGCCCATGCCAAGGAACACCCTGCTTGCCTCCAGGGTGCCTTCGGTTTCGATGGTTTTGCTACAGAAAGCGCGACGGTCCCACACCAAAAATTAATGGACGTCCTGGGGTCTCAGGGTTGGGTTTCTTGTGGAAGGTTCCCTACCGTACACGTAAGAGTGACCTTTCGCCAGAGCGGCCTTTGGTGCGGGCATGTTGGGGCCCCCAGATTGCCGAATGCGATGCGGAAGCGGCGGCTTGCGCGCTCCGTTTCGGCCTCCCCGCGGCCCGCGAAAGTCGCGCACCCGAGGTCACTCTGGCTTATGGGGGCACTCTTACGTGTAGGCGAAGGGGGACCAGGTGCTGCCGGCGCGCGCAAGGGGCTGGCGTGAGGGGGGCGTCCTTCTAAGAGCAAGTTCTGGGTGCCCTCTCGGAGGGAGGGGGCCTCCTCAGGAGGGCCTTGGGGGGTCTGGAGAGGGCTTGTCACAAGCTTTCAAGAGTCCACCTGTCTTCTCGGAAGCCTT
Organism: Prorocentrum cordatum; assembly: GCA_963575745.1. Lineage (NCBI taxonomy): Eukaryota > Dinophyceae > Prorocentrales > Prorocentraceae > Prorocentrum > Prorocentrum cordatum. The sequence goes on along the minus strand of CAUYUJ010014327.1, from coordinate 186,088 downwards.
CCCCCCACCCGCGTTCGTGCAAGGTCACGCCCCTCGCGGCACCACCCCTCCATGTGTGCGCGCCGCCAGAGGAGGAGAGGGCGGAGGGGAGGGGAGCTCGCGACTCCTGACGGCAGGGGTCGCTGACGATCAAGAGAGTGACTCCCGGCGGCCTCGTGGACAAGTGGCCCCCGCGCCAGCGCCCGCGCCCGCGCCCGAGCTCACGGCTGTCTCTGGGCCGTTCTCTTGAGGCGGTCCGCTGGAGGGTCCCCGCTTCGAAGTGCAATAAACGGCACGAACATGAATGTTCAGAGGTTCTCGCAAGCATCCGAAAGTTTATGTTTGCTGTAGTTGTTTGACGCCGCTGACTTCCGACTCAGGGGGGTTTACTTGCATGGCATTTCTTTGCCCCCTTTTCTGGCCTCCGCCGCCTTTTCCAACAGCGCGCTGGCTCAAACAGGCGTGCGAGGGAGTCCTGAACTTGTGTGAAGCCCAGAATCCCTTTCGGCCCGCGCCCCCCCCTCCCACCACACCATTCAAGTCAGCGTGCTCGAGCCTACAGGGACACAAGGCATCGAGTCGTCGTCCTCACAGTCCGTCGCTCCGCCCTGTGGCGCCCCTGCTGCTGCTGCCGGTGTCTCCCGCCTGGGGATCTTGTGGCTCCGGACCGCTGGCCGCGGCGGGCGGGCGGGCTTCGGCCTGGCTGGAAAGGCAGCCCGTCTGCATCCAACGTGGCCTGTGTCCTCGGGCGAGGAGAAGTACAGACGGCCTTCATTGGACAGGACACGCGAGAGGACAAAAGACCCTTCCGAGGGCCACATTGCCATAGGAATGCAGGAGGCATGGGTCGCGAGACACAGGACACAAGAGGTACCCTTGATTTGGCAGGGTCCACGTACTGATCCGGGCCGACTGTATGCACGTGCACCGATCCTAACCAGGCCCATCCTGGGCCCAGGATGGGCGCACAGGCTTCAGGCTTTCCTGGCCGAGGCCGGAGGGCGTGTGCACCGATCCCAGGCTCGGGATGGGCCGGGTCAGAGTCGGTGCATGTGCGCACACTTGTCTTTCCTCTTTTGCCCGAGGCGGGGATGCATCCATGAGCACCGCCTGGGGGGGCTGGGGGTCGATATATCTGGGGACTTCGGCAGGCGGTGGAGTCGGATATAGTCAGGCCCTGGGGGGCCAACTGTGCCCACATCCGCCTGCCGAGGTCCCCACAGATCGACTCCCCAGGCGGGTGGTTTTACGGATAATTCGTCACCTCGCAGTTCGTGGACGAGTTTGGCGGCGCGTTGGAGGGGCCGCGTGGAGGATATTGGCGTTATGTTAAGTCGGGCATTTCCCTCTACAGGAGGAAGGTTCACTCCTCTTGCTCCTGCTCCTCCTCCTCCCCCTCCTATTCCTCATCCTGCTCCTCCTCCTCCTCCCCCTCCTATTCCTCCTCCTCCTCCTCCTCCTCCTCCTCCTCCTCCTCCTCCTCCTCCTCCTCCTCCTCCTCCTCCTCCTCCAGGACAAATGCGTATCTGTGCAGGCCGACCCCGCAGGTCACGGGTGCCCCGTGTCCTCTTTTGGGCCTTGGTTTGCTGCACCGCGTGGGCGGCCTCGGCAACGTCCGGGCCCACCAGGCGTGCACGAGCCTGCGCGAGTCGCCGAGCTCGCGCGGCGAGCTCGCGCGTCGGCGCCCTCTCTCCCAGGGTGGTGCGCACGGTGCACTGCCCAGGCGGCTTGCGCAAGCGACTCCGTGGGGTCGCCGTGCCACCGTCCTCTCGCACAGCGGCCCGGGCCAGCCCGACACAGGCCCTCGGACCCGATGTCGGTTCGATTCGGGACGATTCGCTGACGATCCGACCTGTTCCTGACGGTGCAACTCCCGGTAGGTCAACTTCAAATCGGCGCTGGTAGTTCCCTCGTCGAAGGCTGGCCTCCGAGTCTCGCCTCCTCCCGCTCCATCCGGCCTCAACCCGCTCTGTCTATAGGGCCTGGCCCAGCCCAGCGCGGTTGAATCCCCAGTTGAGTCCACGCTGATCCGGCTCGGCGGCCCCGTCATTCGCAGGTGGATAGACCTCCTACCCTGACGCGTCGATTGAGGAATTGGCCGTTTTCGGTTCGCGAGAGGGCGTCGCGGCCATTATGTTTGCGGGTCCAGGTCCGTCGGTTTCGGTCCCGGGCCGTTTGTCACTCAGGAGAGGTTTACTACAGGGAGGCTTGTCTACCGCCGAGTATAATCTGGCTTGGTAGCCCCTCGTCGCTCCGACGAAGGCCTCCCAGGAGTTGCCTCCGGATGCTCCCGCGCCGATCCGCTCCCGCGGTTCGATCCGGGGCAGGCTCTCCCCTCCGCCGCTCGTGTGTCGGCCAGCCCGCTCGTGCCGCGCGCGCGCGTCCCGCAGGTCCCAGAGGGGGGCGTCCTGCGCCCCGCGTCCGTCGTCGGGCCGTCCTCCTGCTGCCCTCGGGCCCGCGACGCCTGAAGCAACACCGGGGAGCAGACGCACACAGTCGGAGCGAGGTATTCAAGCAGTGGCGAAGCGTCCCGGCTCGCCTACAGCCCCGCCAAACAATGTTCTAAGAACCTTGTGCGGTTTCCACGACATGTTCTTAGAACATTTCTGGCGGAGACTGTCTTGTTTCATCACATCGGGTTGATGTTCTAAGAACATTGTCTCTGTTCTTAGAATATTTTTGGGTCCTAAGAACATTTCGGGGTAGGACTATAGGAATGCCGGGACGGTCGGTCCCTGCTCAAGGTATAGGATCGAGGTCGGGTCGGGGAGGGTCGGGGATGGTGCTCTTCGTGTCTGTTGGATGTCATTGCGTATCCTGGGGAGGGTGCCCCTTGGATGTTCGGTTTGTTCTGGCCGACGGAGGGTCTCGTGTTCTCGAGGACTGCTCTTCTGGCCTAGGTCCGACTGTAGGTTACATGAAAAGAAACTATTGGATGTCCACGCGGATTTCTCGGATAGGCGTTGGACCCCTGGCGGTCTCACCGGCGCCGCCCCTGGCGCTTTCGTCTCGCCGGGGAGGGGGGTCCAGCGCCGATCCAAGAAATCCGCACGGACATTCGGGAGTTTACGTGGCCCTGGGGCCTAGTTCACCAGTTGCGATTGCGTAGCACTTGTGACGTGGAGTGATTTGGGGTCCAGGGCAAGTTCTCTTCCGTCGAAGCCTTGCATAAGCCTGAATTCTGGGAACTCCGCTCGGATGTTGTATCGGCGTTGGACCCCATCTCTGGCGCGCTGGGGGCGCCGCCAGAGGGTTCGAGCGCAAATGCAAGAATGAAACCCACGCGGAGCTCAGAAAGTTGATGGTAGTGTATACACATGTGTCTTCCTCTCTCTACTCCAGATCCCCCTCCCTGAAGGACAGGGATCTGGAGGTTCGTGCTGCCAGGAGTGTTCTCGGGAATGGGCTCCTTCCGCAGCCGTTCCGGCTAAAGTCGGAAGCAGCGGTCATCTAGGCCTCCCAGATGATGGAGTCCAAGCAGATGAGGCCAGTGGATCGCGCCGCATCGCCGATACATCGGCGATGCGGTTCAATGTTGAGCCTGAGGTTCTCCGCGCCAACGTCGCCGCTGCATCGCCGACGTCGCCCATGCATCGCCGATACATCGTTGATACGGCGCCATTCTCCGACCCCACCTCGGCTCCGTGTTTAAACAATGTGCGCGATACCGAGTCTTGTCGCTCGTGCTCATGACTCTCATCCTTCTCCTTCTCCTGCTTTGCTCCCCATCCTCTCTTGCCAGGGCAACTTCTGCCGTTGTAGGGCTCGCCCTCCAGCTTGGACACATCATTTCATCGCCAAGGCTTTCCAAGGGAACATGCGTTATCAGCACAAACTCGTCAGGCTACATAAGGTCGAGGGCGGTTCGGGAGGGTACCCTCATGTTCTTCGTGCTTGTTGGATGTTTTGTTGCACCCCGGGGGAGTGTTTGGCCGGCGGAGGATCTCATATTCTGAGAGGATGTTCTTCTGTCCTACAGGCCTCTGGAAAATTGCGAGCAGTCATTCCGCATTCATCGGTCAACGCCTCCCCCTCCCCCCTGTGTTCCAAGTTGGCGGTGGGTCTGATGAGTTGCACTTCGACCGCAGTCTCCTCCGCGTGTGCCAACTCTGAATTTTGGGGAAAGGGGGAGTGTCCATTAATTGTTTCCCTCTGCCGTAGAACCCACCGTTGCATCCCCAGAGATCCGATGTCGTGATTATTTCAAAGCGGGGTTCCCAGAAGCCTCGACTCATTCCCCAGGACCGTTTTTCATCCTGAGCCGTCTTTTGACAGTCTGGGGCCCGGCGAGGGCCCCTAGAGACGGACAATTGCAAAAAACACCCGCGCGTGCCAGCTTTGAATTTGGGGGAAAGGGGGAGTGTCCGTTCATCACCATAGGTCCGGATGTGCTCGGACCACCTCTTCACTAACTCAAGACAGACACCTAATCCCGAGAACGCAAGGGCTAAAGCGAAACGCAGTCACTTCGAGACTTCGCGTACGTAGGGAGATCTCGGGGTGCGGTTTTACCTGGGGAAGAACGACGAGCGCAAAACAGACCCCGAAATCTTTGGCCGATGTTCGAATCCTCGGTGAATCGGCGATTTTGGGATTGTGAATGTTCCCCAAACACAGCTTGCACTCAGGGGTTCTTACTTGGAGTAAACCATACAAAGGTGATTTGTGGCTTTTGCGGGCGGTCCCGCCCGTCGCCGCCGTCGCCGGCGGTTTTTGCGGGCGGTTCCGCCCGTCGCCGCCGTGGCCGTCTCATCGATTTTTTCCAGAAAGAAAATAGACCTCACCCCCCTCTCCAGGATTATCTGTACCCCTTTTTTTCGTATTGCAATGTACATACGATTTTGCCCCATCGTCCATCCGGGAAATGATTTCATACCATCCCAGCCCATCCATTGGGGCCCCCCTCCGCCGTCCTCTGCAAAAATAGTATGCGCGCGTATTCGGTTATCGAAACATCATAGTTGTTCAAGAATCCCTTGCAAAAGTGCGACGAAGTGCGCACGCGCGCGTCGTCGCGCGTGAATGCCGAAATCCTTGAAAAATTGTTGGTTTCGTAGGGATCTCAAAATCAAGTGTCCAGAAATATATTCTTATCTATATTATCTGACACCAGGAAATTCTGACCCCCCCCCCAATGGATCCCGGAGGCCCCTCCCGCCTCGTTATTTATCGAGTGGGGCGGCCTTCGGGGCTCAAAAAGAACGTTGAGCTTGAGACATCCTCGGAAAACTGCCCAGGACGGCCCCAGAAGCGCCTCAGACGGCCCAAGACAGCCTCAAGGCGGCCCAAGAGGGCTCCAAGAGAGCCCAAGACTGCCCAAGATGGCCCCAAGACGTCCCACGAGGCCTTCAAAACGCCCCAAAAGGCACCCACGAGGCGTCCCCAAAGGCCCCATAGACCCAAATCATGGATTTTCTTTAGAAAAAGTACATGTCTAACCTATACGGTCCACGACGCCCCCACGTTCGCCCCAAGACGGCCCAAGAGGCTCCCAAGAGGCCCCAAAAACAGCCCACGAGGGCGCCAATAAAGCCCCAGAGGCGCCCAAGACGGTCCACTAGGCACCCAACAGCGCCCAAGACGCTCCCATGAGCGAACGTTGCCATGAGCGATCAAGTTGCTGAAGCGCTATTTCCGTTTCCGCGCCGGCCCAGGTAACGGAAAGAGCGAGGTACGAGTGATGACGTTTTGGTGTGGGCGAAGCCCTAAAGGGAGGGGTTCCAGGGGAGGGGGGTAGCGTGCGCATTTGAGTGTGAATGGCCGTTTTCGGGTTTTTCCTTGGATTTTTGGATGTTTTTCGGGTTCCCCCCCAAGACGGCCCAAGAGCGCTCCAAGAGAGCCCAAGACCGCCCAAGACGGCCCAAGAGACCCCCAAGATGCCCCCAAGAGGCGCCCAAGGGGCGTCCCAAGCCCCAAGAGGCCGAAATCATAGATTTCCCAAAGAAAACGTATATTTTTAGCATATGCGCTTTGTCGGCTTTCACGGCGTTGACGACGGCCCAAGAGGCCCCCAAGACCGCCCCAAGACGGCCCAAGAGGCTCCCAAGAGGCCCCCAAAACGGCCCAAGAGGGCCCCAAGACGGCCCAAGAAGGGGCGCTCAAGACGGCCCAAGAGGGCGGCAAGACGGCCCCAAGAGGGGGACCACGAACCGAAAAGTCTAGCCTTTCGCCCCAAGACGCTCCCAGGAGGTCCCCAGAGCCCCCCAAGAAGCCCCAAGAGGCGTCCCAAGAGGCCACCTGGAGGCGAACATCCTATGGGGAAATGTACATTTTTAGCATACAAGGCTTTCCCGCTTGAGAGAGAGAGAGAGAGAGAGAGACAGAGAGAGACAGAGAGAAAGAGGGAGGAGGACTGCAGAGACAATTCTTGACGCTTCGCGTATCCCCACCAGCTCATCCAGAAACGATGTCCAGGCAAGTTGAAGAGATCAGGGAAGTGGGGGAGCAACGAGAGGGACAGCCGATCCGTGCAAAGGATGAGGCGGAAGAGGAGGCCAGATGGATAGATGAGGGGGTGACGAGGAGCCGAGCGAAGGAGGGATGAGGAGAATGATGACGCTGGGTGGATGGTTGAATGCCGCTCGGATGCCTCTTGGAAGCCTTTTGGAAGCCTCTTCGGGCGTCTTGGGGGTCTCTTGGCGGTCAATGGGGGCTCTTGGGCGTCTTGGGTGCTTCGGGGGGGCCTCTTGGGGCCGCTTGGGGCCCTCTTGGGGGCCTCTTGGAGGCCTCTTGGGGCCATCTTGGCGCCTTTGGGGGCCTCCTGGGCGCCCTTTGGGGCCATCTTGGAAGCGATCGATCAAAGAAGGGGGGTTCCCTAATTAACTCTGCCCCTCGGGAGCTCCCAAAATAGCCGCCTGGACCCCTCTTGGGGCGCTCTTGGAGCGCTCTTGGGCGCTCTTGGGGCCGTTTTGGGCCCCTCTTGGGCCCCTCTTGGGGCCTCCTTGGCCCCTCTTGGAGCCATGTTGAGGCCTCAGATGGCCATCGGAAGCGAAAAGGCGAGAAACCGAAAATCATTGGTTTTCCTTAGATTTTTTAAGGATTTCGGCTTCTTGGGGTGCCTCCTTGGGGAGATAATTGGCCTGTTGGAGCTGTCTTGGAGCGTTCTGAGAGAGTCTTGGAGCATCTTCGGAGCCATCTTGCGGCATCTTAGGCTATCTCGAGCCATCTTGGAAGTCATCTTGGATTATCCGAGGCGCTCATGGGGCCATCCTGGGCCATCTTGGACACTCTGACCGCTCGCGACCGGGCCCGTCCAGGTCCAGGGGAGGGGGTTAGGGGGAGGGGTAAACCCTCCCCGAAGGGGAAGAAGGGAAGATGGAAGAGGAAACTCCCTAAACCACCTACGCCCAGAGGGCTGGTGGAATTATACCACAAACCCGTGTTTGTGCGACCTCACGCAGTGTCGCGCCGCGCCAGTAGGCGCGGCGCGACGTGACAGACCCCCGGGCAATCTGTCCATTTCTTCCCATGCGTCCTCGTCTTCATCGAATGACATGCTCTTCTCCCTTCCGCTGCGCGCTCGCCGCCTGGCCCCCCTCTACGCACAACGCAATGTACCAAGACGTGGAAGTGAAGCGCAGCGAGCTTCAAGTCTTGTATATATATATATATATATATATATATATATAATTCCCCAATCAGAGCTTGCCTCTGTAGGGGTCCTAGCGGATTCATATGGTTAGGTTCGGCTTGTCGCCGATTTTCGCGGCACGTCCGGGTGCCCGGGTGCACGGGGGTGCCCGGGTGCCCGGGGGTGCCCCGTGCCCGGGTGCCCGGGTGTCCGCGGGTGCCCGGGCGTGCCTGGGGGTGCCCTGATGCCCGGGTGCCCGGGTGCCCGGGTGCCCGGGCGTGCCCGGGCGTGCCTGGGGGCGCCCGGGGGTGCCCTATAGCCCAATAGCCCACAATAGCCCTATAGCCCTACAACTCTATAGACCTATAGCTCTATAGCCCTATAGCTCAATATTTAAAAGGGCAGGTTAAGTTTGCCGCCGATTTTCGCGGCACGCCCGGGTGCCCGGGAGCCCGGGGGTGCCCGGGTGCTCGGGGGTGCCCGGGGGTGCCCGCGGGTGCCCTGGTGCCCTGCCCGCGGGTGCCCGGGCGTGCCTGGGGGTGCCCGGGTGCCCGGGCGTGCCCGGGGGTGCCTGGGCGTGCCCGGGGGTGCCCTATAGCCCTACAGCCCAATACCCTACAGCTCTATAAGCCTATAGCTCTATAGCCCTATAGCTCAATATTCACAAGGTTAGGTTAGGTTTGCCGCCGATTTTCGCTGCACGCACGCCCGGGTGCCCGGGAGCCCAGGGGTGCCCGCGGGTGCCCGGGGGTGCCCGGGGGTGCCCGGGTGCCCGGGCGTGCCCGGGTATGCCTGGGGGTGCCCAGGGGTGCCCTATAGCCCAATAGCCCTATAGCCCTTCAAGTCTATAGACCTATAGCCCTATAGCTCAATAGCCCTATAGCCCTAAATATAGATGCCTAGCCCTATAGCCCTGATTGGGTTTTTCTCTGGTTTCACATATATATATATATATGTATATATATACATATTCCCCAATCAGAGCTTGCCTCTGTAGGGGTCCTAGCGGATTCATATGGTTAGTTTAGGTTTGCCGCCGATTTTCGCGGCACGCCCTGGTGCCCGGGCGTGCCCCGGCGCGCCGGGGGGTGCCCAGGTGCCCGCCAGGTAGCCCCATAGCCTTATAACCCTAGATCCCTATAGGCTTATAGCCCTATAGCCCTATAGCCCCAATAGTGCTATAACCCTATCGCCCTAATAGCTCCATAGCTTTATACCCTTCTAACCATATAGCCCTATGGCCCTATAGCCCTATAGCTCTCTGGCCCTCTAGCCCTTTAGCCCCATAGCCTTATAGCATTAAAAAGATTATGATTGGTTTTCTTTGGTAATCTATATATATATATATACAGCACAATGTCTTGCAACACGGAATTCCCAAACAATTTGCGCGCGTTTTTGCGAATTGTTAAGAAAACCATAGGTTGTTCAACATGTTCATGGGATTCTGCCAAGCGGGCTTCGCGCGCGCATGTCGAGCTCCCTTGCGCGCGTGCAGGGGTGGCACGATCCGTGTCAAATAACATCATGGGTGCCACTCTCGCGCGTCTGCCGCGCGCATTTCGAATTCCTTCCAGAACCTTCATCACCGTCGCGAAAACGCCGCCAACGTTTGCCACGATACCGCGCCCGCCCAAGTCGCCGATTCGCATTGAATTGCCAGCTGGGATGAGCCCAGCGGTCAGCGCCACCGCGTTCGCGTCGGTCGCGCCAAACCAGCTGGCCGCTGCGCGCACGAGCGTTCGCGGGCTAGCGCGGCCGCAGAAATGCACCAGCCAACACACTCATCGCAATCGCTTCCGGATGGGTTTTGCAAACCAAGTTGCGGGTGGGTGGGTGTATTGATTGCGCGAGCAGTGGAGTTGACAATTTCAAGTTCGACAAGTGAGTTGCACCACCTAGGTTGCGCCATACATATGTATATATATATATTTACATATATATATATATATGTATGTAGATAGTTTGACATATATATATATATGTACATATATATATATATATACATTGCACCGCAGAGGCTGCGTTGCATCGGTTGCACCGCTTAGATTGCACCACGTAGATTTTCTTTTTGTTCTAAGAAAAGAAAAGACCCGACCCCCCCCCCGAGATTATCATGTGTCCTTTTCGTGTGCAATTTGCACATGATTTTGCCCCACCGTCCATCCGAAATATGAACCCGTACCAACCCAGCCCAAGCGGTATCGCCCCCCCCCCGCCGTCCTCTGCAACAAATGCTATGCGCGCGCATTCGTTGATCAACAATTATACGTTCTGAAGAATCCCTTGCAACAGATCGGACGAAGTGCGCACGCGCGCGTCGTCGCGCGCGCATGCCCAATCATTCAGAAACTCTTGGTTCCGTAAGGATGTCCGAATCGAGTGTCCAGAGAGTGTATAAAAGCACATGTTTATCGCAACGCTGATTCTCAAAAACAAACAACAAAGTGTGCTCGCCATCTCTGCGTTTTGTTTGAAAAACTATAGGTTTTCAGCATTTTCTGAAAGTGCTACCATACCGGCTTTGCGCGCGTTCATGTCGGAATCGTTCGAACATCCTTGCGCGCGTGCCGTCGCGAGAATCTTTTTGCAAGAACAAAAATGGCGAAGTGCACTCGCGCGCGTCGTCGCGCGCGCATGCCGAACTCCGTCTAAAACCTTCGTTGGCTTGGCGAATTTGGAACCAAGTGTCAAAAAAACATATACAACACATGGTTTCGCAACATGAGTTTTCAAAAAACATGCGTTCGCGTTTATGCGAATTCTTGGGGAACCATCGTTTTTCCACATGTTCATGGAATTCTGCCAAACGGGCCCCTGGCGCCGCATGCCGACATCATTCGCACGCCCTTGCGCGCGTGTTGGGGAGCTCGATCCGTGTCAAATCATACCATGCGGGCCACTCTCGCGCGTCAGCCGCGGGCACACGTCGAACTCTTTCCAATATTCTCATCACCGGCGCGAGGATGCTGTCATCGTCGCCCGCGAGATCAGCATCGGCGCCCGTCACAAGCATCACTACTATCATCATCGTGTCTACCGTTGACGTTGCCATGATGCCGCGCCCGCCCATGTCGACGACTCGCAGTGAAGTGCCCGCTGAGATGTGCCCAGCGCTGGGCGCCACCGCGGCCGCGTCGGTCGCGCCAACTAGCTGGCCGCTGCGCGCGCGTGCGCGGGCTAGCGCGGCCGCAGAGATGCACCAGCTAACGCCATGCATGCATGGCAATCGCCACCGGTCGGGTTTTGCAAACCCAGTTGCGGGTAGGTGGGTGGGATGTTTGCAAAAATATGGGATGACACAAACCACATATCTTGCAACACGTAGATTGCCGCACTCAGTTTGCACCGCGTGGACTGCACCACCAGCTAGATGGTACCGCGTAGATGGCACCGCCTAGATTGCATCGCGTAGGTCGAGTCGCATACACCACACAAGCTGCACCGCAGAGACGGCAAGAGCTTACTATTTGGGGCCCACGCTGGCTAACATGTTTTCGCGTGGATCACATCTGGCAGGCCCCTGTAGGCCCAAGGCAAAGGGCTCCTGGCCGGCGGGCTCCTTTAGGGCTGGCGCCGCCGAGAGGGTCGCCGCCCGGAGACCGCGGCCCGCGGGGGCCCCGTGCCGTGGCGGGCTGCCGCCGCAGCGGCCCAGGTCGGATTCGGTCGAAGGGGTCCTTTTGCAAAGGGGTGCTCGAGCCTGTGCGCAATGGTTCGTGCAAGCGTGCGGGATGCGCATGTCGCGCCATGATTCTCAGCACGTGGGTGGCCGCCACGCCTCCTGCGTCCCAGGATGAACTATGCATTGCATTTTGTCTTTGCGACCCCAATGCGAAAGACCCCCTCTGCCCGGAACCAACCAGGGCGGTCGCCAGGGCCGCGCCGAGCGAGCCACGCCCCTGCCAACAGGCTCGTTTTGGGGGGGCCTCACTGGGGCTCGGGGGAGGAGGAAAAGGTATGCGTACCCATACCTCTGCCCTTCGGCCGTGTTCCCCTTTTGGGGCCTCCTGGGCGGCTCTCGTCGCTACCGCTGGATGCGCCCCGAGATCCTGGTTGAACCTCCTGGGACGGCCTCGTCGCCACGGCCTGATTCGCTTCGAAATTCTGGTCAGAACCCTGGGAGAGGTCCGGGGAGTAGCGGTATCGGTACCTTTTGGTTTCCTGAGGGGCCCAGCGAATCTAGGCCTCCTGTATATGGGGTCCGAGTACATGGGGTCGGAGGATCGCGCCGCATCGACGATGCATCGGCAATGCGGCTCGATGTGGAGCCTGATTTTCTCCACGCCGACCGCGCCGACGCAACGGTGATGTCGCCGATGCATCACCGATACATTTGCGATGCGGTGCAATCCTCCGACCCCATCTACTCCGACCCCATCTAGGAGGCCTCTAGCTAACAAATGTGTTCGACTCTAGTTCGACTCTGTCTCGACTCGAGTTCGGCCAAGATTCGACTGAAGTTCGACTCAGGTTCGACTCAGGTTCGACTCTAGTCGAGGGACGTTCGACGCAGCTTCGACGCACGAGTGGAGCGAGTGGCTCCAGGAAGGCCCCCCCAAAATGAACATCGATGTCCCTTCCCGGAGAGAATCTGCACATGCAGATGTCCAGCGCAGCGGTGCAGAGTGCGGCAGACCGTGCGGAGGACTTTCGGTGTCAAAACAGTGGGAACCTTGTATGCCCTCGCACTGCCGTCTTCAGAGTGCATTAGCGTTGATTGCGCGTCTGGTGATCGATGAGATAGCGTCGATGAGTGTCGATTTCGCTTCGAGTGGCGTCGGTTAGTATAATGTCGGGCATGTCCTCCTACAGACGGAATTTTGAACAAACATGAAAATTTGCCAAAGCATCTTCAAACATAGTCAAACATAGTCCCCCTGATTATTTTTGACTGTGTTTCGGCACTCCTCCCGTAGAGGGACATGCCCGACTTCAGGTTAGTAGCGTCGACTCGCAAGAGCCAACCAGGTGGTATGTTGAGGCTCCCGCGAGTTGCCGCAGAAGAGGATCTCGAGGAGCTGATGGAGCACTGGGCCCGCCGCGAGGTGACGCTTTTCAAGCCCACGGGCTACGACACCTCGGAGACGGGGAGGCGAGAAGGAGGAGGAGGAGGAGGTCGGGGGCGGAAAAGAAGGGGGTGATGACTAGGGGGGGATATCATGGCGGGGGCCATGATATTTCCCCAGATCTCATGGCGCCGCTTCTTATTTCATTACGTCCCTGGCCCCCCCGCTGGGCCGCGCACATGCCGCCGGTCATGATTTGCACACCCCCTCTTGGACACCCCCCTCTTGGCCGCTCCCGAGGAGGAGGAGGAGGAGGAGGAGGAGGAGGAGGAGGGAGGAGGGAGGAGGAGGAGTAGGAGGAGGAGGAGGAGAGGAGGAGGAGGAGGAGGGAGGAGGAGGAGGAGGGAGGCTGCGCAGCGGCCTGAAGCTTCGCCCGCAGCTGGTCCACGCCGTACAGTACCTACGGCACCTGGTCTCCCAGCACGACTGCGCTAGCGGCCTGCCGGCGGCGCTGACCCTGCTCGACGCGCTGCAGTGCGCGAGGGCCGCGGCGGACGCGAGCTGCCCGCTCGCGGCACAGTTGCTGGA
>CAUYUJ010014327.1:102500-164803 GCA_963575745.1 Prorocentrum cordatum | reverse complement strand
GTAGTAGTAGTAGTAGTAGTAGTAGTAGTCGTAGTCGTAGTCGTAGTAGTAGTAGTAGTAGTAGTAGTAGTAGTAGTAGTCGTAGTAGTTAGTAGTAGTAGTAGTAGTAGTAGTAGTAGTAGTAGTAGTAGTAGTAGTAGTCGTAGTAGTAGTAGTAGTAGTAGTAGTAGTAGTAGTTGCAGAGTAATTGTAGTAGTCGTCGTAGCAGTGGTAGAATAAGTAATTGTAGTAGTCGTAGCAGTAGTATTAGTAGTAACAGTTGTAGTCCTCGTAGTAGTAGTCGTAGTCGTAGTAGTACTAGTCGTAATGATAGTAGTCGTAATAATAGTAGTAGTAGCAGTAGTAGCAGTAGTAGTGGTGGTCGTAGTAGTAGTAGTAGTGGTAGTAGAGGTGGTATTAGTAGTATTAGTAGTAGCAGTAGTAGTAGTAGTAGTAGTCGTAGTAGTAGTAGTAGTAGTCGTAGAAGTAGTAGTAGAAGAAGAAGAAGGAGTATTAGTAGTAGTAGTGGTAGTCGTAGTAACAGTAGTAGTAGTAGTAGTAGTAGGAGTAAGAGTAGTAGTAGTAGTAGTAGTAGTAGCAGTAGTAGTAGTAATGGTAGTAGTAGTAGTAGTAATAGTAGTAGTAGTAGTAGTAGTAGTAGTGGTAGAAGTCGTAGTAGTGGTAAAAGTGGTAGCAGCAGCGGTAGTAGTAGTTTACTTTGTAGTCGTAGTAGTAGTAGTCGTAGCAGGAACAGAAGTAGTAGTAGTAGTAGCAGTAGTAGTAGTAGTAGCAGTAGTAGTAGTAGTAGTAGTAGTAGTAGGTAGTTGTAGGAGTAGAAGTAGTAGGAGTAGTAGTGGTAGTACTAGTGGTAGTACTACTACTACTACTAGTGGTGGTAGTAGTAGTAGTAGTAGTAGTAGTAGTAGTAGTGGTAGTAGTACTACTACTACTACTAGCATCACAGTTAGTAGTAGTAGTAGTAGTAGTAGCAGTAGTAGCCGTTGTAGTCGTCATCGTCGTCTTCGTCGTCGTAGTGATAGTCCTAGTAGTAGTAGTGGCGGCAGCAGTAGTAATAGTAGTGGTAGTAGTAGTAGTAATAGTAGTAGCAGTAGTCGTAGTAGTAGTTATAGTAGACGTAGCACTTGTAGTAACAGTAGTAGTAGTAGTAGTAGTTGTCGTCGTCGTAGGAGTAGTAGTAGTAGTAGTAGTAGTAGTAGTACTCGTTGTTGCAGTTGTAGTCGTAGATCTAGTAGTATCAAGTTAACAGTAGTCATCGTAGCCGTAGTATCGTAGTAGTAGTAACAGTAGCTGTAGTCGTAGTAGTCGTCGTGGTAGTAGTATTAACAGTTGTCGTAGTAGTAGTAGTAGTAGTAGTAGTGGTAGTAGTAGTAGTAGTAGTAGTAGTTGTAGCAGTAGTAGTAGGAGTAGGAGTAGGAGTAGGAGTAGTAGTAGTAGTAGTAGTAGTAGTAGTAGTAGTAGTAGCAGTAGCAGCAGCAGCGGTAGCAGTAGCAGTTGCAGTAGCAGTAGTAGTCGTATTGTTTCTGGGGTAAGGTTGCCTGTTCACTCTTGCCCCACTTAGATCGAGCGCTCGCGGCGCTACTGTCAGGCTTTTGGAAACGGTTTCATGCCCCATGGGAACCCATACGCGAGATGGTGAGCATCACCACGATTAGAAAGGTCCTGAGGGACATGGCCTCAGTATTTGTCGTCATTGTTGGCACCCTATGGTACAGTACCCTCAGTACCGCGACAATGAGATTGAGGGCGAGGGCCGCAATGAGGAGAAGGAGGGTCTGAAGGGAAGGAGGAGGGTAACGATTGGCCGTCCGAGAATAGTGGGAGGAGGGAAAGAGGGAGGATTTGGCCGGTGGAGTGGGACGGGCAGGAAACGAACGCGGTTGCGGTACAGGGGGAAAGAGACCGAAAAGAAGAAGACAAGGGATGTCTTGCCATCTCTCCTTACATTGCCTGTTTGTGCACTTGCCGGCCAGGCGCCGCAAGGCCAAGGCCGTCTTCAACCACACCGGCACCGCCGCGACAAAAAGATGCACATATGGGGATTCCTTGAGGTTCTTGTTATTAGTGTGACGCCTCCGCATGGACCCCGGAGTTACACACTCCAATCTTCCAGTATGATCTTCGATACGCATCTGATTCATACTTGTTCGCGGTTGGGGTATTAGTACGAACTTACTCATGACCCACCCATATGTATGTCCAATCTTACTTGGTTTCTCATGCCCACGGCCCCCCACACTCAGTAGCGCGCGTGCGCATTCGCTCGCGAACATGTTCGTTCGCATCAGTACTCAGTGATTCGTGCCCACGCCCACGTACCCAATAAGCAGATGCATGTGTGTGCGATTTCAGTCGATGGTGACCGCTTGCGAATAAACCCTTTCATGCGCAAATCAGCCCACCAGCACGTTACATGATCAAGATTCCCCATGACAGATTATTCATCTTACGGCTTGAATTCAGGAATGCCCGTGCCCTTTGCACACATTGCCGCTCGAAACCGTGTACATTCGAATGCGTCCATGCTTCTGTTTCCAGAACCAGATGCGTTCATATTTGGACCCACGCGCATCGGGTCACTCGTATCATGGTTCGTTGATTCGTTGATTCGTTATCGTTCAGCCACCGGTACCCGCACCCGCCCATGTTTACAGGTATGTTTGTGTCAGTTGTGTTCGACTGAGAGGCTTAAGCAGCTCCCATCAGGGTGTATGACCACGTCGGATATTTAGCAACGTGTTTAGGCCCCCCGGGCGGAATCGCCACGGGGTGTCGGTGTATCAAAGGCTTTGTCGCGCCGACATTGGTGCGACCCTGCGGGTGGAACGCCCTTTTTGGGACGTGCGCGGGCACGGGGCATCGCGGTCCCAGTCGTGCCCACACTGGTCGGGCCTTTTTGTGATTTGGACTTCCGGCTGGGAGCGTGAACGCGCTGGCCGTCAAAACGTCATGGCCACGGCGGGGCAACAAACGTCGCATTCGGGCTCGTTGGGGTGACGACGTGTCTGATCGCACAAAGTTTCTGGAATATACCAGCTGGGGCGCCCGTTATGAGACCTTGCGCTTGTCGTCATGTCATCGCACCGGCAGGCTGATGTTCGCATATCCACACAGACATGCACTGGTATACTCACGTTCGCGCGTGGATTCCCACGGCATGGCCGATCACCGAACGCGACGAAACATGACGTTTGAGATTCTGGGGGACGGGGCGCGGGTATCCGAACAGGTCAACTTGTAGCAAACATTCGGTTGGGGGACGGTTGGACCACCAGGGCCTTCGCGCTTGACGTTTCGGATTTTGCAGCAACAGCAGGTGTAGGACGGGGGACTGAACCGCGTTGCGTCCAAGAATCAAAAACATCGGATTCGGGTCGGTTCGGCGGTGGGTTGGTTGGTTCTGTTACAGCGTGTCGGCTCCGTCGCTGTCCAGATCGGAGAGTTCGGTTTGGCTGGTCGGGTCAGTTCGCTTGGCTCGAGTCGGCGATCACGGCGGGCCAGTTTGATGGCCAGAGCGTGGAAGGAAGGGGGATCTGGCAGGCAAGCGCTCGGGGCAGGGGTGTTGTTCGCAATGTATCAGCCCTGAGCACTTTTAGGTCAACGCACGACCTTTGTTGCGAATGCGTTGATGAAGCCGCACTATCGTTATGCATTTCAGCAATGGACTCCAGTGGCATTCTGTCTATTCCAGCACCGCGCCAGAGCCGCGGACAAGAGGCATCCTCGTGTATCTCGGGAGGCCTCTGGAGGCCTCGGAGGCCCCTCTCGAACTGCTGGGGGTGTCTAAGAAGGTTCTGAAGGCTGCTGGGGCGCCTTTCGGAGTCTTGCTGCTGGTCTCGGGGGCCATGTTGGGGTGGGCAGCTTGAAATATCAGTTGGGCATCTCTTACGGACCGGCTTGGGGGGTTCTTCTGCATTCTTCGGCGGTTGGGGGGCCGCCTCGGGGCAATTCGGAGGCATCTTGGGCCGTCTCGGATGGTTTTGGGGCCGAGATGCCCAGAACATCGAAACCTCACGTCTGGGCTGGCACCATGTGCCTCCGCCACGACCTTTTGGCGCGCGGGGCTTCTGCGAAACGTCCGCCGCTGCGCTGCTTTTGCCTCCCGTCCTCCCTACTCTGTCCTCTCTCTCTCTTTTCCGCCCTACTCTTCTAGCATCCCTCCTCCTGTTCCCTCATCGTCGCGTTGCTCGAAAACTTGCCCATGTGGAGGATACGCAATCAAGTGCTATGCAGTCAAACCGCATAGCAAGGATGGGCGACCTTCCAAAGGGTGCCCTTGCATCCTTGCCCCTTCGGCCCATCCTTGGCCGCTTTCGTTAGCCGCGCCCCGCTCGCGAAGTGTCAACACGTCCTTCCGAGGTCCTTGCATCCTTATCGTGCACCCTTCTATGCTACGGGTCGACTGTAATGCATGACTTTGCGAGTGCGGCGTCGTCCCCCCCCCCCGTCTCGTGTGCTTCTCGCCCACCCATGTGCCATCGTGCACTGGCGACCATGCCCTCAGGCCCGGGGGCGGCGCACTTCTCGAGTCGTCGGGGACTCGCCTTGGGACCTTCGGGTGTTTCGTTCGGCCTTTCCGGGCTGGGTCAAGAGGACGCCCACTGGCCGCCAAGACCGGCGACGGTGGCCCAAGACATATCAAGATGATTACAGGACGGCCCCCAGGGCCACAAGATGCAATGATTGATGGAGCTTCCAAACCCCCGAACGAGGCGCCGGAGAGTCAACATCGCCTAAGACATGTTGGTCAATATTTGTTTCGGATGGCTCTGAAAGCTCTCCAAAGCACAGGGCCGCCAGATGGCTCCACAACAACGCCCGAAGAAAGCCCCAAGACGGCCCCAGGACCCCCCGGTAGGAACCCAGGACGGCCCAAGAGAGCTTCTGGAAGGGCCCATGGGCCAAGAGTTGAAGGGTGAGGAGGAGGAGGAGGAGGAGGAGGAGGAGGAGGAAGAGGAAGAGCAGGAGGAGGAAGACGAGGAGGAGGACCAGCAGCAGTCCGTAGCCATTTTGGCTCACGGCTAAACGTTGTGAAGGGCTATAGACGCCCGAGAAAGAGCGATCAGCTTTTCGCCTATCAGTAGGCCTCCTTTCGAGTGCATCCTCGGTCTCCAGGATCTCCCAGTATCGATTTTACGACCCCCAACCCGATCCCCATCCCCTTCGAGACCCCCACCAAATTACCCCCCCCAGTTGGGGATACACCCTTCGAAACCCGAAGGGAACGACCTCTATCCCCATCGAGGGGGGCAAATCGGCCACTGGGGCCCAGGCCACGCCACTGGGGATGGGGATCGGTTAGACGATATTCGATCTCTTCGGCAGACGAGAGCGCACTCTTGCAGGCGCTCGGGTATGCGCCCACTCTTCCATCCCAGGACGGGTTTCGCCGCGGCGCACGAGTTTCCGCCCATGAAGGCCCAGGATGTGCTGGCACCCCGCTCCGCCACCGCCGTGGGGCTGATCCTCAAGATGGTCGCAGCCGATCTCCTGGTGATGACGATGTTCCTAGCATTCAGTCGGGCCTGTCCTCCATACATGGAGGTGTTGGTATATTTTTGTTTTAAACAAACAATGTTCAAACATAGTCAAATAATCGTCCCCTGATTTTCGTTTGACTATTTCGGGATGTTCCTCCTGCAGAGGGACGTGCCCGACTTAACCCTAATCCAATAGCCCTTATAACGGCGACGATGGAACACAGTGCCGGGGAACTGCTTTGAACATCACCAGTCGTTCAAAGCAGTGCCCCGGCACAGCTTTGAACGATGCGGAAATGCGATCAGCAGGAGCCTTCGTCTGTTCCTTCTCCTCTTCTCGTCGCTGTATGCTCTTCCTTGTCCTCCCTCCTCCCCCGTTCCCTCTCTAATTAATTACCTCGTTCTCCCAGTCTCACGCGCACTCTTCCTCCCCCCGCTCCTCCTCCTCTTCCTGCTTCTCCTCCTCGTCCTCCTCCTCCTCCGCCTCCTCCCCCTCATTTGTTATATTTCTCCGTCCTTGTCCTCCTGTCCCCGTTCTCCTTCTCCCTCTCCTCCTCCTCCTCCTCCTCGTCGTCGTCGTCCTCCTCCTCTTCCTCCTCCTCCTCCTCCTCCTCCTCCTCCTCTTCCTCCTCCTCCTCCTCCTCCTCCTCCTCCTCCTCCCCTTCTTCCTCCTCCTCCTCCCCCTTTTCCTCTCCCTCCTCCTCCTCCTCCTCCTCCTCCCCCTTCCCCCTCTTCCTCCTCTGCTATCACTCCTCCATAATTCCTGTCCGCTCCTCCCCTTCACTGATCTTCCTCTTCGTCATCATCATCCCTTTTCGTCGCACGCCTCTTAATCCTCAATCGGTTCCCAATCTTCTCGACTTTCTTGTCATCCGCGTCCTTGGCTGTTGGAGGGGCCTCAGGAATTCTCAGGGCTCTTGTGTTGCACGCGAAGGCACGCCTCCCAGGAACGCATCATCCTCCTCACATTCACCCTCCTCCTCCTCATCCTCCTCCTCCATGCACGTTCGGCTCAAGCCCGCGCCGACGGTAGGTTTCACGGCGGTTGGGCGGGCTCGCGCCCGCCTCCGCGGCCTGCAGTCGGGGCAGAGATGCGTGCAGGGTGATGACAAAGCGGAAGAGGAAACACGGGCCGCAGTTGCGGATTCTTCAAAGAGCAGCGGCGGCGGTTGGGGAACAAGTGGGGGTTGGGGCGGCCGCAGTGGCGGATGCGGCGGCGGAGGTGACCGCAGTGGCGGCTGGGGCGGCGGAGATTCTCTTGGCGGATGGAGAGGAAAAGCGCAGGATGGCGGCGACGGAAGTGACCGCAGTCGCGGATGGGAGGGCGGCGGATGGGGCGGCAACGGATGCGAGGGTTGGGGAATGGAGGGCGCCCGCTGGGGGGACGACGAGGGTGGCTGGTGGAATGCATGGGAAGGTGGCCGCTCGAGTGCCTCGGCAGGTTCTCCTGCCGCGGAGCCCGCGGCCGCAACAGCGGCGGGCAAAGGAGGCGGTCCCCTGCTTCCCCCAGGGCGCGAAGAACAAGGCGCAGTTGCGCTGTTTCAAATTGTGCGCAATGAGCCGCTGCCAATTTTCAAGTTGGAATTCTTCGAGAACTTCAGGGCGAACTGGAACGGCAATTATAAGCAGCACAACGCGGCCTTGAAGTGGTTCCGAGACGAGTACGAAGACCGAGAAAACCCTTTCGGCAGCCGCACGCCCGTCTTCGGAGGTACCGCAGTTGCGGAGGAAATTTCGAAGATCCTTAAGTACCGCGCAAAGGGGAAGGCGCAGGACAACAGGGATTGGGACTGGGACCACACTGTCAAAGTGCCGTGGTCTTGGCTGGAGATGGTCGCGCAGATGGATGGACCTACAATGCTGCGCGTCGTGTGCGGCCCTGACAATGACCGCAGTCGCGGGTTGGTCCGCTGCGAGTGCCGCCCGTGCCCTAGCAGTCTCGACAACATGAGGCACACGAAAGGGGTGGACAGAGGACAGGCGCAAAGAATCCCTCTGCCCCAGTGGGATTTCGTCCTCATCCGCGACGACGGCTCGGGCATTCGCGTCCACCCATCCTGGTCTAGCCCGAAGTTCAACACGTATGAGGTGGAGCCGCACTCGCATCCCGTGCGGGGCCCGAGGGCAGGTCTCGGCAAGAGCGATGGCCACGGAACGTTCACGTTCTGGAAGATGCTGCACGCCCATCCGAATCCTGGGCGGTTCGACGCGAGCAAGGGGGCGCAGCTGCAACCGCGGTGGTCCGCGCAGCCTTGACACCGCAGTTGCGGGATTGCGCAGCCATGGAACCGCAGTTGCGGGGACCGATCGCGTGACGCCGCGCTCGTTTGACTCACTATGCGCGCTTTCGGCCGCAGTTGCGGCGCTGCCTTCTAGCGACTTCATACAGCTTGGCCGCAGTTGCGGCGCTCCCACGACTGACCGCTGTAATTAGGTGCTTCGGGCGCGCATCACCTCCGTTGAAGCACTCGTGACGTTAATTAGCGCGGCCGCAGTTGCGGAGACAGGTACTTAAAAGATGGATCCGCAGTTGTTCGTCGTCCTCGTCGCCCCTTCCCCGTCGTCCTCGTCGCAGTCTCCTCCCTCCGCCTTTCCTCCTCGTCGCAGTTCCTTCCGTTGGCCGTAGCCCGCCTCCGTTGGCCGAGTCATTTCCCGTCGTCCTCGTCGCAGTCCCCCCCGAGGGCCGCAGTTGCGGACTTTTGATTCCTCCTCCTCCGTTTCTGCCCCGTCATCCTCGTCGCAGTCCCCTTGCTCCTTTCACCCTCGTCTGAGCTCTTCGCGCCATCCTCTTCCGTCGCGTCCTCTCCATCCTCCTCTTCGCCTTCCTCGTCCTCATCCCCGCCGTCTCCCTCGTTGCCCTTCCTCTCCCAAGCCGGCCGCAGTTCCCCCGTCGGACGGGGGCCGCGCGCGGCCACGCCATGGACCCAGGTCGCAAAGCCGAGGTCGACAAGCGGTTCGCCGAGCTGAAGCAGCAACTGCGGGAAAGGTTCGGCCTGCAAGGGGCTGCCGCGGATGCCGCAGTCGCGGAGCCGACGGAGGACCGCAGTTGCGGAAGCCCCGAGCGACCGCCGCGCGAGGCCTCCCCGCAGTCGTCTAGCTCCTCGCGGGAATATCGGCCGCCGCCGCCGATAAGCGCTGCGAGTGGGAGCTCTGCTGGTGGGAGGCGCGAAGAGGCGCAGTTGCGCAGGGCGCACTTGACCCCCAAGGCAAAATGGGGGCCTCGGGCGCAGACGCCGACGAAGCAGCAGGACCAACCAGCAGTGACGGGAGCCGCCACCGAGACCGCAGTTGCGGGGGTGGCCGGCGAGCCAGGTGCCGCGCGCGGCTCATCTGGGAGCAGCGCGCCCTCGGCCGTGCTGCTCGCAGCCGAGTCCAAACGAGGCGCCCAACCCGAAGACGAGGCCGCCTCCCAGGAGAAAGCCGCCGAGACAATCGCCTCGGCCGATTCGCGGCCGAGGAAAAGGCCGCCTCCCACGGAAGGCTCGCCGCTGTCAGAACCGCAGTCGCGGGGTCGCGCGGGGCCTCCGTCGGAACCGCAGTTGCGGGAAGATGCGGGAGCACCGCGGAAGAAGCAGCGGACCAGGTCCCCTCCAGGGATAAACTACGTTGGGGAACGCCCCAAGTGGAACGAAGGATTCCTTCGTACAGCAGACGGCAATCGGGTTCCGTCCACCATCGCTTTGGTGTTCAACGTGGTGGTCATCACGAAGGTGGCAACAAAGGAAGATGTCTTCAGGTGCATCTTGCACCAAACTGCGGCGGTCGTCTTCGTCGTATGGGACCCCGAGCTGTTCCGCACGGGGAACGTCGAAGGCGCTTGCAGCTACGACGTTCCCGTTGGACTCAGGACTGCCGTCGAAGACGCTGTCACTTTGAAAAACAACACCGCGGAGCCTTACTGGACGACGGTTGGCCTGTTCAGAGACACGGGCGTGGTGCTCGTGCGCCCGCACATCATCGCAGAGACCGCAGTTGCGGGTCATGTTGTTGGGGCCACCCACGCCGTCACGATCCTGCGCTTTCGCCTGAAGGGCTCCGACATGAATCCTGCCGCGGTGATCCGTTTTGCCGTCGTGTCCAGACACGCAGTCACCGAACGTCTCCAACAGAAGATCACGCAATCAGAACAAACAGCGTGGCATCCAAGTTTCTTCAAGGACGCGGTTGCTTCCATCCATAAAAATGATGTGCGGTTCTTGTGCGGCCTGTTTGACATCCCGCCTGAGCAGCTCCAAGCATTGGCCGCAGTTGCGGAGCCAGCTACACCTGCCCGATGGGGGTGGTGCTCAGGGCTGGACCCGCCCTGTTCGGAGGCCTTGTGGAGGGCACACGCGTCATGCATCCGAATTACGTCCTCCCCATTGGCCCGTGCGACGTGCGCATTGCGGACTACAACAGATTCTGCAGGGAGGCCGTCGAAGAACGATCCCCAGTGGCTCCCTGATTGGATGCATCGAACAAGCGACTCCATCATCTCTCGGCGCTGGGTCCCAGCGAAGTACATGCCCAAGTGGGAGGATGACCCTGACCGCAGTAGCGGAGTCAGAAGAAAGCTCGGCTTGGCAGCGCTGCCCCCAATCGGCAAGGTCATTCAGAAGGAGCTCAACGAGAAGACCTTCAGCACGCACTGGTGCGAGGGCATCCACCAAAACGTCGTCTTCGTCGGCCACGGACGCCAGAGTCGGGCGAGCAAGCGGAAGCACGAAGAGGCGCGATCTGCCGCAGTTGCGGACGAGCGGTGAGTGCGGCAAGACCGAGGAGCCGCAGTTGCGGAACAGAGCTCGGTACTACTGGGCGCCTGCTGCCTGCGTAGTGCATCCCATTAGCGATGGAGTGCATGTTGCGGTGTAGGATAGCCCGCAGTTGCGGGGTTGCGGTTGCCAAGCCGCAGTTGCGGTTGCGTATAATAGGAGAGCACGCGGTTGCGAAGCCGCAGTTTGCAATAAGTGTGCGCGCGCTGGGTCATCATCATCGTCGTCGTCCGTCCTCGTCGTCGTCGCTGCCGTCGTCGTCGTCGCGTCTGTCGTCTGTCGTCAGCAGTCGTCGTCGGTCGTCGTCGTCGTCAAGTCTGTCGTCTGTCGTCAGCAGTCGTCGTCGTCGTCGTCCCTCCTCCCTCCTCCCTCCTCCCTCCTCCCTCCTCCCTCCTCCCTCCTCCCTCCTCGTCCTCCTCCAGGCCGCATCCCCCCGCCACCTCCGTCCTAGCTCTCCTTCCCCTTCCCCTCCTCGTCCTCCTCCAGCTTGCACCCCCCTCCCTCCTCCAGCCTGCACCCCCCCCAAGCTCTCGCCCGATATTTTGGATTAAAACTGAGCCCTCAGTCGTCCGCAGGCATTCGGCTCAGCAGGTCGTTGGGCTCCTGGCACACACGCCTCCACCCTGAGCGACGGACGTCGTGCCATAGTCCGCCATATCGGAGCTCCGGGCCGCAGTGGCGGACAGCGTCGGCACAGATATGAACGACAGCGTCGGCACAGATAATGCCGCAGTGGCGGACAAGAAAGCCGCAGTGGCGGACGAGACAGCCGCAGTTCCAGGCGGAACGCAAGGGATCTTTCAGAGGGCCAACGCCTTGAGGTCTAGATTCAGGACAGGGGACAAGGTGCGCCTCCCTGTGCTCATGCTCGCCCCGCACACGGGCAACCGAGGCGGGCACTACCCTCAGCAGGAAAGGGTTCGGGAACTCGCTGTGAAAATCTTCCTGGCTGGATTCACGCAAGCCGAAGCTGACCACGAAGGTGTCTGCGTTCAGATGTACCCAGCACAAGAGCTGTGCTGAGAAAAAAGGAGGACCCGAAGTTCCAGACGTACACAGAGTACAATCTGGAAAAAGCGACCGGCCACCTCGCTGCGTGCTTCGACCGCAGTTGCGGAACAGACGTTGCGTATGGGACGTGTTCGCACTCCCACTTGTGCCTCGTGTTGCGGGCGTGCGCCCTGGGAGCCAAGTGGCCCATCCCCCAAGGCATGGAGTTCACGGAGGACGAGAGCGCGAGGCTGAAGCGCGTGCTCGATAAGGACGGCAATCTCGACATGGCCGCAGTGGCGGAACATGACCCTGTCGCTAAGAAACTCGTGCAGGGGGGTATGCTCATGGAAGTGCTTAGCTGGAAAATCATGGACGAGGAACCCACTGGTGCTTCGCTCATCAGCCAGTCCCTCAATAAAGGAGCCGATTTTGCGTTGCGAACGACTGAACTCACCGCGCTCCGTGTTCTGTGCAAGGCTGTTGACGCGGAGCTGCACGCCGCAGTTGCGGATCAGGTTGCCTTTGAAAAGGTCAAGCTCTCCGTCATGCACGAACTCGATCGAGTCGTTCAGGACCCAGACTTCATTGAGCTGTTCTCGTTCGTTGTTGGGCTCGGGAGCACGAAAGCGCAGTTCATCCCCTTGCTGCTCCAGTTCTGCGAGGTCTACGTGAACTCCAGGAGAAGGGCCCTTCGGCTCGGTGCCTTCGGGGCAGCCAGCGAGCTTCCCGACGAAGTGCCGTGGGTCAAGGTTGCCGTGGTGATGCGATGCTACAGGAACGCGCCTGCGAGGAAGAGGGGCGTTGACACTCCTGTGTGGTGCCCTGACCCAGAACAATCGTGGAAGAAGAAGGAGTTCCGAGACTTCCTCATCGACATGAACTCGGCTCTCCGTTTGTACTTGTTCACGCTGAGCAAGGCCATCGACGGCATGGGCCCTGAGAAGGCGATCGAGTTCAAGGCGAACCTGTGCATACTGACCGCAGACGGCTTCATGCAGTACCTGAAGGACACCCACGTCAAGGAACGAAGTATCCCAGGACATCGTCAGGCGCTCCTCCGCGCTTGCGCGGAGGCCACGGGGAAGGTGGAGCCGAAGTCCAATCGGGACGCCCTTGAGAAGGCCCTCGGCGAAGTGGGAGTCGGAGGCGGGAAGCCCGATTGGTTCGATTTCAACGCGTTGCCGCGCCCAGAACCGAATGAGCCCGCAGTGGCGGGGAAGACAAAGGCTTCCGCAGAGGGGCACGAGTTGATGCCGACGGTCATTTCCTTTGACCCCACGACGCAATTACCAACGAACCACCAGCGCAGCAGGGACACGACGGCCATTCCACGCGGATCCTTCCCTTTGCCAATCGCCGAATGGAGGCGTTCAGCGGCAGCGAAGGAGCTGGGGCGGGAGCCTGCTTTGGTCAGCGCAGTGTTGCTGTGCCTTTGGGCGCGCCACATGTCCGCAGTTGCGGAAGCGCAAGTAGAGGTGTTGCAAGACGCTGACACAGAGAAACGCACCGTCAAGGCAACCGCTGCAAACGACGAAAAATGCATCGAGTTGTGGCCGTGCGTCCCAAAGGCATCCAAGGTGCACGCCGCAAGCACGCACCCCGAGAGGGTGGCCGTGCAAGTCTGGGTGAAAGGAGATCCAAATGGGGCCACGCCCACGACCTTCTACTTGCACCCCGAGTTCAAGCCGCCTGCGGACAAGACGCCCGCCGACGTGGCTGACCACAATGTGCGGTTGAGAGCATGGAAGTGGGATGCGCAAGAGACAATGCACGTCTTCTGGGCAGTCAACAGAGTCACGGAACAGGAGATCCAGCAGAGAAACAGCCGTAATGAAAGCGCAGTTGCGCGCATCAACATGGAGCTGGAGACGAAAGAATTGGCGGTGTGCGTGCCTGGGACAGGCGGGGTCGTGCTCGCCGTGAATGTCCCTGTGCTGGTGAATACCACGGCCGTGAAGAAAGGAGAAGAGCTCCTGTGGGAGGCGAGACCCAAAACCGCACCGAAGAAGAAGGCGGCCGAGGAGACGTGGAAGACGGACGCGGCCAAGAGGGCCAAAGGGAAGCCTTCGGGCCAGCCCGCGCCGAAGAAATCGAAGAAAGGGTTCGACGAAAGCGGGAAGATGTCGCTCTAATTAAGAAGCCGCAGTGGCGGCAGTCAGGGCGGCTTGCTCGCGTGACCGCAGTTGCGGGCAACAGGCCGAAGGGGGGGGCGCACGCGTGACCGCTGTTGCGGAGCGCTCGTGTAGTTTGCAGTGTCACTGCTTCTGTTAGCTGATGCCGCAGTAGCGGACCGCTGACGATCGAGCACGGAGGTTCGAACGGACCTCCTCCCTCCCTTCTCCCTCTCCTCCCTCGCCCTTCCTCCACTTCCTCCCTCTCTCCTCCTCCTTTCTCCCCTTCCTCCCAAGTTGGAAGCCGAAACTACTCATTTCCTCACTCCCTCCCTCCCTCCCTGGAGGCCCTGGAGGGCCTCCGCCCTGGAGGGCCTG
Organism: Prorocentrum cordatum; assembly: GCA_963575745.1. Taxonomy (NCBI): domain Eukaryota; class Dinophyceae; order Prorocentrales; family Prorocentraceae; genus Prorocentrum; species Prorocentrum cordatum. The sequence continues at coordinate 151,093 of CAUYUJ010014327.1, read as the reverse complement.
GAGGGCCCTGGAGGCCCTGGAGGGCCTCCCTGGAGGCCCTGGAGGCCCTGGAGGGCCTCCCTGGAGGCCCTGGAGGGCCTGGAGGGCCCTGGGCTGAGGGCGGAGGCCCTCCAGGGAGGCGCGAGGATCGCAGGGACCGAGGGAGGCCCTCCAGGGAGGCGTTCAGCTCGCCATCTGGCTCAACCGCGCGCGGCCCCACTGCCCGCACCCCCGCCTTGCCCGCAGTTGCGGCTGTGTCCAGCGCAGTAGCACACATGCCGACTTCGAGCGAATGGAGCCCTGTGTGCGTTGAGAAGGTCTTGTGCATCCGTGGAGGTTGGCTTGCGCAGACCACCCCCGTCCCCGAAAAGGATGTCAAGGTGCTCCACGCATGGCCCCTCGGAGAGATAACTTTCGTGCACGTGAACATGCAAAAGGCCTTGGCTGCTCAAGGTGTGCGCCAAAGGTAAACCGACCGCAGGGGCCTTGAAGGCCTCCAAGGCCTGGGACGCGCTGAAGAAAGAAGTCGCGAAGCAGGGCGGCGCCGCAGTTGCGGACGATGAGAGCGACGGCGACGCGGGGGACGAAGCAGATGACCCCATGTCGGCCCTGGTCAGCTCCACGGACGCCACGAAGAAGCAGGCAGCGACCCCGACCAGCGCCAAGAAGCAGAAGACTGGAACGCGTGCGGCGACTACTGGCCTGCCCAGGGGCGAGGCCGTGGAGTCGGCCATAGCCACTGTGCACTCTGTACAGATGCCCGCAAAGAGCCCCATGAAGTTTCCGCACGACACGGCCGTTCGAAACGTGCGGGTGGCCAGCTTCAAGCGGAGGACGTTGTGGCTGGACGCTGCAGACCTTGGGTGGCTGATCGACATGATCGTGGACGACGTGAGCCTCGGCGGTGTCCCCGACATCGGCGACGGCGACAAGGACGAGGCCGCAGTGGCGGACAGGGACTGGGCAACGGCGGTTGACCCTGCCACCCCGCTGGCGAAGCAAAAGGAGGTCGACCCCCTCGTGGCGCAGGGGAGCGGCTCTGGCTTCACCGTCGTTTGGGACTTCAAGGGCGCTTGGGTCGCGACCATCACGCGAGAGTGTGCCAACAAGGGCAAAAGGATCGAGATGGATGTGAAGAAACTTACAAAGAAGAAGTGGCAGTCGGCGCAGTCGGTGAAGGGCTACGACTACGAGTGGGAGGGCATGACGCAGCACCAGCGCAAGCAAGCGGCTCTGGATTACCTCGAGCTCCAAATCCCCAGTCTGTTCGACTGAGGCCCGAAGCCGTATGGGCCGCAGTTGCGGTGGGCTACTGAGTGCCCGCAGTTGCGGGGTGGCTGGGTGCGCGTGAACACGCGGAGGGCGAGGCGGTGTGAGGAGGCAGGCGGAAGGTTTAGGGTGTTCCACGGGTGCACGCCTTAGTGCGCCAACTTGTGTGGGCGAGCGTTTTTCTTAGAGAAGCATGGAGTGAAGCATCGAAACCCTGTGCGCGCGATGATTGGGGCTTCCGCGCGGGCGTTGTTGAAAAGTACCTCCTTCTTCGCCCCTCCGCATCGTCTTCAGTTGCTCCTCCCTCCTCCCCTCCCTCTTCCTAGTTCTGTAGCCCGCAGCCGAGTGCCCGGCCCGAGTCGTTCGCCACGCGACCGCTCATGGATGTTCCCGTGGGGCGGACATGGTATGGCGAGGAGGACGGAACGCATTTCGAGGTGGAGTGGCTCCATTACGACAGCGGCTGCGCACCGAGGAAAACGAAGTATGGCACCACTGGGCTCGCCAACATCTTGAGCCGCAGTAGCGGCGTTCCGTGCCCCAAGAAGATAAAGGTGCACGCATGTGCGGATTTTCCGTGCCTAGCGAAGTGGCCCGCGTCGCAGTACGGCCTTGCTGAGCCGCCTCGCTTTCATTTGCGGCCGTCTGCTTGGCGACCGGGCGCGACGCCACCACCCGCAGTTGCGGCTCCAGGCGGCACCGCAGTTGCGGCTCCCTCGGCCCCTGCACACATAGCACCAGCAACACCAGCAGAACTCGCAGCTCCTGCGCAAGAAGGACACGCAGCTCCAGCACCAGAAGCACCCGCAGAACCCAAACCTCCAGCAGCCCCTGTGCCCGAAGCACCCGCAGCAGCAGTCCCTCCAGCTCCTCCAGCTCAAGTGCACGCAACACCAGACCCGCCTGCTGCGCAGGAGACCGCAATTGCGGTTGAAGCTCCTGAGGGAGTGGAAGCGGACAAAGACACACCACTTCCAGCACGCTTGCCACCAGCGCGGCCGCTGCCAGAGAACTGGTCGAAGACGCAGGTCGCATTCTTCCCGTGCCCAGACCCAAAGGCTGCAGCACGAGTTGCGGCGCCTGTTGGCGACGCCTTGCGGCCACGAGTCGCGGCGCCACCCCTGGCGCCAGAGAAAGGTGTACCTGTGGAAGACGCGCCAAAGATCCAGGCCGCAGTGGCGGCGACGGTGCCTGACCGCGTGATGGCTCTCCTGAGGCAGATTCTGTCCGAGAATTCCTACATAGGGTATTCAGCTTTCATGCTGTTTGCCTTGCGGTTCGGGCGTCAACCTTACGTGTGGGAAGGCGAGAACCGCAAGGACCTCCTTGACTTCTACATGCCTTGGGCAAAGGAGAAGTGCACTGAGCCATGCGCCGTCGACGGCGTGGCGTGCGTACTCGCCGCTGCTGAGGATCTGTTCGGGGAATGGACAACGGTGGAACTCAGGCCCGTGACTCCCGAGAACCCTCTCCATGAGGTGCGCCACTGGGTGGCCGCAGTTGCGGTGGGTGGCGTGTGCTCTGAGGGGGCGGACGCGTTGAACAGGTTCTACGGTCCTCTGGGACAATGGGTCCTAGGGACTGTTTGCGATGGAAACTGCGGCATTGACCTTATGGCGATGATGTTGCAGAAACCGCAAAATGCCGAGACGCGCAAATGGCTTCGGGAGGAACTGTACGATTTCGGGGTGCGCCGCTGGGACGAACCGTGGTTGCACGACATGCTCGTTGTCACGCAGGAACTAACCTTGGAGGAGGTGCGGGCGTACCGCAGTTGCGGGGCCAGCGGCCCTGCTGGACCCATGGTCCTGCACGACTCCGAGGGCGAGGGCGAACCAGCAGAGGCGCCGAGAGAGGCGAGCGCGCCACGCCCCGCTCTCATGGCGGCGTTAGAGTGGCAGACGGGCGTGCAGGACATGGGTATATTGCTTGCCATGGCTGAGGCTATGCCCGAGGCGTTGCAGGAGGAGCAGATCAGGGCGCACGCACTGGCCAGCGCACGCCCAAAACCCGAAGTTGCGGAACAGAAGCGGCGCGTGTGCCCGCACATGCTCAGAGACCGCGAACTGGTTTGCAAAGACCTGGAGGCGCACGCACGCAGTTGTGGTTGGATGGGCGAGGGCGTTCTGCCACGGAATTCAATCGCGTCTTTTTGCGAGCGGTTCACGTGGCCGAAGGGCATGGGGGTCGTCCAGCAGCGCCAGGCCGTCTCCAAGTGGTTTCAAAACTGGCGCACACAAGGTGGACATGGCACGGCGGGCGTGCATGGCCGACGCCGCGCGCGGGGCAACCAAGGGCGCCCGAACAAGGCTCCATGGCTGGAAGCCGCTCTGTACGAGTGGTGGTCCCACATGAGGTACTCCGTGGACTGGAAGGCGGTGGCCAAGCGAACCGCAGTTGCGGAGGAGAGGCCCAAGATGTTGGCCAGGTTCTCCCAATCCCTGCTGGTTACGAAGGCGAAGCAACTCGTCGCGGACTACTGCGTGGAGACAATGAAGCGGGGAGGCAAACCGATGGTGCCGCAGTTGCGGCCTCGGTGGTGGGTGAAGTGGCGGCGCTCCTACGGCCTGAGCATGAAGAAGCCGAACCGCAAGTACAAGGTGCCAAAATGGTTGCTCCAATCTCGTTTTGAGACTATGATCTTGAACGTGGCCAGGGTCCGCGCAGCTGCTGAGGAGCTTCTGGGGTACGACCCGCACATCCTGAACTGGGACCAGTCGCCCTTTCACCACAACGAGTCGTCGTCGGCCTCGAAGCCGACCTTGGCTGTGAAGGGTGGCATTGTCCCGCTTGTCGAGGCGCATGACGACAGCAGGGCTCGGTGGACAGCGAACCTGACGGTGTCGAGCGACGCGGAGGACATCCGCAGTTGCGGACCACCGCCGGCGGAGCTAATGTTCAAGGGGGGATCTGTCATCGCTGAGGGCTTGGCCGCACATGCCCGCAGTCGCGGCTATCCGTCTTGGGTGAGCACGGCGACGTCCGAGAAGGGGTCCTACCGCGCAGACGACGTTGTATCATTCTTGCAGCGGCACTTGCGGGCCTGGCCCGACGACCCGCAGTTGCGGGGAAAGTGGCGCATCCTCATGGCCGACGACCATTCCCCGCACAAAGCAGACGCTGTGCGGAGACTCGCCTGGCAGCGCGGCTACGTGCTGATCATTCACGGCGGGGGGACGACCGCAGTTGCGCAGCCCGTGGACACGGACTTGAACCAGCACGTGAAGCGCCGGTACATTGCCCTCGAGACCAAAGCGCTGGTGCAGCAAATGGCGTTGGGGAAGCACGTGCCGCAGTTGCGGCGTTCCGATTGCGCCGACTTGATGCTGTCAGTGTTGGAGAATGTGCAGTTGCACTTGGACGCCGCGAAAGGTTTCCTGAAAGTGGGAATTCGAGCGCCCTTCGACAAGTCAGGAGATCTCGAGATTTGCCGAGAGGCGGCGGAACTCTGGGAAGCAGGGGGGCTGCGAGCAAAAGTGGACACCGCAGTCGCGGAGGTGAGGGAAGAATGCGAGCAGAAACGTTTGAAATGGTCCTACAATGACGTGCTGCGTCTCATACACGAATACGAGAAACACGACGCCACAGATTCCGTGTTGGAGAAGCTCGGCGACGAAGCGCTAGGCCAGGAGCCAGGCCACGAGGAGGGCGATGAGGAGGGCGGGGAGGAGGAGGAGGAGGAGGTGCACGAGGAGCACGAGGAGGACGAAGAGCAAGAGGAGGCCTCGTGGGCCGAGGCTCTTGCGGAACAGTGCGATGCCGCAGTTGCGGCACCTGGGCCTCAAGGATCCTCGGTATCCATGGACTGCGTGGTCGACGCAGAGGCGGCCGAGCAGGTGGCAGTGGCGACGTCCTTGGCAGAAACGCTCCGCGAGGCGGAAGATATGCTGCGCCAAGTGGGCATGGAGAAACTAGCGCAGGATTGCCGACAGCAACGACACAAACAAAAGAAGCGGTTGAGAGAGCTGGCGCGGGAGGACAACGAGGTCCTACGAGCGTTGACTGCCCAGCGAGACCACGAAGCCGCAGTGGTGGCGAAAAAGCGGCGCCTGGCTCTGGAAGCGAACGACAGGACGAAGGCGTTGCACGATCTCAAGAAGCAGATTCGAGAGGCCGAGGCCGCCTTGAGGGCAAAGAAGGAGGCCGCAGTTGCGGTGGAAACGGCTTTGGCTAACAAACACGCCCTAGCGCAGTGGAATCCCGAGGAGTTCAAGATCAAGAAAAACAGGATGGCAGCTCTGGATCGCCTGGCTCGCGGAAAAGGCGTCCTCTCAGACGAGCAGAGGGGGGAGTGGGCATGGTTCAAGACGCATTGGGACGAGGAGATGTGCAAGCAGCACAAGGAGCAATGGCCGCTCACGTTTGCTGGGTGGCTGCAAAAAGTCGCGAACGACGCGGCGTCTGGGAACCGTTCGGCGCTGTCGCAGTTCGTGCATTCGGAAACAGTGAGAACCCTGGGAGGGCAAATGGCGCTGGTAATCCCAGCCCTAGCGTGATGCAGGCCGCAGTTGCGGACCCACAGGAAGTCCAGAGGGAAGTTGTTTTTCCAAGCGGCTCCCGCGCGGGCAGGAGATGAGGCAAAACCGCAGTTGCGGTCTTCCTGCTGCTGTGAAAATAATCCTTTCACAGTCCCTTGCAATCGTCGCCCTCCTTCTGCTTCTCCGCCAGTCCATGTGTTGTTCTTTCGGTTCCTTTGAGTCCTCGCCCTCCTTCTGCCACTCCTCGAATCCTCTTTGTCTCCTCCCTCCATCCGACCCCATGCCCATTCACGATCCATTTCCGTAGCCACCGTGGCTCGAGGTGGCGCACGCGAAGACGCAAGCATGTGGCCGCCCGCGCGCCCGAGCGCATCCTCAGGGAGTATGGACCGTGGACTTCGATTCGCCAGAACGGTGTTCATCCACAACGCTGAGGAGGAGGAGGGAGGCAAAGACGAGGAAGCCGCAGTTGCGGATGATGACGACGACCAGCGGACGCAAGATGGCGACAGCACCGTCGCGTCCTCGGCTGCCTCCGCTGACGAGGCTGAGTCCCGGGGAGGTGCGGGAGCCGCAGTTGCGGCAGCACATGACTCCTACATGCCGAGAGTGTTGTCGTCGCGGAGAACCTGGAAACGGGTGCCCATCATCGAGACAAGCAATCTGTCGGAAAAACAAAGAGCTCTTGTCGACGCATGGGAGGAGAAAACGGAGTTCGAAGCGGGACGGGTCGGCTTCTACGTGGCCAACTTCGGAGGGACTGCAGCTAGACCCACGCAACGCGCGGACGAGTGGGCGCAGCTCCGCGCGAACCCTGCCCAGATCATCGCCCTCTGCGAGTGCGACGACGAGACCTGCGCGGTACTCAGTGGGGAGCACGACGCGAGGGACAGTGCAGCCGCAGTTGCGGACGATAGGTTTCGGAGTCGGACTCAATACAACTACCTGTGCGTTAAGGGCGGCGAGCCATCAGGGACCCTCCTTGTTGGCATGAGGGACCGCAGTGGCGGCCACATTGAACACGTAGACTTTGCGAGACTCTTCCACAAGCAGGAGAAGTCCAAAACGAAGAAGAAGAAGAAACAGTCCGCAGTTGCGGAGGCTCCTGCGCCAAAGCTGCACAACAAGTACTCCAGGGCGATGGTGGTGCGCGTCCACCTGGACCAGGCCGTGCCCCATTTGGGGGGCTCCTTCAACGTCATGGCGGTGCACGTCCACCACAGCTTGGCCAACCAAGACTGGGGCGTCACGAAGCTCCATGAGTTCTACAACTGGTTCGTCGCCTACGTCAGGGAATGGGACGTGAAGGTCTGCATGGGGGACTTCAACATGTGCATGTTCCAGCTTGTGTCCTGGTGCCGCAATTGCGGCCTGACTGTGGACGTCGCCGCGTGGACCCCCTGGAAGACAGCAGGCGGCCAGCCCAGGGCAGACAGCATGGCGATTTTGTTCATAAACTGTCCTGGGCAGTACAAGCTTCACCATGGCCTGAGTGTTCTGCACGACCGTGAGGGCGGATTCTTGACGACCCAGCATGATCCGTCTTTCCCTGTCTTCGACTACACGAATGGCCCTGGGAAGATGCTTCAGACTTACGTGCCCAAGGCTGAGCCCGTTGAAAACAAGATGCGCGCCTTCCTGACGCCATCTGGCGAATCCTTGACCGCAGATGCGGAGTTCGAGCAAAGGATGGCGCGCAGGGAACGCGACGATTGGGTGCGCTATCCCTTCAGAGTGAAGCAGGGCAACCTCGACGACAAGATATGGCATGGCGCCTTCGGCAGGGCGAGGCACGGAACGCACTTCCCTCTGGTGGCTTTCACGCACAATACGTGCCGCAGGTCACCTGAAAGACTCGCCGCGAGGTTGGAACGCAGGAAGGGCGGCAGGAAGGGCGGCAAGAAGGGCGGCAAGAAGGGCAGCTACGCGGACACCGCAGTTGCGGGGAAGGGCGTCCGACCCCAGATGGGAACCGCAGTTGCGGGGAGAGACGCTGGGGCTGAGCGAGCTGGGAACACGCCACCGCCGCAAGCTGCCAACGGCGACGATGCGACCCCTTCTTGTGCCGCAGTGGCGGCTGGGTCCTGGGACGCCAGCGGCAGCGGCGCATGGGAGGCGCGCAGTCCCGCCACGAGATGGCAGGGCTGGTCCTGGTGGGACTGGAGCTCGAGCGAATGGGGCGCTGATGGCGCGCAGTGGTGGCCCTCTGATCATGCCGCAGTTGCGGACAATGCCCCTGAGGGCTCGCCTCCTCAGCGTGAAGTCGAGTGGGGCTCGAGCGGGCGACCTGCCGAGCGCCCTCCGTGGAGCTTCGAGGCGCAGCGTTGGTGATGGCCGCAGTTGCGGGCAAGTGGAGCATGATGTTGATTGCCGCAGTTGCGGACAGTGTACGCTGGAAAAATCATCATCATCATCAATCATAATCATCATCATATCATCATATCATACGTTCAAAGCAGTGCCGGGGCACTGCTTTCGATCGTCGCCTCGTCGCCGTTATAAGGGCTTTCGGATTAGTGACCCCCCCCCGGTTTTCGAGCGGGAGGGGGGGGGGGGGGGGGGGGGGGGGGGGGGGGGGGGAGGGTCAGGGGAGAAGGGGGTTTTGCCGGGGGAGAGGGGGGGGGGGGGGGGGGGGGAGGGGTTCCAGCAGGGGTGGGGGGGGGATTTTCAGGAGGGGGGGGGGGAGCGACCCCTGGGCTCCGGAGGAAAAGGTTGGCAATTTTCCACAGTAAAGCGGCGGTGGATCACGCTCTCTCAAATCATGGCAACCGTGCGTGTGTCCTCGCAACTCCGTCTTTAGAATACGTTAGCGTGCGCAAGCGTCTGCTAATCGATGAGACAGCGCCGATTCAGTGTTGATAAACCTCCCTGAAGCGTCGATTAGTGTCGATTTAGCTTCGATTCGCAAGAGCCTAAGAGCCAGCAGGATGGTGTGGTAGGCCCCCATGAGCTGCCGCAGAAGGGAGGCAGGATACGGGGAGGGAGCCTGAGATCCAACTCAGCGTAACAAGTGCGATATCGTGACACCTCACGATCAGAACTCCGAACCCCGTTTGTCTGCCTCATTTTTCGAGCCATATTGATATGTGAGGGTCCTGGGTGCCGAAACCGAGCGAAAACGCCCTCCTCCTCCTCCTCCTCCTCCTCCTCCTCCTCCTCCTCCTCCTCCTCCTCCTCCTCCTCCTCCTCCTCCTCCTCTTCCTCCTCGTATTCCAGAATGCAGAGACTGGAAGCCAACAAGAGGTGGCAAGCTCGACGTGGCCCGCTGGCCAGCATGATACTCCTGCTCTGGGAAGTCGGCTGGGACTCCAGAGGGCCCGACACCTGGATCGACAGGAACGGCGACTACTTGAAGTTCGGCACGGAGGAGCAGGGAGGCGACTACACCGAGATTGTTGAGGCGTTCCTCGACGACCTGCAGGATCAGCTGTGGGAGCAGGCCGCGCAGCACCACAACGGCGCTGGCCTGGAGAGAGGAGCGGACGTCAAGGACCTGAAGCACCACCTCAGGATGCTGGCCAAGAAGGAGCGCTACGGCTACTACGGCGCGCTCCTAACCGCGGCTTGCGCAGGCACCTGGACGCATCGCCGCAAGCACGACACCTTCGGCGGCGACGAGGCGAGATGCGAGTGCGGAGAGGCCGAGGATGACGTGCACCGCATCTGGGGCGCCTGCACAGCTAGGGAGGACAGCGAGGCAGTGAGGCGCAGCAGCGGCCTTACCAGGAGGGCGCTCGAGGGTTGCGAGACCAACCCCGCGTTCTGGCTTCGGGGCATCACCCCCAAGAGCTGGACCGTGCCGCCGAGATGCGACACCCTGCCCGCAGAGCACCTCGTCGGCGCCTGCAACTCCGAGCGCCGCCTCCGCGCAGACGAGGGGCGAGAGCTCACGGCATGCGGGGACGGCTCAGGAGGCGAGTACAGCGCGGACGAGAGATACTGCAGGTGCGGCTGGGGCTGGGTGCTGCTGGGCGACGGCGACGAGTTCGAGCAGATCGGCGCACGCTTTGGGCCTCTCCCAGGAGCTCGGCAGTCCAACAACCGCGCCGAGCTCTACAGCTTCCTGAGCTTCCTGCGCGCGACCGAGGGCAGAGTCACCTTCTGGACGGACAGCGAGGTCACGTGCACGGGCTGGGCTGCGCAAAGGGAGAAGACCCAGGGCCAAGGGCACAGCAACGGCGACCTGTGGTTCCAGGTCGGTGAGGCGATTAGAGAGCGAGGAGGAGACAGGAGCGACATCACCATGAAGCACCTGAACAGCCACATGACGGAGCACGAGGCGATGGCGAAGGGCGTGCCGAGGCGAGTCTGGGCGGGTAACAAGGCAGCTGACGAGTACGCAGAGGCAGGAGCTGCGACGCACGCGATCAGCGACTCGGAGATGAGCTGCTACGAGTGGGTGCGCGCCACGGCCCATTTGGTGAGAGAGCGCATCGCGGCCACCACCGCTGCAGTGCTCGCCAGAAGGCCGCCCGACGACAAGGAAATGAGAACGGCAAGAAAGAGGCTCGCGCAGCAGAGGCGTCAGGACCGCCTCTTGAAGCGCGACCTGCTCGGCGGCGAGGCGACCAGGAGACCACCGACGTCGCACATCCTGGAGCGTGACAAGCGAGGCACAGGATGGAGGTGTCAGCATTGCAGGGAGGCGGTCAGCTGCAGCACGGCGACAGCGACCATCCGCGACTGGATGGAGAAGCCGTGCGGGGGGCCACCTCCGCTGAGAGCCATCACCATCACGAGGTACGGAGTGGAGTCGCACCCGACACACCAGCTGAGGAGGTTGCTCGACCAAGACCGCTGGTTCTGCGAGCGGTGCGGAGGAGCGACGACGGAGCTGATCGCCGCGAAGCTGCAGGAGCCCTGCTGCGGTCACACAGCCTGCAGCAGTGGACGCTACAGGCTCGAGGGCTGGCTGAGGCAGGCCGCCAAGGAGGGCGGAGCAGGACAGCGGGCAACGCCACACGAGACCTACGCGGACGGCGAGCTGAGGGGTCAGATCGCAAGTCCAGCGGCGGTGCTCCTCGAGCCGTCAGCGGGCTCACCGCCGCCAGAGACGCAGCCACCAGTCGTGATCTGCGCGGACGGCGAGCTGAGGTGTCAGAGCGCTAAATCCATGTCGGTGCTCCTCGAGCCGGCCGCTGGTGCTCGTCGCCACTGCAGCCCGTCCCATGGCCAGGGCTTCGCTCAGGGTCAGAACGCAAATCCAGAGGCGGTGCTCCTCGAGCCGCCAGCGGCGTTCCCCGAGCTGCCCGCGGGTCCAGCGTTGGCACGATCGGACGAGCAGGTGAGGAGGGCACGCACCGATGAGGAGCAGCAGCAGGAGGCGCAGCGACTACTGCAGACCGCAGCGAGGCTGGCCAACACCAGCGTGCAGCCCCAGCACGACACCGTGCAGTACGCCACGCAGGCGGAGGACCTCGACGTCGCTGAGGCAGAGGCAGCGAGGGCGAGGGCCATGCTGGAGGCCGAGAGGGAGAAGGCAGCTGTGCAGCGAGGCGAGAGGCCTCGGCAAAGGAGAGCCGCGCGAGAGGCCCCTCTGCCTCTCGCAGAGCTGAGGCGCCTGCTGGAGGGTGGCGAGCAGCGGGAGAGGCGACCTGCGCGTGCCTCGCGTCAGTCGGACACGCGAGGCGGAGGCGAGAGGATCCAGCCAGCTGGCGGCGGTGGCCTGACGGCGGTGCGGTGCGAGGCACGCGGCGAAGCGGCAGCTGGACTGCCTGCAGGTCTTGCGGGGCATGCACCTCGCGCTGATCCAGGGTGTGGTCCAGGCCGTGAAGCCCGTGCTGCGGCCGCCCCGCCGCCCCGCGCAGCTGCGGTGCCGCCAGAGGAGGACGGCGGTGCCGCAGAGGAGGCAGGCTGCGGCCGCCAGAGGAGGACGGCGGTGCCACAGCTGCGGCCGCCAGAGGAGGAGGGCTGCGGAGCGCAGCTGCGGTGCCGCAGCTGAGGCGGGCGCCGCCACGCCGCCGCGCGCGCCCGCGCGGCGGCCGCCACGACGCTGGCGACACGAAAGGGTCGAAAGGGGCTCCTCCTCCTCCTCCTCCTCCTCCTCCTCCTCCTCCTCCTCCCCCCCCGCCTCCCCGGGATCGCAGGGGAGGAGCCGCCCACCCCCCCTTCCCCGACGAGGTGGAACTGCGCCCTCCGCGAGGGCCACGCCGAGCGCGTCGGCCCCGACATGCGCGTCGTGGAGGCGGCCGCCGGCCGCACCCCCGCGGCGCGCGCGTGCGTGCTCGGAGCGGTCCCGCTTCCCTCTGGCTCGTCCCTGCAGTCGGGGGCGGCAGAGAGGGGGGGAGGATGACTACGTAGGGGGTAGGGGGGGGGATGACAACGTAGGGGGGTGATGACTACGTGGGGGCGGCAGAGAGGGGGGGGTGATGATCACGTAGGGGGGCAGGGGGGGGGGGGATGCCATGGCGTGGACCGAGAGAGGTTCTCCAGACCTCCTGGCGCCCCTGCTTACCTCAGGACGTCCCCGGCCCCCCCCCCATGGGCCGCGCACGTGCCTCCGGGCCACGACGTGCGCCCCCCCCCCCCCTCTTGGACGCTGCCCTCCCGGCAGCCCCCGACTGCAGGGAGCGTCGGGCACCGAGGGTCATTGGTCGAGGACCGAGGTTCGACCCTATTTTCGCCACGCCGACGTCGCCGATGCATCGCCGGCGTCGTTGGTGCATCGCCGATGCACCGCCGACGCATCGCAAATGCATCGGGGATGCATTGGCGATGCGGCGCGATCCTCCGACCCCATCTACTGCGACCCCATCTAGGAGGCCTCTGGTCCTGGAGGTCCCAGAGAGGTCCAGGAGGAGCCCCCGCGGACTTCGGGAGACTTCCAGAGGGTCCAAATGTCATGACACGGGTCGGCACAGCTCTTCGCCTGGGGCAGCGCCGATCGGGAGAGGATCGCGAGGCTCTCGTCGCTCGGCGCACGTGCTAAATCATCGTAGGTGGCCGGCCACCCTCTCGGAGTCCTCCGTGGAGCATCGGGAGGTTTTCGCGTAGAGGTTGCGTGCTTGCGCCACCTCCTTCTCCTCCTTCTCCCCCTCTCCTCGTCGTCCTCCTCCTCCGCCTCCTCCTCTTCCTCCTCCTCCTTCTCCTCCTGCCCCCCTCCTCCTCCTCCTCCTCCTCCTCCTCCCTCCTCCTCCTCCTCCTCCTCCTCCGCCTTCTCCTCCTTCTCCTCCTCCTCCTCCTCCCTTTCTCCTTCTCCTCCCCCCTTCTCCTCTTCCGCCGCCTCCTCCTCCTCCTCTTCCTCCTCCTCCTCCTCCCTATCCTCCGCCTCCTCAGCGAAGCGGGGGGCGCCGTAGGTCAACGGCCGCTACAACAGCGCCATGCAGCTGATAGCCGCCTGCCGGGAGCAGGAGGCGCGCTCGGGCGGCAGGAGCGGGCGGGAGTCCCTCGAGCAGAGTTTGCACGAGGGGCTCTTGGGATTGCAGGAACTGGCCTGCGCTTGCGCCTCCTCCTCCACCTCCTCCTCCTTATCCTCCTCCCCCTCCTCCCTTCCTCCTCCTCCTCCTCCTCCTCCTCCTCCACTCCTCCTCCTCCTCCTCCTCCTCCTCCTCCTCCTCCTCCTCCTCCCCCCCTTCTCCTGCTCCTCCTCCTGCTCCTCCTCCTCCACCTCCTCCTCCTCCTCCGCCTGCCCAGTGGGGGGCGCCATAGGTCAACGGCCGGAGTCCCGCAAACAGAGCTTGCACGAGGGGATCTTGGGATTGCAGGAGCTGGCCCCCTGCTGCAGAGTTTTCGCTGGGCAGGGAGCTCGTTGGCGCCTCCTGGGCGCTCCGTGCGCCGGCCGGCGTTGCCGCACTTCTGGCTAGTCGGCCCCCTCGGGCGCCTCGTGGGGCGTCTTGTGTGCGGACCTGCGCTCTGAGGCTGCGCCCTCCCCCTTTCCTCCCCCTCAATGGCTAATTCAAGCTTCGCGCGGCCCGCTTAGCTTCGACCGGAAGAGGTGGGCGCTCGACCCGCGAATCAAAACATTGTATGCGGACCTGCGTCTCCAGCCGCGCGGGCGGTGAGCGCGCTGTGGGCGCCAGCTGCCTTGGCTGGCGTTGCCGAACTTTCGGCCGGTGGGCGCCTCGTGGGCGCCTCGTGGGCGGTTTGTGCGCCGGCTGGTGTTTCTGGACTTTCGGCCCGTGCCCGCCTCCGATCGCCTTGTGGGCGCCTCCTGCGCTGGCTCGCATTTCCGGATGCACGCACGATCGCAGCACATGGCACCGCGCAAGTTGCACCACATGACTAATCAGCAGCCGAAATATGGTGTTGCAGCGTAAGCCTTATTCAAGATAAAATGAAGCATTGATATTTCGCCGCATCGTTCGCACAACATAGTTTGCGCGTCTTAGACCTTCGATTGTACCAGACAGCTTGCACCTCATCGGAAACTGGAACGTATACATTACCAGTGGCGGGCTGTTTCTTGAATCCCAGGACTTTTTGAGGGTCGGGAATGACGCTGGGGTGGTGTGGCGTAAACTTGTTTCCCCGATGTCCCGGGCAGACAACGAAAAATGTATACACCAGGATCCCGCATACACCAGAATCCGCGTTCCTGTGCGAATTTGAGCGCAGGGTCGGGAAAAGCGTCGGTGTATAGAGTTCGTTTCTCTACCTCATACATTGCACCGCGTGATGTGCCACATAGATTTCGTCCTACTTTAGGAGGAGGCTGAAAGAGGAAGAGGAGGACATTCGCCTCCAAGGGGGGGGGCTCGAGGGGGGGTCAGGAGGCGAGGCAGCACCAGAAGCGCAGACGGAGGGTCCAGAACCGGCCATCCAGGCGATGCCGACGAGCGTCACAAGAGCCGACGCCACCCTGCAGGAGCCCCCAGGAGGAGCCAGTGTCCGGGCGGCGCCTCGGGGCAACACGAGCGCAGATGCAGGCGCGTGCACCAGCGGCGGGCCCCGCATCCACGCGAAATCGACGCGCGCCATCGCCAGGTCCAGCGGCAAGCGGCATGTCTCGAGGGGTACGCCCAAGTCGGGCCTCTCCCTCTACAGGAGGAGCGTTCAAACATAGTACAAGGATAGTCTGGGGACGATTTTTCTCATGTTTTTGTTTTGCTATGTTTCAACTTTTCGTCCAACATCCCCCTGTAGGAGGACATGCCCGACCTAGGGGTACTCCAGATTTTGTAATAAAAGGGAGGGGGTCACAACCCTCCCAGACGAGAAGTTCTATACCCCCCAGACTATCCATGAAAGGGCGGCCCTTTGCCCAGACCCCCCGGAACCCTCCAAGACAGCTCAAATTAGACCCCCCCCCGAATGTGACCCGCCCCACTTTGTTATGGAATCCGGAGTACGCTCCCCGATCCGTGGATCTGGCGCCCACGCGCCAGATCCAGAGGTGCCCAGTCCATGTCGGCGCGTGCCCGAGGGTTGGGGACGGCCCCGATCCCCAGCACTCGGGGCCCTTCCGTCTCCTCTCCTCGGGCCTCCGCTGTGCTGGCCCGCTGGAGCGCGCCTTTGGATCGTCGCGCTGTGCCTTGTGGCCCAGGCCGGTGCTGAGAACGGCCCTGGGACGGAGGTGTCACTCCCGTCCCCCTTCGTGGGCACGTCCCCCCGACCCCGCTCGAGGCTGGAGGAGGCGGTGGAGGGAGGCGAGGAGGGAGGAGAGCGAGACGAGGGAGGGAGGGCGCTGGAGAGGACGGTTCGAGCGAGGGGGAGAACGACAAGGAGGAGGCGTAGGAGGGATGGGGAGGTAGAGGGAGGAGGCGGCGGAGGGAGTTGTAGGAAGAGGGAGGATGAAGGAGAGGGGGACGAGGAGGAAGACAGGGGATGAAGTCAGGGAGGCGAAGGAGGGTGGCGGGAGGGGCAGGAAGGAGGAGGGGGTGTGAAAGGATTCCAGGAGGTTTTCGGGATTTCTGGGGCGGCGGGGAGGATGATGCTGGGAGGAGGAGGACCAAGAGGAGGAGGAGGACCAAGAGGAGGAGGAGGAGGAGGAGGAGGAGGAGGAGGAGGAGGAGGAGGAGGCGTGGGGGAGGAGGAGGAGGCGGAGGAGGAAGAGGAGGAGGAGGAGGAGGAGGAGGAGGAGGAGGAGGAGGAGGAGGAGGAGGAGGAGGAGGAGTTGGAGGAGGGGGATTAGAGGTTGGAAGGAGAAAAGGGAGGGTGAAGAGGGACAAGGGGGAGTGAGTGAGGTGGCCCAGGCAGTCGCACAGTGACATTTGATCCTTGCCCCTCTCACCACCAGCTTCTGCCTGGGCTTTGTTTTCTCGAGTTGTCGGCCTTTTTTGTTGTCTCTCTCTCTCTCTCTCTCACACTATATATATGCACATAGGCAATTATATACACCTATCTACATATATATATATACACACCCATACATCTGCGCATGCACACCCATATACATATACGTATGCATACATCTACAAATATGTATATGTATGTGTGTTCAGACATATGCTCTCTCCATCCACTCTACAGCATCACATATATTCGTGCGTGTAAATATACTTACGCAGGGCAAAAGAGTTTCCTCTTGAGGTGCACATGGCGATGATGACTTGTAATTTATTGACCGAGCCCCCTTCCCCCGTATAATCTTGACACGGGTGGGTTCTGGGGTCCGCGGATCGGATTGTTGCTGGTTCCCCGTTCTAACTCAATAAGATACAATGTTAAACGGGGTAAATGTGAATCTGCCGTAGACAACAAGACCGAACACGGATCCAGCAAATCCGACATCGGATCCGCTCGGACGGAAGTCGGATCCACCGAAAAAACACCAAAGCCACACTTGGATCCGCGCGAACTTCATGGGATCCGATGGTGGTTATCTCATACGAGTCTGCTCAAGACTTGAAGCCGTCGTTCCGGGCCCAAGAGGAACACTTTTCTGTCCTTGGGATGTACGCACACATGTTATGCAGTTTCAGTTATCTCTCTATATGTATGTACGTATGTATGTGTGTATGTATGTATGGATAGATGTGTACATATCTATAATTATTGTTGAAGAGCCAGGTTGGCAAGATGGACCTTCTAGAGACCCTCTGGCCGGGCCTTCTAGAGGCTCCCAGAAACCCTCGAGAGTTCCCTGAGAGGCCCTCTCTAGAGGTCGCTGTAGAGTTCCCATAAACCCGCTAGAGCTCTTTAGAGCCCTTTACTGAGACGGAATTGTCCATGTGTCCTTTCGGCGCTTGCGAGCGCTCCCCACAGATCACTACATGTCGCTTCTGCGCCTTTGAAAGTTCGCGCATCTTCTCGCCCTAGGAGATCTTCCTGAGGCCGAAAACGCAGAACAGCTAAAACGCACAAAAGCTTTCGCATGGAAAACAAACAACGGCGTCGGAGTTCTAAGTCATCAGTTATCACCGCTCCTCCTGCCATCGGCAGCGTCGCCCTCCCTACTGCCCCCCCCCCGCCCATATCCTTCTCCTGCGCTCCCCAGTCACGCCCGCTGTGCAGAGCTGCTTCCTGAGGCTCCCAACATCGTTCATCACGCTTCCTTTCCCTCTCTCTTCCTCCTCCCCTTCCCCCCTCCTGCAACCTTCCCCGCGCGCCGCGGAGTCTTTCCGCGCCAGACCAACCTGCTACATCATGGATCCAACGGCGCAGCGTAGCAAGCCAGCGAAACTTTGTATGTCTGTACGTGTATATATATATAGAGAGAGAGAGAGAGAGAGAGAGAGAACATCCAGACCTACATACATACGTACAGAGAAACAGCCAGCCAGCCAGCCAGCCAGCCAGCCAGCCAGCCAGACAGACAGACAGACAGACAGACACATACACATCTACAACGGCCTTCGTCTCATCCAGCTGCCGTTCTCGGCTTGTGCGCCAGAGTTCTCAAGGGTGTTCCTTGGGTCTCTTCGGAGCGCTCTCGGGAACCCCTCTTGGGGGCAGTTTTGGCTGGGGCCTCCTGGGGGGCAAGCTCTTGGGGGCCTCGTCAAGCTCTTTGGGGCCCCCCTTGGGACCTCCTGGGGGCTCCGCGGGGCCGAGGGGAGCTCGACGCGTCCGCTCGGGCCCCCCCTCGGGGCCCCCCCTCCTGGAGCCGGCTAAGGCCTCTTGGGCCGTCGTGGGCGGCCCTTGGGCCGTGCTGGGGTCCTCTTGGGCCGCTCGGGGGCTCCTTCCTGGAGGCCCTGTACCGCTTTGGGCTGTGCTTTTCTGTTGTGCGCAAGAGGGGACTGTGGCTCCGAGATCGCAGGTTCCGGGTAATTTTTCTGTTACGGGTGTGCGTGATTGTTGGGGGGCGCGGAAAACGTTTCATGTGCAAGGGATCGTGGTTTCGGGGACGCAGATATTGCGTAACTCACGAGAGCGTGTTGCATCGGAAACGCGAATCGTGTTTACTCTCCAAGAAATTATGGCCTCGGGAGCGCGAACACAACGTAATGTGATCCCGGGTTTAAGGCCTCGTGGACGCGAATGTAAAGTACTCTACTAAGGGTCACGGCCTTGGGGGCGCGAACGCGGCGTACTTTACGCGGAATGGTCGCCTCGAGGGCGCGAGTCGTCGATTCTTACGTGTTCCAGGACACGATAGGGATTCTGAGAACCCCGCCGGGTGAAGGTCATCAGAGCCCTTTTCGCCCCCCCCCCACCCTCACGCGGAATTCAACAGTTCACGGCAGGAAGCAGAACACGTGATTGTAACATTGCCACATTGTGAGAACGACCCCTCAATCCGTGAAACGCCTGCAAATGTTTATAACGAAAGTGCGCGGCGCCAATGCGAGAGCCACCTTTTGGAAGCAACCCGCCCTCCATCTGTGAAGCGAATGCAAGTTTCTAAGCTTCAGGCTCTTAAGTGGTAGGGAAGTCTCAGGCGAAACGCCCAGCCCACCCTTCCGACTGGCCTCGGGGTGCGACAGGAAGGAGTTACTCATAAGGAAAAGGAATGGAGGAGGAGGAGAAGGAGGATGAGAAGGAGACAGGAAACAGATGAGCGGGAATCGACAATAAATGTGTTTGGTGGTGCGGGGCGGGTCGATCAGATGTGTACATGTCGACATGTGTATATATATATATATATATATATATATATATATATATATATATACAAGACTGCATTGGCGCTGCGCGCCATGCACCTTGGTCTTTTGAGTTCTGCACGCAAGCGGAATGCGTGCGTGCGAACATGCGCGCATGCATGTATACACGCGCACGTGCATGCACGTTCCGTATAAATGTCTAGGTGTATACAATATACTTTCATTGTTGTATGTGTATGCAGCGTACATCTGTACATTAAATTTCTGTGTGAATGAGGGTATGAACATGCATACGCAACTCGTACGGGGCATCCTCGGGCATTTTCGCTGCATGCCACGAGACCCTCAACGACTGGGTCACAATATGAAATGTCATGGAAGCAAATTCAATTAATGCTGGCATTCGGAAACATCGTGGGGGTGTTTTCGGGGCCCTCGTGGGCCGTTTTGGCGCCTTCATGGGCCGTCTTAGGGCCTTCTTGGGCCGTCTTGGGGAGCTTGGGCCCGCTGGAGCTCCCTTTGGACCCATCTTGGGCACTTCCGGGGACCTCCCACGGCCCTTTTGGGTCTGTGCTGGGAGCCCTTGGGGGGCCTCTTGGTTCCATTATGGGCTGTCTTGGGGCTCTCGTGGGCGATCGTGGGGCCCGGCTCGGCCGTCTTGAAGCTTTCTTGGGGGCCTTTTGGGGCGTCTTGAGGCGATCTCGGCTTTGAAACCGTCTTGAAAGCTGATGGAATCCGAAAGGCGAATATGCTAAAATTGTAAGTTTTACGAAGGGAATGGGACGATTTTTGTGCTTTGAAGGCCCCTTGGAAAGCTTTTTGGGGTGCCTTGGGGTCTTTATGTTGGCATTCGGAAACATCGTGGGGGTGTTTTCGGGGCCCTCGTGGGCCGTTTTGGCGCCTTCATGGGCCGTCCTGGGGCCTTCTTGGGCCGTCTTGGGGAGCTTGGGCCCGCTGGAGCCCCCTTTGGACCCATCTTGGGCACTTCCGGGGACCTCCCATGGCCCTTTTGGGTCTGTGCTGGGAGCCCTTGGGGGGCCTCTTGGTTCCATTATGGGCTGTCTTGGGGCTCTCGTGGGCGATCGTGGGGCCGGGCTCGGCCGTCTTGAAGCTTTTTTAGGGGCCTTTTGGGGCGTCGGAGGCGATCTCGGCTTTGAAACCGTCTTGAAAGCTGATGGAATCCGAAAGGCGAATATGCTAAAATTGTGAGTTTTACGAAGGGAATGGGACGATTTTTGTGCTTCGAAGGCCCCTTGGAAAGCTTTTTGGGGTGCCTCTGGGGTCTTTATGTTGGCATTCGGAAACATCGTGGGGGTGTTTTCGGGGCCCTCGTGGGCCGTTTCGGCGCCTTCATGGGCCGTCCTGGGGCCTTCTTGGGCCGTCTTGGGGAGCTTGGGCCCGCTGGAGCCCCCTTTGGACCCATCTTGGGCACTTCCGGGGACCTCCCATGGCCCTTTTGGGTCTGTGCTGGGAGCCCTTGGGGGGCCTCTTGGTTCCATTATGGGCTGTCTTGTGGGCGATCGTGGGGCCCGGCTCGGCCGTCTTGAAGCTTTCTTGGGGGCCTTTTGGGGCGTCTTGAGGCGATCTCGGGGGCTTTGAAACCGTCTTGAAAGCTGATGAAATCCGAAAGGCGAATATGCTAAAATTGTAAGTTTTACGAAGGGAATGGGACGATTTTTGTGCTTTGAAGGCCCCTTGGAAAGCTTTTTGGGGTGCCTTGGGGGTCTTTATGTTGGCATTCGGAAACATCGTGGGGGTGTTTTCGGGGCCCTCGTGGGCCGTTTTGGCGCCTTCATGGGCCGTCCTGGGGCCTTCTTGGGCCGTCTTGGGGAGCTTGGGCCCGCTGGAGCCCCCTTTGGACCCATCTTGGGCACTTCCGGGGACCTCCCATGGCCCTTTTGGGTCTGTGCTGGGAGCCCTTGGGGGGCCTCTTGGTTCCATTATGGGCTGTCTTGGGGCTCTCGTGGGCGATCGTGGGGCCCGGCTCGGCCGTCTTGAAGCTTTCTTGGGGGCCTTTTGGGGCGTCTTGAGGCGATCTCGGGGGCTTTGAAACCGTCTTGAAAGCTGATGAAATCCGAAAGGCGAATATGCTAAAATTGTAAGTTTTACGAAGGGAATGGGACGATTTTTGTGCTTTGAAGGCCCCTTGGAAAGCTTTTTGGGGTGCCTTGGGGGTCTTTATGTTGGCATTCGGAAACATCGTGGGGGTGTTTTCGGGGCCCTCGTGGGCCGTTTTGGCGCCTTCATGGGCCGTCCTGGGGCCTTCTTGGGCCGTCTTGGGGAGCTTGGGCCCGCTGGAGCCCCCTTTGGACCCATCTTGGGCACTTCGGGGACCTCCCATGGCCCTTTTGGGTCTGTGCTGGGAGCCCTTGGGGGGCCTCTTGGTTCCATTATGGGCTGTCTTGGGGCTCTCGTGGGCGATCGTGGGGCCGGGCTCGGCCGTCTTGAAGCTTTTTTAGGGGCCTTTTGGGGCGTCTGGAGGCGATCTCGGCTTTGAAACCGTCTTGAAAGCTGATGGAATCCGAAAGGCGAATATGCTAAAATTGTAAGTTTTACGAAGGGAATGGGACGATCTTTGTGCTTTGAAGGCACCGTGGAAAGCTTTTTGGGGTGCCTTTGGGGTCTTTAAGTTGGCATTCGGAAACATCGTGGGGGTGTTTTCGGGGCCCTCGTGGGCCGTTTTGGCGCCTTCATGGGCCGTCCTGGGGCCTTCTTGGGCCGTCTTGGGGAGCTTGGGCCCGCTGGAGCCCCCTTTGGACCCATCTTGGGCACTTCGGGGGACCTCCCATGGCCCTTTTGGGTCTGTGCTGGGAGCCCTGGAGGGCCTCTTGGTTCCATTATGGGCTGTCTTGGGGCTCTCGTGGGCGATCGTGGGGCCGGGCTCGGCCGTCTTGAAGCTTTTTTAGGGGCCTTTTGGGGCGTCTGGAGGCGATCTCGGCTTTGAAACCGTCTTGAAAGCTGATGGAATCCGAGAGGCGAATATGCTAAAATTGTAAGTTGCACGAAGGGAATGGGACGACTTTTGTGCTCTGAAGGCCCCTCGGAAAGCTTTTTGGGGTGCCTTGGAAGTCTTTTGGGCCGTCCTGACGCAATTGGAGTCCCTCTTGGAGCGCTCTTGTGCTGCCTGGGGCCTCCCTTGAGCCTTTTTGATGACCCCTCGGATCGCTCTGGGTCTGCTGGGAAGGCGTTTGTGGAGACCCGGAAAGCCGGGTGAGCTTTTCCAAGGACGTCCAAGGGAGCCCGAGAACCCCAGATCCCGGGGGTCCAGTTTTGGAGGGGGGGATGGTTTCCCCCCCCCCCCGGGCTTGTAAAAAGATAGGAAGAGGGATACCGTTGCCCTCCGCCAATGCCGCCACCGTGCACGGGTTTTGGTTGAGAGGCAGATTCCATGTTTCTTGGGATGTCTGTATTTCGGGTTTCTCGTGGGTTCCTCTTGGGATCTACCCGAGACGTCTTGGGGCATCTTTAAACATATTGCGGCATCGTCGGGGCATGGTCGCAATCACGGGGGCCATCGTGGCACAAGGGGGCTCCGTGGTGCCATTTCGAGTTCTCCCCCGCAGGGCCGAACACACGTCATGGAGTTGAGCAGGAAAACACAGCTTGCGCATTGTGTTTGATTCACAGGATGGCGCCGCAGCGCCGACCCCTTGGTCCTATTTCAGTCGGGTCTTCGAATGTGAATCGATGGCTCGAAGTTTCAGAAGCGAGAACAATGAGCTCTGGGGCGTATGGGGGGGGGAGAATTGGTACATCGGTGGTTCGAAGTTTCAAAAGCGAGAACATTGAGCTCTCGGGCTAACGTGGGGGGAGAACTGGTATACCTACGCGCTTGGAGGCGCGCTGCATCGTCAACCGTCTGCGCGGACGGAGGCCCCGCGACGGAAGGTAAGGCATAGCAGCACCGCGTCGCCCAAAAACATATATGCATCCATAGTCGTACGCATGAACAACGCCTCCTCCTCCTCCTCCGCCTCCTCCTCTTCACACATACGTACGTACATGTATGGATAGTGTTCACCTTTGGTTCCTCCGGTATTTTCCCGTGTTAGGCTTTGCTCTCGAATCCCGCGGTTCTGATTTGGCCGATCCCTTGTCAAGAAGAACGAAGACCGCATTGGCTGTGCTTCTGCATGCGCTGCGGGGAGGTATTGCACATCACGGTGGCTCCGAAACACGACTCGTCTTCGTAATTAGCAGCGCAAGTCGTGCTATGTGTTGTGCAGGCGGGGCCTGGCGGGGCGCTGTCTCTTCCTTTCCTGTCCATGTCTAGCGAAGGGTGCGGAATGTGATGGCAGAACACGGAATGATCGTGTCGGGACGTTTGCGTGTGAGAATTGCCAGCGCATGTCGACCATCTCGGTACATACATGTTCGTGTCAGGGCCGACGAGGGCGCGTGTCTGTCCGAGTGGTGACGAGCATGGGCTGTAGGCCGTATCGAGTTGGGGCCGTTGTTTCCGATGGTGGGCCAGTGGTGGTGGCGGCGTATGCAGATAACTGAGTTGGATGTAGGCGCTGTTTCGTTCGCCCCCAGGGCATAGGCGGAAGGCATGTCAGACGATTGCGTGTGCTCGAAGCCAGCTGAAGAGACACGGCAGGCGCCGCAGCACCGTCATGAAATTGGTTGCCGGGTTGGGGGGGGGGCATAACGGCACCCCGCGTTTTTTTCTTAATTTTTGTTTCGTTATGTTGAAGATGGTGACAGCGATGACTATGTTTTGGGCTCTCTGTGATGGAGATGATGGCGACACAGATGACGATTGCTATCTCGGGCTCCCGGGCATCCCCGCACCCTCGAAAACACGCATGGCGATGCAGAGATGATGGCGCGTGCGTGCTTCTGTTTGTCTCTGTCGTCATAGCCGTTTCATAATACATGCTTTTGGCCCGCGCTGCCCGCAGCTCATCCGAATCGCTTCGTGGTGTTTTTCATCGGGTTCCCTTTGTGAGACTGTCCAATGAAATCGCTTTATAGTTCTTGCCAAAGGATTCCTGTTATGAAGCTTTCCAATCGAGTCCTGTTGTGAGGCTGTCCAATAGAATCCTCCGTTTGTGGCGCTTTCCAAAGGTTTCTTTTTGTGAGGCTTTCCATGTAATCCCTAGTGGTTCTTTCCAACATATTCCCATTGTGAGGCAGGAAGGTGCAGTGTAGAAGAGAAGGAAAGTAGAGTGGAGTAGGCGGATAAGTAGGAATCTTCACAATGGACTGGAGATTCTATTGTAAGCCCTCACGCTATGAACCCGTTAGAAAGCGCCCCAAAGGGATTCTATTGTAAAGCGTCACAGAAGGGATCTGTTGGAAAGCCTCACAAAGGGATTCGATCGGAAAGCCTCATACCAGGAATCCAGGGGAATCACCACGAAGGGATTCGATTGGACGGCCTTACACAAGAGATCTGTTGGACAGCACCACAAATGGAATGCCTCACAACAGGAATCTTTTGGAAAGCACAACAAAGGGATTCGATGGGAAAAACTCACACTAGGAATCCTTTGCGGGAGGCTTACGAAGCGATTATTTATGGCTCTCGCGGCTGGCTCCCTGCTCCCTCCCTGTCCTCTCCTCCTCGTTCCCTTTTCCATTCGCTGCCTCCTCCTCCTCCGTCTCCTCTTCCGTCTCCGCCCTCCTCCTCCTCGTCCTCCTCCGTTTCTGCCTTCTTCCTCCTGTTCTTCCTCCTCCCCTCCTCCTCCTCCTCCTCATCCTCCTCCCCTAACTCTAAAGGACGCCTAGCACTGTGGGAAAACCTTCAGGAACAAAAGCATTTGAAGCGCTGACACTTTAGGACAACCATTGGAACAACACCAACAAATTTTCGTTATGCTGTTTTTTCTATTGTTTTTTGTTTTCCAGCACCCAGCTGGAGAAAGAAGGAGAGGTGGATAATGCGAATGAGGATGGCGGGAAATGATGAGAGGAAGGAAGTTGAGGATCATGAAGGCGAGGAGGAAGAGGAGGAGGACGAGCACGAGGAGGACGAGGAGGAATGATACCCTTGATAATCGACTCCCTCTGATGCGTTCTTGTTCACGGGTGCGTTGGTGCCCGACCGCCCATCTACCTACAAAAAAACAAAGATTCCGGGGAACGCCGTCCGAAAGGAGATGTCCGGGGGGGGCATTCTCTGTGGGAGCGGTATTTGTTTTGTTGTTTTGGTTGTTGTCCAAGGTTCCAGCCTCCAGCACTTCAGTTCCTTTGGCTTGTTCGGTTTTTTTCATTTTGTTTTGTGGTCCCCGACCGCCAACTTAAGGAATGTATGTCGACTTCGCTCACAAATCGAAATCGGTGGCCACCACGCCGAAGAACGCAGAGACGGAGGATGAGGAGAAGGAGGACGACAAGGAAGGGAAGTGGAGATGAGGGAAGGAACGGAGGACTGAAACGGTTCACCCCGACGGCCCGAAACCAAACCATCCGAAGACGAAAAACTAAAAAAACGCGGGGTCCCGTTGTTGCCACCATTCCCGTTCGATCAGTCTTGCACCTAAGCATTGTTAAGAGGCATCGCGTGATTTGAAAGGTGTGATGCGTTTCGTGTGCAGATTGGCTGTTTGTAGACATCTTGGTGCGACTCGGTTCTTTTCTTGATTATGTTGTCGTCAGGGAGTGGCGGGATATGTGAGACATCGTTCGTGTCCAGAATAGATGCCAGGGAATTGGCAATCCGTTATATACAGTGTTTGTCGGGTTCATGCTGATATCCGTTGCCGTGAACAATGAAGTACCTGTACCACGAGAGTCACTTGCATTTCTGGAAAAGGATCCATGGACAGTGTGCGTGTATATTTTGCTGTAGCATGTAATCGGCCTTCCTTGACACAGGGCGGGCAGGTGTGCAAGTTCTGTTCGCTGTAGTACTGGTCCTGTCATGAGCACGTCTTTCTCAGCAATGCCATTGCATGACTTGGCGCCAATCGCCAACGGAGTGGCGCGCCTGGGAATTGTGTTTCGGAGGTGTGGTCGCACGCGCACAGCCTTCTTTGTATTGCCAGGTAGTTAGCGACTCTGCATGATTCGGAAGGGTCTGACCACTCCTCTTGCTCTCGTGCAGGGACAGGCGTGACTAGAAATAACCTTTGCGCAAGGGTGAGGGGCAACGTCACGATATTGCAGCGCGTATGGGCCGTCGGAAGGGTTAACGCGCCATCACGTCCCCGAATGCGATCTCCGTCGATCCATCGGGATCGGTCGTTGCGTAGTAGCGTATCTGATGGTTGGAGTTTTCCCAGAGCCGGTGTCGAAACGAACATGCTTACCAGGTCACAGTGCTGTTTGCACGAGTCTGGCGTCGGCCTTTCACACCTGTGCTTGTCGTCGAGGTTACCTTTTGTTCAGTTGCGCTGCCTACAGAAAAGTGTAGTAGACGAAGTCTTCCAGTTGTTGCCAGGCTAGCACAGATGATTCGGTTCATCAGGCTTTGTCTGAATCAAGCCGTGGGTCTTTATATCTTCTGCTGCACACAAGGTCGAGTGGACCTCATGCAAGGCAGGGTAGGCAGTGGTTGTTTCTACACAGGTGACATTTAAATGATGTATCGTATTTCAAGTTTAGGTGCGTACTAGCTCGTTGAGCCCCGTGGCTAGTGCCACGGTGTCGGTGGATGGTGCCATTACAGTGGGGGTCACGTTGTCGCAACCGCGTGGCGTCGTAGTGCCACAGAACTTTCGTTGTGTCCTCTGGTTGTCTAGTTCACTATGCCGGTCGCGTGAAGAGAAGGTCGCGTGTGTGTTTGTGAAGCACGTGCAGTGGGCCCGACGCGGTTCCGATTAGAAGCGCTGTGCTGAAAGCAAATAATTGGCTGAAGATGTGGAATCCGTTGAAAAAGCAGCTTGATAGTGAAACGCGCGACGCTTGTGACTGGATTGTGTCGTCTTGTTGATTGTATCTCGTTTCGTTGCGACTCGCTTTGCTCTGCAGTGCCTTGCATTGTTCATGCTGTGCTGTATATTTAACGCAGTTAAGTATGTCTTTAGTTTGCTTCAATCTGGCTTTACCATGCAGCCGAACCCTCACCTGCACAGCAGCGGCCAGTTCATAGCTGCCCCTGTGCGGAGGGAGGGCCTATGCGACGGGCTTCCCACAGGCGTGTGTCATATATTCGTCTGTTTGGGTTACAGCGAAACAGAATCATAAGGATGAGTCGTGCTCCAAGGCCACCTTGCCTTCTATCCGTGCGCATTCGGCCCATCCTCAGAAGCTATAGTTGGCAATCTTCGCTCAAACGGCTTTTGGTTAGGGCGTCCACGATCCTTGCGTCCTTACCATGCAACCCTCGGATCCTGTCGAGTTGTATTCGTGCAGTGGAAGCCCATGCCAAGACACACCCTGCGTGCCTCCAGGGTGCCCTGGGTTTCTTGGGTCTCGACGGTGCTGCTATGGAAAGCGCGACGTCCCCACACCAAAAACCAACGAACGCCCTGGGGTCTCAGGCTCGGGTTTCTTGTGGAAGGTTTCTTGTGGTCGAGCCCCTACTGTACGTGCTCTTCGCTCCGTTCCCCTCGTGCCCAGAGCCAGACCTGGTCTCGCCCAATGCGGCAGCCAGCGCCGGCGCCGCTCGTCTGCAAACGCCCCCTGGCGCGCGAAAAGGCGAGCTCACCCCTCCTGGCCCAGATCACCACCCTTCTACCCCTCCTCCTCCTCCTGCTCCTGCTCCTCCTCCTCCTCCCCCTCCTCCTCCTCCTCCTCCTCCTCCTCCTGCTCCTCTCCTCCTCCTCCTCCTCCTCCTCCTCCTCCTCCTCCTCCTCCTCCTCCTCCTCCTCCTCCTCCTCCTCCTCCTCCTCCTCCTCCTCCTCCTCCTCCTCCTCCTCCTCCTCCTCCAGTTGGCATTTTGGCTCACGCGCCGCCGCCGCTGGGTCGCCCCGCCGACCCGCCGCCTCGCCGATGCCGCCGACGACCGACGCCCGCTCCGCGAAGGCGACGCTGGACGCTGCGCGCGGCGCAGTGCTGGCGACGCACGCGGCGGCTGGGCTTGCGAGCGGCCAGCGGGAGGCGGTACGCCTCATCCGCGCCGCCGAAGGCCTGCTGCGCACGGCGGTGGCTGTGCTCGCCACGCCCTCCTCCCCCGCGCTCGTCGCGGCGCCCCTGGCGGATCCAGCGGCTTCCTCGCGCAGGAGGCGGCGGCCCCGCGGCCGCGGCGGCTCGAAGGGCGGGGACGAGAACGGCAAGCACTACATCGTCGCTGACGGCATGGACATCGACAAGGGGTCGGCGGGCGAGGTGGCCACGGGGGCTGGCGCCCCGCCTCAGCCGATGCTGGAGGACGACGCTTGGGCCGACGAGCTGCCCGTGGTGATGCAGGCTCGTGGCCCGCCTGCCAGCACAGACCAGCGCGAGGGCAAGGGCAAGAACGCGGGCAAGGGCGGCGAGAGCGGCGGCAAGGGCAAGCTTGGCCACCTCGAGGTGTGGCAGCTGAGGAACCTCGTCGTCCGCCTGCGGGAGCGCGCTGGGCTGCCTCCCGCTCCCGAGACGGCCCCCTTCGACCACGGCGTGCTGGTCGCAATGGCCGTCGAGCTCGAGGAGTTGGCGGCCTCGTCCGACGGCACGCGTGGCGGGGGCTCCGGAGCGGCTGGTGGCCATCGAGCGCGTGGTGGTCCACGTGGTGATGGTCCAAGGCCCGGGGCGGCCGGCCGCGGGAGGAGCAGCGGGGGGGGGTGGTAGGCGGCCTCGCCGCTTCGCGTGCAGGGCCCTCGCCCCTTCCCCCTCCCGCGGACATGGACGGCATTGACAAGTCCGTCCACGTGTGAGCTCGACTGCATCGAGTTCGCGGTCGGGGGGTCTGGCTCCTCAGGTGGAGACCAGGCCCCCCGCGGCGGGAGGCGGGGAACACGCGCCCTCCTGAGGCTCGGTCATCTCCTCCTCCTCCTCCTCCTCCTCCTCCTCCTCCTCCTCCTCCTCCCTCCTCCTCCCTCCTCCTCCTCCTCCCCTTCCTCTTCTGCCTCGCCTCCTCCTCCTGCTCCTCCTCCTCCTCCTCTCTCCCCTCCCCCATCCCCCATCCCCCATCCCCCTCCCCCTCCCCCCCTCCCCCTTCTCCTCCTCCTCCTCCTCCTCCTCCTCCTCTCCTCTCCTCCTCCTCCTCCTCCTCCTCCTCCTCCTCCTCCTCCTCCTCCTCCTCCCTCTCCTCCTCCTCCCCTCCTCCTCTCCTCCCCTCCTCCTCCTCCTCCTCCTCCTCCTCCTCCTCCTCCTCCTCCTCCTCCTCCTCCTCTCCTCCTCCTCCTCCTCCTCCTCCTCCTCCGCCTCCTCCTCCTCTCCTCCTCCTCCTCCTCCTCCTCCTCCTCCTCCTCCTCCCTCCTCCTCCTCCTCCTCCCCTTGCTCCTCTGCTCCTCTGCCTTCATCCTCCCCCTGGTCCTCCTCCTCCTCTTCTCTCTCGAGGTTTGGAACCTGTTCTGAACGCGTTAGGCTCTGCGTTGACCTCCTGAGGCCTGCTGAGGCATGCCTCAAGATCCGGGGCTCTCCAGTGACCTGGAACGTCAGGAGGCGTCCTTCCGCACGTGGGTCTGCGGAGTGCAGCTCGAGCAGGTTCCACTTCGATCCGATCGATCCGATTCGATATCGATTCTGGGCGGTCCGATCCGATTCGATTCCGATGTCTCCGACGATCCGATGCGGCCCGATGGTTGCATGGTGTTGGTGTGCATCTTTGCGCAGCCAGTCCGACTTGATTTCGACTCCGCGACCGGCGCGGCGTTGGCAGCTACAGCACGACCGCCGCGAGGGCGCGGAGCTATTCGCGTCTCGCGGCTCCCGGTGTCTCTCGTCCTCGTCTTCCCCGTTTCCCCGTCGTTCTCTTCTTCCCCAGTGGGGCGTCGCGAGAGCGCGAAGTGGTGATTCGCGCTCTCGCGCAGCGCTGAGCGCGAGCAGATCTGCCCTTGAGCACATCCGTGGTCGTGAAGCGGCCTCACCCAGCATAGTCCCGTCTGAGTCCGCTGAATCCGGCTCGCCGCCAAGCTGTTCGCGGTTCGTGGTTCGCGATCCCCCGATGCCTTGCTTTTGTCATCCTCGTCTCCGCGTCCTTCTCTTTTTCCCCAGGGGGGCGGCGCGAGAGCGCGAAGTTACTGATTCGCGCTTCGCGCAGCGCGATGCGAAAATAGTTACCCTTGGGTATATCCGTGGTCGTGAACTGGCCTGATCCAGCTGGATCCCGCCTGATTCCGTTGAGTCTGGCCTACTTCGAAGGCCTTGCGGCCGATGCCGCCGACCTTGAAGGGTGACGACGACGACGACGACGACGACGACTACGACGACGTCCAGCATAATCCCGTCTGATTCCGCTGAATCCGGCCTGTTCGGGCCTCATCCTGGGCCTCATCGTCGGGTGGATTGACCCCCAATGGTTACCACTACGAAGACCCGACGACCCTGTGCAGCATTTATGCCTGGCTGCACTCCCACTATCGTGAGGAGGGTGCTCTTTTAAGCTTACGATGTTCCAACCTACTTTAGCCTTGAGAGCTCCAAGAAAATACCGAGATTGGAGGGTTTTCATGTGTCGGGCCCTGGGAGGCGACATTCGTTCGACACTGTTTCGCGATTCTTGTCTGGGTGCTCGAGATTTGTTTGGGAGGGATGTGGTCCTCAAGTACGATGGGGACAACAGAAGCTTAAGCTCAAGTCGGGCCTGTCCCTCTACAGGAGGAATATTCAAGCATAGCCAGAACATTGGCTGGGGACGATTTTTCGACAAGATAGTTTTACTAGTTTTGAATTTGTTGTTTGGGTACTTCGTGTTGTTCGTCCAAAGCCCGCTTGTAGGGGGACGTGCTCGACCTAAGCTTCCGCCAGTCTTCACGCCGGGGGGGCGGCCTACACGCAGTGTGCTGCCATTCCCTGCCGCCGCCTCCCGAGAGGTCCGCCAGCGCACAAAGCAAGTGCCGGAGGCCCTGCCTCCCGAGAGGGCGGCGGCATCCGCCGGACACTGTCGGTCTGAGCTGGCAGCACTGGTCTCGTGGACGACGACCAATGGAGAGGAGGCGTGTTGCCAAATAATTTCCAGATGTCTTGAGTACGTTCCTGGGCCAGGTCCCTGCCGTTCTGTGGAGCTGCGCGCAGTAACCTGACAACTTTTTTTTCTGGTCGTCGGTGCAACTTTGTAGGAGTCGGCGCGTCGCCCATGGCGGCCAGCCGATCCCAAACAGACATTGCAGACTGAAAGAGAAAGTGGCACGCCTCCCGAGTGCCCTGCGCCCCGATCCTCTAGACCTGGCCCCCCGTTCATGCTCAAGAGATGTCTAAAAAAGGTGTTAAACATGTCTCAAACATGTGAGAACCATGTTCCAAACATGTGTATAACATCTTTACACATGCTAGACATATTTTTTAATTCAACGATAGGATTGTTAGGGTGTCCATTGTCATGGCATCCGCAGCACTGGTCCCGCCCTGGGGGACCTGACGATCGGGACGATGGGAACGGGCACGGAGAGACTGAGCACGATGCCCAGCAGCAGCCCCTTCTCACTCCGAGCAGGAGCTGCTATCCGCGCCGCCGCGGACGCTGTGCACCGAAGACAGAAGGCAGAAGGCCGCCTACCCAACAGCGGCCGCTGTCGGCTCTGGACAGCAGTTGCTGTCAGGCGCTGTGCCGGTTTCTTCCGTGCCCGCCTCGGACGTGGAAGGTCGAGGAACCACACATCTGCTCCCTCGCCCGCCTGCTCCTCCCTCGGCTTCCTGCTTGCTGCCTCCCCTCTGCCCCCGCCCGCCCGCCCAGCCGGGCCCGCTTCGTCCCGCGGGCCCCGGACCTCCCGCCTGCTGCGGTCGCCGCTGTCCGCCTGATCTTCGCTCTCCTCCTCCTCCTCCTCCTCCTCCTCCTCCTCCTCCTTCGCACGCCCCGCCGCCGCGCTGCGCAGACTGCAGGGAGCCGGCGGCGCCGGCGCGATCCCAGACGTCTCCCGTCGTGATTGTTACGCAGCGCGGTTCCCCAGAGGTTTGGATCCCTTCTCTGGGGCCGGCCTTTCATCCCGAGTCCATTCTTGACGGCCCAAGGGCCCGGCGAGGGCCCCCGGAGGCTGAGAGTAGCAATCGGTACGATCGAAATGGGCATGGAAAGAGTGGGCAAGACGACCGACAGCAGATCTTGTGCATCTTGAACGGGGTTCTCTGTCGGCGTCGCCGCGGACGTAGTTCATTTGAGAGAGACTGTCGCCCACCCAACAGCCGCCTCTGTCGGTTTTGGGTAGAATTTGTTGTTGGGCATCGTGCTCATTTTTTCCGTACCCATTTCGAGCGTCCAAGGACAAGAAATTGTACGTCGTGATTTGTTTCACGATGCGAGGGGGTCTGGGGAGGACGTGACATGGGCTGAGTGTGGGGGCACCCCGGCGGTTAGCCGCGGTCGCGGGCCCATGCCCACCATGGCGGCGGTGTCGCTGAGCGTCGCCCAGGCGTCGCAGGGGGCGGGCTGGCGGGAACCGTGTTGGCCCGATGACGATTGTCGACATGTTGCCGAAGATGATTTCTAGGCCTCCCAGATGGGGCCTGAGGAGATGGGGCCCGAGGGATCGCACCGCATCGCTAATGCATCGGCGACGCGGCTCGATGTGGAGCCCGATTTTCTCCACGCCGACGGCGCCGATGCATCGCCGACTTCGCGGGTGCATCGCCGGTGCATCGCCGATGCATCGGCGATGCACAGGCGATGCGCCGCGATCCTCCGACCATGCCTACTCCGACCACATGTGGAAGACCTCTAATCTATTCCTAGACGCTTCTGAAGCGCAGTCAAATTCGAGTCAGCAGGTTCTTTCAAGCGAGTTCCGGATCGATTTGTTTCGAAGCCGCCAGAGTCGAGCATCTTGGATGTGCTGGCCTTCGGGAGACGGGCCGCGCACGACGCTTCGATTCTGACTCCGTGCCGGTGCGGCCCGAGGCGTCGCGCGTCGCGATCCGACCTGGTCTCCCGGATCGATTCGGACTGATGTTGCAGAGCAGCAGCAGGACTGGCAGGATGTTGGTCAGGAGGAAAAGGAACACACAGACACAATTAATCCTCGATTCCCCAGAAAATATAGGAAAATATGGGAAGTGGGGGGGAAGACAAAAACCCAGAAAATATGAGAAAATATGGGGAATTATTTTATTTGTGTGTATTTATTTGTGTGTCCCAGGACCCCTTCAGTTGGGGCCGACCTGGACAGGGACATGTCGTTCCAGGGTGCACAGTGCAGTAGCAACGAACGCAGAGTCTCCTGGGAGGTGCAGACACAGAAGCGTTACGACGATTTTGGTGTTTTTTTTCTACCTCCGTAGTTTTCGGCCCGAGTCGCGAGAGAGCTTAAGCGCCAGTTGGGCTTCTCAAGAGCCCACGGGCCAGCGCTAACACTTACCATCGCCTGTTGAAAAACATCGTGCGCCCATCATCCACAGGGGCTGACCTGGACAGGGACATGTCGTTCCAGGGTGTCCTGGAACGCCCTCAGAGCGAGCGTTCTGGCACGACCGCGGCGCCCGAGACATCCTCCAGAACCTCCAGATCTCAGAGATCTTCGATTTACGGTAGATTCGTGTCGTGTTGACATTGCGGCGACCTGGTCGCGGGCGTGCAAGGTTGCAAGCAGCCAGTGGCTCAGAATCGGCCAGTATGATGCGATCTCTGGCGATCGAGAAGCCGCCGATCGCTCAAGGTGGAACGATCCACGCGGTGTCAGGAACCAACGTTGGGATCGTCACGACGCGAAGTTGCCTTGGCCACGCGCAGAGGGGGGAAGGGTTAAGTCGGGCCTGTCCCTCTACAGGAGGAAGATTCAGATATAGTAAAACAATAGTCTGGGGACGATGTGTTGATTCTGTTTTGATCATTTGGGAGTATGTTTTACTTTTTCCCTACATAGGCTCTGCCTAGAAGGGTTCTTACTCTCTTAGCTTAAAGGGCCGGGCAGTGCTAACCGCCCTGGGCGGTTCCCCCAGTCCCCGTCCCGCGGTTCCCCCAGTCCCCTGAGAGCTTTAGCTTTAGCTTTAGCTTAGCTTTAGCTTAGCTGTAGCTTAGCGTCAGCTTAGCTTTAGCTTAGCTTTAGCTTAGCTTCAGCTTAGCTTCAGCTTAGCTTTAGCTTAGCTTCAGCTTAGCTTTAGCTTGGATTTAGCTTAGCGGCACCTTAGCGTTAGCTTAGCTTTAGCTTAGCTTTAGCTTAGCTTCAGCTTAGCTTCAGCTTAGCTTTAGCTTAGCTTCAGCTTAGCTTTAGCTTAGCTGCAGCTTAGCTGTACCTTAGCTGTACCTTAGCTTTAGCTTAGCTTTAGCTTGGCTTTAGCTGAGCTGCACCTTAGCTTTAGCTTAGATTTAGCTTAGCTTTAGCTTAGTTTTAGCTTAGTTTTAGCTTAGCTGTAGCTTAGCCTTTACCGTAGCTTTAGCTTAGCTTTAGCTTAGCCTTTACCGTAGCTTTAGCTTAGCTTTAGCTTAGCTTTAGCTTATCTGCACCTTAGCTTTAGCTCAGGTTTCGCTTAGCGGTAGCTTAGCCTTAGCTTAGCCTTAGCTTAGCTTTAGCTTAGCTTTAGCTTAACTTTAGCTTAGCTTCATCTTAGCTTTAGCTTACCTTGAGCTTAGCTTAGCTTAGCTTTAGCTTAGCTTTAGCTTAGCTTTAGCTTAGCTTTAGTTTAGTTTTAACTTAGCTTTAGCTTAGCTTTAGCTTTACTGTTCGTACTAATGCTGCTTTCCTAGGGGCTCCAACTCCTATGTAGGGTCGCACTGGGATAATTTCTATGTTTTCGCCCAGAATCCCCCGGTAGGGGAACACGCCCGACCTGAGGGAAGGGGAGGAGGCTTCTCCGACCCCGACTTCTCAGAAGGCGCGGGCCCTGTATGCAGGTTCAGGGCCGTCGCCTGCTCAGGAGCAGCTGCCCTCTGAGACGCCTTCCCCCTCCCCCATACCCCTTGTGCGCGCCGCCAAGGAAGTATCCCAGTCTGATTCTTTTCAGGACGGGGAACACACACACAGACACGATGAAGCGGCGAGTCCCGGGACAATATGGGAAACTATGGGATTTGGGGCGGAAGACGAGGACCCAGGAAATGTGGGACAATATGGGGGAACCCTGGGGTTCGTGTGCACTTGTTTGTGTGTGCCCTTGGGCCCAACCAGAGTAATTGTCAGTGGCCCCGGTCAGCTCATCTGCCCTGTCTTGGCCTCGTCTTGGCAGGCAGCAGGAGCACGCGGCGGCGAGAGAGAGCGGCAGGGACGCGGCAGCACCGCGAGCAGCCGGCCCGGAGAGCCGCCCGGGCGCCACATCGGCAGGCAGAGAGGGGCGGCAGGGGCAGTGGCCAGAGGCATGTCGCCACGGGGGAGAGCGGGTCCCGAGCTATGGTCCGGGGCTGTCGAAATGGGTGCGGAGAGAATGGGCACGATGCCCAGCAGCAGCTCCTGCTCATCCTGAACCGTGCTTCCTGTCCGCGCCGCCGCGGACGCTGTTCTTTGAAGAGAAGAAGGCCGCCTGCGCAACAGCGGCCGCTGTCGGTTTTGGGCAACACGTGTTGTTCGGCATTGCACCCATGTTTTCCATACCCATGTCGGCGTCCAAAGTGATGCTCCAACCTATTCTAGCCTTCACCTGGCATCGCTCGGACGTGTGTACTTTTTTCTCGGCGAGGACCCTTGAGGAACATCCTGGATCATCGATCGAAAAAAACAATCATGAAACCGACAAAAACACGGAAAATGGACGTCCGAGCGACGGCAAGAAATGATGCTCCAACCTATTCTAGCCTTGATCACCAGAAGGGATTCCCATCGCCAGGAGTGCACCGAGCCTCAGGAGGCCTGTCACACGTCGGGCCCTGGGAGGCGGCGCTCGCTCGGCGCTTCGCCAGCGTGTCGGGCAGACGCTATGTTGACACCCTTCCCTGGGCGCTCGAAGCTATTTCTGGGACGTGGTCCTCGTGCACGATGGGAGCAACAGAAGTCCTGAGGGAGCACGGGTCCCAAGGCTTCTCGCCGCCTCCGGGCCGCCGGGGCCCTCCACGGGCCCCGGGGACCGTCAGGCAACGACTCGGGATGGATGGGGGCCTAAAGAATATACGCCACCACCGCGTCGATTCCTCCTCTCTCCTCTTTCCAGCGAGAGGGAGGGGGGGAGGGCGGTGGTGGTGGTGTATATTGGGCTGGCCTCCGGCCAGTCCCGCCGATCCGGGGCCCTCTTGCAGGAATTTGAGTTTTCTATATCCCCCAGTCCCCGGGTACCGAACAACGTCGGAAATAGCGTACGCCCCCCCCCCCCCTGCAGAGCGAAGCTTGAGCGAGCTCAAGTCCACGCTCTCAGAAACTCACACGCCGGATCGGCGGATTTTTGGGCACCCGAGTGGAGTTCTTTCTCGTCCCGGGGGAGGGCCCCAGGGTTCAGGACCCGTCTCCCCCAGGACCCGTTTGCCCCATGCGAAAGAGGAGTCGGGCAGGTCCCTCGGCAGGAGAAACCACATCCAAGAACAGTCAAAACATGCCTCGGCACGATGTTTTAGGTTTTTTTTGTTATGTTTTGCCTATGTTTTGTTTTTTTTTGTTTGCCTATTTTTTATGTTTTATGTTTTATGGTTTGCCTACTTTTTGCATGCTTGTATGCCTGCATGTTTAACTTGTCTCCCAAAATCCGCCTGTAGGAGGACATGCTTCACCTAATGCTAGTGTGGCAGTGGCCAGAGGCAGGCGCTGGGTGCGGCGGGGCGGGCGGGCGAAAGAGCCAAGGAGGGCGCGGCGGACCGACGACGACGGCAGCGATGACGGCGGCGGCGGCGACGACGACGACAATAACGACGACGATGATGATGATGATGATGATGATGATGATGATGATGATGATGATGATGATGATGATGATGATGATGATGATGATGATGATGATGATGATGACGATGACGATGACGATGACGATGACCATGACGATGACGATGACGATGACGATGACGATGACGATGACGATGACGACGACGGCGACGAGTATGACGACGATGAAAATGAGGGTGGCGGCGGCGATGATGACGACGAGGACGACGACGCTGGACCGTCGACAGAATGGCGGATCGACCGGCGCCGGACCGGCAGACCGACCCCAGATCATCCGCGACCCGGAATTCTCGGTTGCCGAATTTCGGTCGCGCTATTGGGGGGGGTCGAGTTTCGGTATCGAGAAGGCGCCTCGCGGGGATCCAAGCGAGGGCGTCGAGGACGTCGGCGGCTTGTTCGTTACCCGACTTCGCGACTGGAGGCCGGTTTTCGGTCGCGACCGCTTCGTCCAGAGCGTTGCCAGAAGCTCTCGGCAACGGATGAGCTGCGACCGACGGGCCGGCGGATGGATCGACGGTTGGACGCATCGACGGCACCGACGCCGACGCCGACACGGAGACTTGCCGACCCCGACACCGACGACACCGACGCCGACGCCGACGACGCCGATGCCGACGCTGACAGACAATCACCGACCCCGACGCCGACGACCCCGACGCCGACGACGCCGACGACGCCGCCGACGACGCCGACCGACCGACCGACCGACCGACCGACCAGCCGGCCGACCGACCGACCGACCCACCGACCCACCGACCCACCGACCGGCGGCGGGCGCCCCTCCTGGCGAGAGGCCGCGCCCGAGGGCGGGCAGCCGGCGCTCCTCGGCGCCCTGCCGGCGGGGCGCGCCGCGCGGGGCGGCGCCGCGCTGGGCGGCGCCGCGCTCGGCGGCGGCGCGCCGGCGGGCTGCTCGCGGCGCCTGGCGCCGACGGCTTTCGCGGCGCCGCCCGAGGAGCCGCGCCGTCGCTCGGGAAGACAGCGAGTCTAAGCAGTTAAGTCGTCGTCGTCCTCGCCGTCGTCGTCGTCGCTGCCGTCGTCGTCGCTGCGCCCG
Organism: Prorocentrum cordatum; assembly: GCA_963575745.1. Taxonomy (NCBI): domain Eukaryota; class Dinophyceae; order Prorocentrales; family Prorocentraceae; genus Prorocentrum; species Prorocentrum cordatum. The sequence continues at coordinate 113,640 of CAUYUJ010014327.1, read as the reverse complement.
TCCTCCGCCCCGTCGCCCACGGCTCCCGCCTGCCTCTGGCCACGGCCACCCTGAGCTTTGAGTCGGGCATGTCCCTCTACAGGAGGAAGCTTCAAGAATAGTCAGAAAAAATAGCTTGGGGGCGATGTCGACTATGTTTGATCTTTTTTGTTCCTTCTCCCATATTTCCCTTTTTCTCTCAAAATCCGGGGGTCAGCTAGAGCGCCCGATCTTGCAGGGTCCTGCAGTGCCAGGGTCGCACTGGCCTGGGCTTGGGTGCAGGACCATGCAGTATCTTGCAGGATCCTGCGCGTTGACCCGGGTTTGGGTGCAGGATCTTGCAGGATTCTGCAAGGCTTGACTGACCCGTGTCCGGATTGACCCGGGTCAGAAGATCCACAAAGGAGGCGCGCCTCCGCTTGGGATTACAGCGATTGTATAGTCAAGTCGGACACGTCCTTCCACAGGAGGGTTATTCAAAAACTAATCCAAACATAGCCTGGGGACGATTTGTCGATTCTTTTTTAGCATCTTGGCGCTTTTGGGCTACGTTTCATTGTTCTTCCAAACTCCGCCTGTAGGAGGACATATGTGACATACCCGACCTCAGCTTGGGAAGTGAGCGAGTGTAGCTGAGCCTGCCTGTGGCGGCCACGCGCAGAGGGGGGCAGACCCAGGGCAGAGGAAGGGGGGGGCTCCTTAGAAGCACCCCTGCTTCTCAGCAGGCGCGGGCCTTGCCTGTAGATTCGGGGCCAGCGCCTTCAAGAAGCAGCCTGCTTCGAAGCAAGACGCGTCCCCCCCCCTGCCCCCTTGTGCGCGTACCGCCAACTAGGGCGCGGTTCCCGCGGGCGCCTTCTGGTTCCGCCCCCCCCCCCCCGCCAGTGCGGAGGCCCAGGCAGGGCCTTCGCAGCCAGCCGACCTGGAGGCCATTCTAGGGAACCGAACTCTATACACCCATGCTTCCTCCGGCCCTGCATTGGAATTTGCACTGGAGAGCCGATCCTGGTGTATACGGGACCCTGGTGTATGATTTTTCGTTGTTTCCCCCGGGACATCGGGGAAAAACGTATACACCACACCACCCCAGCGTTGTCCTCGACCCTCAAGAAGTCCTGGGATTGAAAAACAGCCCGCCACTGGTAATGTATATGTTCCAGTTTCCGACATTCTGACACCACACGGCCACTTCGTGAACCACGGCCGATGTCGCTCATCGTGGCCCGTGCCTGGTCCGCTGCCGCCCGATCGGCTCCGTCGGCGCCGGGTCGGCTCCGTCGGCTGGCGCTCGCGGCTCCGTCGGCTCCCCAGGCGTTCCAGGGCGGCGCCTCGAGTCGGAGTTTTTGGCGTTCGATTTGCCAGCTGTCGTGCACAAAAATCGTTGTTCCTCAGAACGTGCCCACAGCGTGTGCTTGATTACCCCGTTCGGCACCGCCACTAATGCGCAGCCCGTGTCGGCCTTCTTTTCGCCGCTGGCATTATGTCGGGCGTGTCCCCCTACAGGGAGATTTTCGACGGAAAATAATAAACATCCCCAACATACCCCAAAAAGGTCAAAAAATAGTCCAAACATAGTCCCCAGGCTATTTTGGGACTATCTTTTGATTATTTTTGGGGTATCTTTCATTTTTCGTCGACGATCCCCCTGTAGGGGGACGCGCCCGACATAGCGCTGGCATCGAATGGAAGTGTTTCGGTGGACGGGCGCACGCTGGCACTGACCCGCATTCCGACGATCATTGATTCATGCCGACGGCAGTGGGTGGTTTCTGGCTTCCCATTTTTTTCCGCATCTGGGGCCGCTGCTGGGCCCCGGGGGCTGTCAAAAGCAATGAACAGCTGGTCCCGGGGGAGGGGTCCAAACCTCTGGGGTCCAGGCCTCTGGGGGGTCCAGATCTCTCCGGAGGACCTCTGGCGGGGCCACAGAATGGGGGAACGAAAAGTGACACAAACATAAACCCTCGGAGGTCCGCGTGGATTTTCCTGGATCCGCGCTGGACCTCCCTCCCAGGCGCGCGCGGCGCGCCAGGGGCGGCACCAGAGGCGCCGCCAGGGGGGCCCAGCGCAGATCCGAGAAGTCCGCGCGGACCTCCGAGCTGTTATGTTCATGTCATCCTTCGCTCCCCACAGAAGGCCGCGGGACGTCCGAGCCTTCCGAGAAGCCCCGCCCCTCCTCTTTCCCCCCCCCCGCGGGCGCGCCGCTGGGGCCGGGCCCGGGCCGCTGCCCTTCCCCCAGGGCGCGAGGGCGCGGAGAGGCGGGGGCGGTCGTGCGTCGCGCGGCGCGGGGCGCGACGCTTGGGGTTGGGTGGTTCGGGCGAAGAAGAATAAGCAGAATAAGAAGAAACATAAGAAGAATAATAAGAAGATAACACAACGCCATCAGCATAAACGTTTGGTGCTCCGCGCGGATTTCTTGGATCCGCGCTGGGCTCCCCCCGGGCGGCGCCTCCGGCGCCGCCCCTGGCGCGCTGCGCGCGCCTGGGAGGAGATTGTAGCCTCGAGGAAGGGCCGCCGCACGCGCAGAAGGGGCGCAGTGGGAAGGGGGGAAGGCTTCCTTGAAGCGCCCCTGCTTCTCAGAGGGCGCGGGCCTCGTCTGTAGAGGTAGGGCGGGCGCCTTCTAAGAAGCGGCCTCCTTCTAGGAAGCTTCCCACCTACCCCCTCGTGCGCGCCGGCAGGAATCTAGACCTCCCAAACGGGGGTCCGAGTAGATGGGGTCGGAGGATCGCGCCGCACCGTTGCGGCTCGATGTGAAGGTCGTTTTTCTTCACGACGAAGGCGCCGCTGCATCGACGAAGGATGCATCGGTGACGTATCGGTGGTGCATCGTCGAAGTGGCGCGCTGCTCCGAACCCACCTACCCCGACACCATCTAGGAGCCCTCTAGTGCTGGGGATTGGGGATGCCTCGGGCGGGAAGGGGGACGGCACGACCACGAGGATCCCCCCATAGATCCACTCCGGGGGAAGCGCAAGCACGGAGCACGGCGCGTGGATTCGCGATGGGTCCCGCTGCCATGCGCAGTCGATGCGCTCCTTCGCCAAATCCTGTGGCAGCGGTTTCATACTTCAGGGGGTAGTTTCCCGATGCGTGGGCTTGGCGCCCACGCGCCAGATCCACGGATCCCCAGTCCATGTTGGCGCGTGCCCCATCCTCGCGCTGGTGGTGGTCAACGAACATGAACGAAAGAGTCACAGGCGCACGCCTGCAACCCCGAGGGCGACGACATCGATGCATTCGCAGTGAACTGCTCGAACATCTCATTCCGCGCCGCAGCTGCGGACGGATGCGCCAGCCTGTTTCTCGGAAGCTGGGCGAGGGCTGGCCAATCCGTGGCTGCGCAACCAGTCTTCCCGGAAGAGAAAAAAAAACACCCCCCCGGAATACAGCACAGCGCGCTAAATCGTAAACGGGCTGCTTCCTGGGAGAAAGCACAATGGCCCGGAGCTGCGTCTCAGCAGCCCCATTGGGCGTTGCGTAATGGGGGGGTCATAAATGGGGGGGTGGCGAGGGTGGTCCGAAAAGGTACCCAAACGGTACATAAACGAGCCCCCTGGGGCGCTGGAGGGGCCCGAAAGGGGCACGAAAGGGGACCTTTCCTGACCCCCCCATTTGTGACCCCCCCATTAAGCCACGCCCAACCCCCCCGGAATACAACACAGCGCGCCAAATCGTAAACGGGCTGCTTCCTGGGAGAGAGCACAGTGGCCCGGAGCTGCGTCTCGGCAGCCCCCCACGCGTGATGCCAGCCTTGGCCCGGCGTCGGAGGTTCTCGAGCCGACGTGCAGACTCGGAGCGGCAGCAGAGCCCCGAGGCAGGGAACAGGGTTGAGTCTCGGGCATGTCCCTCTACAGGAGGAAGAAGCAAAGGTAGTCAAAACATAATCAGGGGACGAAAAAAAAAAAAAAAAAAAAAAAAAAAAAAAAAAAAAAACTGTAGGGGGACACGCCCGACCTAAGACCAACCCCAAGAGAACGCCCAAAGAGCAGGGCAGGTGCGACGAAGAAGGGGCGCCGCCCAGGGGGGGCTCCATCGCCGAGCCACGAGATCCGCGCGGACCTTCGAGCATTTACCCATCGGTCGTTTTGAAAACAGGTATTTGGGGAGTCCCATATTCTAATCTACGTTAAGCGCCTTACTACTTCAAGGATCGGGTGGCTTCACCCCTTCCCTCCTCCCAAGGGGGCGGGCGGATCCCCAATCTACTTTCGACGCCTTCCGACTTCATGGTTCTACCTACTTCATCCGACCGATGGGTATGGCATGTGGTCACATCGCTTTTGGTTCCTCGGCGTCCGGCGCTGCTCGCTTGCCGATTCGGCGGAGGGCACCTTCCCGTATCCTCCTCCGCGGTCGCTTTCTTCTTCTCCGCCCGCTCCACAGCGCCCGTTCCCAGCACGGCCGTGCCATAAGCGACACCCTCGGGTTGGCCCAAAAGGGGGTCCAGCGACAAGGGGGTGGTGCAATAGATGTGGTGCAATAGATTTGTGGGGTCGCAAAACATTTGGGGCGTCCAGTGCATTCCTGGGCGCAAATGTATTGCTGGATTTCCGCGTGCAATACATTACTTTCAATGCAATGCTATACAATTCTCCAGCGCAATACACGTGCAATACAATTGCCCCAAATCTATTGCACCACCCCTTTTCGGCTGGACCCCCTTCTGGGTCACCCAAACACCCGCGCCCCCCGCGACCGCGGGCGCTGCCGATTTTTTTAAATCGCTCCTCGACGCCTGCACACCTCGAGGTGCTGCTGCTCTTCCTCGCTCCTGCCGCCATCCCTGCCCGTGCCGCAGTCTTCCCGACTCGAAGAAGAGAAACCGGCATAAGCATAAACTTTTGGCGCTCCGCGCGGATTTCTTGGATCCGCGTTGGGGCCCCACGGCGGCGCCTCTGGCGCCGCCCCTGCGCGCTCCGCGCGCCAGGGAGGGTGTTCTGGCCCAGATCCACGAATCCGCGCGGACCTCTAAAAGTGTATGTTCATGCCGTTTTTTTGGCATGGTCTAGGACATGGTGGGCCAGGCGCGGAGACCAGCCAGGGGCCTTCCTGCAGCAGCCACGCGCTGGCGTGCTTGCTGGTCCTTGGCTCATCGGACCCCCGGGTCGCTCTTCGGGCCTCCAGGGTGCGCATCGGTCTGCGTCTCCCCCCCCAGCGGACCACGCCCGCAGACCCCCCCCGCCTCCGCGGCGAGGAGGACGACGACCGCTCGCTGAACCTGCGGCTGGGCCGCACGGCCGAGGGGTCCTCCTGCCACTGCGCCCGCCTCGGAGGGCCGGCGCAATCGTGCCAGGGGTCGGCACCACCCAAATCCTGGCGCGTCGGATGGCCGGCGCCAGCCCTGCCACGATGTGTGCGTGTGCGGTGCTGTACAAGAAGTGTATCAGATATGTTCGGATGGGACGTGCGCTTTCAACAGAGGCACATGGTACCAGTATGCCCTTGTGCGTTCCAGGAGATGGGGGGTCGCCATGAAGGAGAGGGGTCCTGAGGAACACGGGTCCCGAGTTGTTTCGCCGTTTTGGGGCTCGCAGGGCTCCCCCAGAACCCCTGAGGCCGTCAGAAAACGACTCTGGATTCAGAACTGGCCCTTGGGAAAGGCCCTGGGGTACAGGACTCGTTTCCCTCGGGACCCTTGCTTTAATCATGCCAAGGTGTCAGAGATTTTGTTTTATCCCTTCGCGATAATCTCCAGGTCTCCCAGATGGAGTCGGAGTAGATGGGGTCGGAGGCTCGTGCCGCATCACCGATGTATCGCCAATGCGGCCCGATGTGGAGCCCGATTGTCTCCACGGCGACGTCGCCGATGCACCGCCGACGTCGCCGATGCATCGCCGATGCATCGGCGGTGAATCGGCGATGCGGCGCGATCCTCCGACCCTGCTTACTCGGAGCACTCTTGGGATGCCTCTAGATAACGGGCGTGTCCGGGGGAGAGGTGGGGACGGTCACGTCACGATTCGCGCCGGTGGCGCCATGGGAATGCATAGAAAGGGGTCGTTCCCAAAAGGCGCCGGCGCGAATCCTGACGTGACCAGGGTGGGGGGGGAAGAAGCAGGGCCGGGAACGGGCGTTATCGCGAAAAGTAAGCGATTGGGGAGGTTGCCGAAGAGCAGAAAACGGCAGAAACATGATTTCTCGGAAGTCCGCGCGGATCTCTTGGACCAACTCAGACCCGCCGCTGGGCCCCCCTGGCGGCGCCTCTGGCACCGCCCCTGGCGCGCTCCTCGCGCCAGGGGGAGGGGTCCAGCGCCGATTGTTTCTAGTCTCGCGCGATGGCCAGAAGGACGACGTCGCTCATCCGCGCGACTCGAGCGCCCGACGAATGGCTGCGCAGGGTGAGCTCAAGGAGCGGCGCGCGGAGCTGCGAGTAGACTCGAAACTGTTGGAGCTCCGCGCGGATTTCTTGGAGCGGCGCCCAGGCCCCCCCGGAGGCGCCTCCGACGCCGCCCCTCGCGCTGCGCGCCAGGGATTGGGGTCCAGCGCAGATCCAACAGTTTACAGTGGAGGCCTATGCCAAGAAACACCCTGCTTGCCTCCAGGGTGCCCTGGGTTTCGAGGGTTTTGCTGTGGACAGCGCGGCGTCCCCGCACCAGAAACCAATGGACGTCCTGGTGTCTCAGGGTTGGCTTTCTTGTGCAAGGTTTCTCGTGGACTGGCCTCCACTGTACGTTGATGGCGTGTTGTTCTCCCGCTATTGGCTGCGGCGCCGAAGCGCACGTCGACGCCCGAGCCACGCGCGCAGAGGCCGTGCGCTCGCCTCGGCGCGCGGCGGGGGCCCTCGTCGCCCAGCGCGGCCGCCGGCTGCCGCCGCCTCGGCGCTGCAGGGCGCGGCCCCGCTTGGCCACCGCCTACCACTTGGCATCGCTCGGACGTGTGCATTTTTCTTTCGGCGAGGACCATCGAGGAGCATCCTTGATCATTGGGCGAAAAAACCACGCACGAAACCGAAAGAAACACAGGGAATGGACGTCCGAGCGACGGCGAGACCAGGCCACCCTGACCCAGCCCGACGGCCCCGATCTGCCTTCCATTCCCAGTGGGTAAGGAGGGGTTGCGGAACATTTTGATCGGAGAAGATACGACGCCATGAACACAAGCTTTTGGAGCTCCGCGCGGATTTCTTGGACCAGCGCCCGGGCCCCCCCGGCGGCGCCTCCGGCGCCGCCCTTGGCGCGCTCCGCGCGCCAGGGATTGGGGTCCAGCGCGGATCCACGAAATCCGCGCGGAGCGCCAAAGTTTATGTTTGTGCATTTTTTCTTGTTCTGATGGGAAACCACATAGGAAGCCCGTACCCCCCCCCACCCGACAGTCAGGTCTTCGCGCTGGGTGGGGGTGGTCTGGCGGGTCGTCCGCTGGAGTCCGCCCACGCCCAGCCATCTGCTCGGAGCCGAGCCGAGGCTGCGCTCGCCCTCCGCAGCTGGGCGCGCGACCTGCGGGGGGCAGGGATGGGGGCCAGGCCGCCTCTCGCATCGTGGGAAGCACATCCACGGATAGATTCGGGTCGCTTTCGGCCCCTCGGGGAGCCCTTGCAGCGGGGGCACATGCCCAGAACCCCCCTGCAGTTGACTCCTGATTGCCTCCAGGGCGCCCTGGGTTTCTTGGGTTCCGAAGGCTTGGCGCTGGAAAGCGTGACGCTCCCGCGCCAGAGAGCGGTGGACGTTCTGTGGTCTCAGGGTTTTTGTTTTCTTGGGGAAGGCTTCTTGTGGATGGGCCTCCACCGTACTGGGCCCAGGGACCGTCCAGTGGAAAGGTTCCGACGTCGGGGGTCTGGAAAGGGACGGAGACGGGAGCATGGGCAGGAGGGGCCCAGATGGTCGGGCCGTCCCTGAGGTCGTTGTCGGGGGACCCGTCCGCGGCCGAGGCTCGACGTGGCCAGGCGAGCTCTCTCCTTCCTGTGACCCAGAGCTGGACGACGAGGATCGTTGTGGCGGACTGGCTCAGGGGGGGGACGCGCGCTGTCACTGTCGTGGGCCCATCGCTTTTCAATCGGCGGCGTCTCGCCAATTCAAACTCGAAGCCCCCCCCTCCCCGCCCGCGAGCCGGTTCCCCCCCAGTCGGGCCCCCTCAAGGACGCGCGGCCCGGGCGCACGACGCCAGGTGAGCTAGGGAGAGTTGCGGCCAAGAACTGCTTGACACAAAGTGAAGTGTTCCTCCAACGGGATCACCCGTCCCAGAGCGGCTGGGAAGTTGATATCCCTACGGTGGCAGGTGGGGGAAACCACTTCCATCAGCCCGAGGACAGGCGTCCCCGATGGCGGAAAACCGCTATGAGGATAAGAAGAAGAAGAAGAAAAAACAGGAGAAGAAGAGAAAGAAGAAGATTGGCCGGTGGTCTGCGACAGACGGCTCGTCGGCGCCGGTTTGGTAGAGGCATAGGCAGCCTGCCCGCGCGGAGTATCACAGCATCGCGGGTCGTTCGCCGCGTGGATTGGCAGCACCCCGCCGGTGGTGGCTGTACTTTCGCGCGGCGGCGCAATGCCCACATGATGCAAGTGTCTGCTTGGCTATAGATTGTGTGCGAGAGCAGTCGTGCCTCATTGACCCATCCTGGCAGGCGCTGGCATAAATGTATGAGGTGCGTTGCTTCGCCAAGCGCGACGGGATAGGATGTCGGGGGCCCCATTGCCGCCCGCGCCGACCTCGTCAAGACTCCCACGCCTTCCCCTTTGTACCCCCCCCTCGATTCTGCGATAATGCGTTTGCGCTCCCCGCGCTGTTCTGCTTGCCCTCCTCTTCCTCGGCGGCGAGCGAGGGGGGAAGTGAGATGGAGGAGGCCTTCTCAGAAGGCTCGGAAGTCCCCCGGCCTTCTAAGAAGGGTTCCAAGCCTTCCCCGAAGACACCACAAATTTTCAGAAGGCGCGAGGGCTTTGAGAAGTCCCGCCGCCTTCTGAGGAGGCATTCTCCCTCTCACTTCCCCCCCTCGCTCGCCGCCAACTTCCCTCCGTCTGCAGCTGCTGTGGCGCAAGTGTTCCGACTTCGCCGCGGCAGGTTCTCCACTCGGGGTGCCGCGCGGCCCCCTCTGCGAGCCTCTGGGAGGCCTTGCCCGGCGAGGGGAGGTCCTCGGGCGAGGGGCAAGGGGGGAGGGGCCTTTAATCAGGAGGGGAACAAACACGCAGGCACAAGAAGCGTCGATTCCCCAGAAAATATGGGGAACTATGGAAAGAGTGGGGGAGACAAAAAACCAGAAGATATGAGAAAACATAGGGAACCCTGTTATTTCTGTGTATTTATTTGTGTGTGCCAGGGCCCCTTCACTTAACCCTTTTCCCGAAGGAAGGCGTTATAAGCGACTCACGCGATTGAGCATTGTGCGTTTTTCGATGCAGCCGATTGCGCGATCGTCGTGGTTCGTCTGAGGAGTCTTCAGAAAGGGGGGGAGGATGACAAAACAGGGGTTGAAGGAGGAATAAAGAGGGGAGGGGACGAGCGAGGTCCCCAGAGATTTTTTCGGAGGTGCTCGGTGCGCTCCAGGGCTTTTTGGAAGCCCCGCAAGGTTCCTGGAGACGGGTGGGAAAGGAAGGGGGGACGGGGGAGTGGAAACAAGGAGGGAGCAGGGGAAGATGGCGGAAGAAGAATGGGGAAGGAGGAGACGGACGAAGGAGAAGAGGGGGGGTAGGAGCAGGGAGACGGGAGGAGGGCTCACGGGGCGGCGTTCTGGTGCCCCGCCTGGGTCGAGCGTCGCCGGGCAGTGTTCGAGGAAGCGCGAGCATGGATTAAGGCGCGTGGACTGGCGACGGGTATTGCTTCAGTACCTAAGCGATGGGACGCCAAAGGACATATTAGGTCTATAAGCCCTCCTCGGAGACGCGCGTCCGAACAGAACACATAGGACAAGCATCTCATAGTATATCGTTATCCTGGCGGCATGGCGAGAAAGTACCCGCCACCGAGCATATGCTGAGCGCACACGTTAACCCTGGTGGGCCGATGTATGCATGCTGCTCCCCCTGAAATCAGAGCTTCTGGGTTGGGGGGCTGTTGGCTCTCCGTTCTGACTTCTCTTATCCGCGCGAACCCTGGCTCTCGTGCCTGCGAGTCGGGTGCCCCTCCGCTGGGTGCCACGTCAAACCGCGTCCGTCCGATGCTCCAGGATCCGAGAATCCCTCGTCCCCTGGGCGACCAGAGAGCCCCATGCAACTGCGGCGGCTCCGGGCTCCGTGAGTCGCCGCTTTTCTCGGGCTCTGGCCTGGGGCTGTGTGGGCGGACTGCGCGTGAATTCATGCAGGCACTCGGGGGATCCTCCTCGGAGGCGGGCCAAGGGTGTTCTGTGCCGGGCAAAAGAAAAGCAATTGTACCGTGGCACGTGCGCCATGTACTTTTCGGAGTCACGTTACGCCACGATCGCTCGATCCATACTTTCATCGTCGCGTCCCGCCCCCTGCTTCCAACCTCGAGGATGCAGATCGTCGTCGTCCCAGGTTGCGCCGGCGGTCGGTGCCCTGTGATCTCGCACGTCCGTTTGCAGTTGGCTTGCCCACCGATGTGTCCCTCTCCCTCCCGGACTGCCGCAGCAGAAGGGGGGGGGGCTGGCCGAGGCACCGACCCCATCAAGAAGGCCCCGAGAGCCGCCCGGGGGGGGCTGGGGGCATGCTGTATTAGAACATAACGCGGAAGGGCAAAGGGAACGAGGTGGCATCGAGCAGGCCCAGATCTGCAGGAGTCGCGGAGAATCGCGACCAGGCAAGCGTGTCGGCTTCTCCCTTGTGTCGGGCGGGGACAACCACAAGCACCGATCCCGACAGGTGACCAGCTCCATCCTAGGCCTGTGATCGGTGTATGTTGCCAAGCTGGGAGGGCGTACGAGCTGACCTGAGACCAAGAATGGGCTTGGCCAGGATTTCTCTATGCGCATATTTGTTTAATCCTTGCAGTGGCCCAGGTCATACGTTATCGAGAATTGCGGTAACGCTCCGGATGAACCAGTCGCTACCGAACTTCGGATTCCAGTCGCCAATTCCGGTAATGAGCGAGCCGTCGCCGTCTTCGAAACCTTCGCTCGGATTTCGACGTGCCGTCTCTTTTCCACCGAAATTCAGCCCCCTCTGGTCGTGACCGAACTCTTGCGAAACCGAAAACCTTTATCGAAAATTTGCGGTCGCGGATTTGGGGGCAGTTTTTCGGGCTCCCAGGGCCGCAGCAGGGGCGACACGCGACGAGAAAATGG
>CAUYUJ010014327.1:60000-92500 GCA_963575745.1 Prorocentrum cordatum | reverse complement strand
TGGTGGCCAAGCGGGCGGACCACGAGGATTGCTTAGGGCACCCAGGGAGGGGGCCGCGGTTGGCTTCCGATCTGCGCCGCCAGCCGGTGGCGCCAGGCCGCCGCCATCAAGCCCCCCGCGGATCCCGAGGCCGCTGCGGCGCCTCACACGTCGGGGCCCCCACAAGACGGTATAATGCCTTGCACAAGAATGATGCGGACCAACAGATGAGCTCCACCGGTGCCGTGGCCGGGGGGCAGGGCGAGTCCACCTCCCTGGCGGCCTGCGCATCCCATGGAGACGGACCTGATGGACAGGCGGAGCCAGTCAACTCGACCCCAGTGCTGTGCGCATTGTTCTCCATGGGCTGCCTGGCAGGCCACGCCATTGCGGAGTCAGGAGCAACCAGGCGAATGAGCGGCCCGTACCCTGGATAATAAACCATGAACATGATAAATTTCGGGGGCCCAGGAGGACAAACATTTCTTCCCGGAGATACTGATGTTGGGGTGTTTGGATCGGCGTTGAATGACCCCCTGGGTGATCTGACGAAACCTCCCTGGAGGGCATGTCTGGAAGAGTTGGATGCGCGCGAGTCATGCGAAATACGATGGCGCAGTGATGCCTGGCCCTTCTCGAGGGGCCTCTCTGGAGGTGTGGGAGAAAAACGAATGAAGTCAGATGCGATGGTGTAGTGGCACAGTGGCCCCTCTTGGAGGAGTACCTTCAGATGTGCTATGCATGTTATGTGGGCCAGAGCTACGATTGAAACTTCCCCTTGGGGAAATATAGTTCGAGCCCCCCGCCCCATCCGCCTCTCGCGCCGTGTGCAAGCCGCAGAGAAACAACGTGGACATCCCCAAGGGGGCACTTGTTATCACAGGGTTCGCGGTTCGCCCACCTGCAGGAGCAGATCTTCAAGGCGCTGGGCCCCGATGAGATCGAGTACGACGACCTCGTGAAGGTCGCTCTCACCTTAGCGAACATCGCGACGCGGAAGAGTCTGGGACCTGCTGGACTTCCCCATCCTCTGGCTTTGAGCGTTGAATTCGGGCGCGCGTGGTTTGCCTAGGTGCCGACCCCGAGCCCGTTGCCCCTGTGCCTGCACAACCTGAACGCTGCGGAGGTGGAAGCGACGCGCGACGGCTCGTTGGCGCGCAGTGGCGGCAACCGCGAGGTCTTAGCAGCGCTCCCGAGTGGCCGCTGGGGCCTGCCTCTCATAAAGGGACAGCGCGTTCGCGAGCTGCTGGTGGATGCCCCCGACCGCGTCCAGCCCTTTGCCAAGAACGCCCAAGGCCACCTTCTCTCTACCTGATCAAGATTTTCCCACACTCGGCCTCAACCTTTGCACCGAGGCGCGATGCCAGGACGAAGGCATCGCGGGTGATTTGGGGTTCCAGCTTCCACTGGGCCTCGCTGGCCGAACCAAGATGTGGGCGATTGTCTCAGCTCCAGAATGTTTCCTGGCGGTGTCCCACGCCCTCCCCGACTGCGACGAAAACCGCCGCATTCTCCACCGACCTATGTCCAAGGGGCCCTCAGGAACCAGGCCGTCGTGGGCCGTGTCACGGGCCGCCGCGAGGCTGAGCAGGTCATCGGGGGACCTGCCAGAACTTCGGCGAGGCTCGGGAGTTCAACTGAGGGCCCCCGCAAGGACTTCGAGAGGGCTCGGCGGCTGCAGCAAGATTCCAATGGAGCCCAGGGACACTGCGAGGACCAGGCAGCAAGTGGCGGTCCAGCATTCGGCGCTGATCAGTTGCTCGACCTCGCTGCGAATGGGGGCCCCGGGGGGGGCCGATCCTGGCGCGGCCACTCCATGTTCTGGCCGTCTGCGGATTACGCCCGTGCCGCGACAATGCGAACCCGACTGGATATTCTTCTTCCTAGATTTTTACAAGCCTGGGGGGGGGGGGCTCCCCCCCCCCCCCCCCCCCTCAAAAAAAATACCCCCCGGGATCTTGGGTTCTCGTGCTCCCCTGGACGTCCTTGGAAAAGATCGCCCGGCTTTCCGGGTCTCTACAAACGCCTTGCCAGCAGACCCAGAGCGATCCGATGGGGCCATCAGAAAGGCTCTAGGGAGGCCCCAGACAGCACGAGAGCGCTCCAAGAGGGACTCCAATTGCGCCAGGACAGCCCAAGAGACCCCCGAGGCGCCCCAGAAAGCTCTCCAAGGAGCATTCAAAGCACAAAAATCGCCCCATTCCATTCGTACAACTGACAACTTTCGCATCTTTGCCTTTCGGATTTCATCAGCTTTCAAGAGGGTTGCAAATCCCCCGAGATCGCCTCCAGACGCCCCAAAACGCCCCCAAGAAAGCTTCACAATGGCCGAGCTGGGCCCCGCGATCGCCCACGAGAGCCCCAAGACAGCCCATAATGGAAGCGCGAGGCCCCCCAAGGGCTCCCAGCGCAGACCCACGGGGGCCACGGGGGGCCCCCGGCGGGCCCAAGCTCCCCAAGACGGCCCAAGGAGGCCCCAGGGCGGCCCATTCAGGCGTCAAAACGGCCCACGAGGCCCCGAAACCCCCCCCACGATGTTTCCGAATGCCAACGCAAAGACTCCCAAGGCGCCCCAAAAAGCTTCCACAGGGGCATTCAAAGCACAAATCGCCCCATTCCCTTCGTGCAACTTACAACTTTCGCATATTTGCTTTTCGGATTTCATCAGTTTTCAAGACGGTTTCACCCCCCCCCCCGAGATCGCCTCAAGGCGCCCCAAAAGGCCCCCAAGAAAGCTTCGACGCGGCCAAGCTGGACCCCGCGATCGCCCACGAGATCTTTAAAGACATTGTCTCTGGTGATAGTTTGAGCAAGTTAGGGGGCGTTATATATATAATAATAATAATCGAGGTTGATCGGACGCGCCCTTGTCGAAGGTCTCCCAAAAAAATAGTCGTGAAACACATGCCCCAGAAATTCCTCATGCATCCCATCTTGTGCCCTCGCCGATCTCTGCTTAGCCATGTTTTCTCCCAGCGAAGATGCATCGTCCATATAGTGTCTTCTCGGACACCCCACGTAACATAGCCATGTAGTGTGCATCACCCGACACCAACGCCCCTGGTCGGTGGCCTCTCGCAGATAAACCATCGAAGTGTTCGGGTTTTGGCTTTTGGCCCAGCATAGCATGTGGTTCTGTTGTTTTCACCAGGTCTTAGAGGGCCCACATGACACATGTTTGATGGTCCGTTGGATCTGCAGGCCAGCGAGGACGAGGAGGGCCCCGAGGAGGCCAGAGCCCCTGAGGCCCCAGAGGGCCATGTCCCAAGGCGCGGAGGCGCTCGTGGACGCGCAGGGGGCCGCGGTCGAGCTCGCGGGTCCAAGTGGAGCGATCGCGTCCGTGAGAGGATATCAGTAGGCCGGAGGAAGCAGCAACTTCGAGACGAACGTCGAGCTAACGGTGCGATGGCGAACACATTGAGGCCTCAATTTGCCAAGATGGTTGTCCAGACAGTATTTGGGGATGGTGCGTTGCACAGTGGGCATCAAATGTCTATCCAGATCGATGGCGAAAGGGCTGAGTTCAACAGGGCGCGGCGGGGGCAGAGCCATTCTTTTGAATGCCGAGCTTGCGTCAGCCAACACAGGGCGCAAGCGGATGGACTGGCCCGATTCATAACAGGGGCGACTAGAGATGATCCAAAGTTGTCGGGTGATGTTTTTTCCACGCTCAGTTACGATGACGCTTCAATGTGGGTTCAGACGCCCCGCGTCCCAAGATGATAATTTTGCCACCTCGCCTGGCAGAGAGAATGGCCAAGCGGGGGAAAAACGTGCACACCCCAGTTCTCACGAAGGACGAAGTAATATTGGCCAGCAGTGGATTGGCCAGCTCAATTTGTCGACTACGGACTGAACCGGCACATGCGCCCGCTCAATGTTTACCGCAAGCCAATGCCAGCACGGTGTATGACCGTCGTTGTGCATGGTCCGTTGTGAGTGCTTCAGGGCCGGGGGCCAACGTCGATAGAGATGGATCCTTGAACGCTGCCGTATCTAACGCACCGTGGGTCCGCCATTTTGCAAATAAAGACAATGTCTTGGTCAGCAACTGCATTGCCAGCTTCGAAGAAACGAATTTAAATTTCCGCAACCAAGCTCTTGCTGGAACCGACCGTCAACGTATATTCTTTTCTTTGACATGTTGCGCTCACTCTGTCGTGCTTTCCATGAAGCCTGCGTGCGTGAATCTACCGAACCATGACGCCTCACGATTGGTGACCGTGGCTCATACGTTTCAATCTTCCCCAGGACATGAGAACTACAGTGTCTCTTTGCGTGGTCTTGTTGCCAAGTTTTTTTTGGGGGGGTTGATCATTTGCCTCAGAAGCTGCAGGGTGGAAGGCTCATGCGAAACCGGTTTATGTGATGACTCGAGGCGCCAGGGACTTGTCTTTGGAAATGGAAGAGCACATCCTTGCACTGGACAGCGGCAATTGGAAAGATGATCGCATTGTTCACTATTGCATCGGGGAAGCGTGCCCTAACCAGTGCCGTGGCGACAGGGGGCCCGCTTTGAGAGGCTTGCAGGACTGCATTGTGCTTTCGTGTGGTGGCAAGGTCGACGTCCCTCTGTTGTATCGTTTCAGAGGCATCGAAAACGCTAGCGGTTGGACTTACCGCGGCATCAACAGCATAGGCTCTTGCCGCGGGCATTCAAGCAAGCTTACGCCCCGAAGAAGAAGACGCCCGAACAGCCAAGCGATGGAACAGAGTAGTCTTTTGCAGCCAAGCAGGCGAAACTAGCGAAGATCGTGGACGAGTACTTTGAGAGCGACCCATCGGGCCGAGGCATCGAGATCGGCACTGCTACGACCAAGCCACAGCAACATGTTTTGAATTGCGTCTTCTCTCCCGACAGCAAGACGAATTCCTACGTCGAAATGTGTCTTCAATCACTTGCTGGCCCTGCGGATGTGGATGATATAGGCCGGAGAGAATCACTAGAAGCTGAGGGGAAGGCCAGGGACGCGAACAAGGATATCATCAGTGGACGGCGTGGGAAACATTTACTGTCTGAGATATTTGCGTACTTGGTGAATACGGAACACAGGGATTGGGGTGGCGTTGAGATGGCCTCGGATGAGATGCGCTCCATTTGCCTCGCCAATGATTTGCACGATGTGCGACGCTTGGAAGCGCCTCGTGTTCCCGTTCGTTGAGCAGCCGAAGTTTGAGTTGTTGTCCTTGGTGCGCGACTTCGAACCGCCAGCTGTATTTGATAAGGTCCAACGCTTGAGAGATTCAGCTCGATGTTCAAAATGTTACGACCCTGCCTTTACTAACATCTGGATTGAGAGATTGTTGAATGAGGACATTCAGATGGCAGCTTTCAGGCTACTTCGCCAGATTTTCGCAGTGATGCCTCTGTCATCGTTGAAAGTCGAACGGAAGCATCTCCCGGGCTTGGCTACGAGGGGCGCGATGGGGGGGGAACAGCAAGGTCGAGCCTTCGCGCCGCAGAACTTGAGCATGAGCACCAACGTCAAGTCAGTCCGCAGGAGCTGGGAACGCCGTCGGGGGCGGGTCTTGCAGAAGGTGCTCCCTGACAAGACCACGAGGAACGTTTTCCACATAACCTTTTTGCTTTTTCAGTGAACCGTCACAGAGACAGAAGAGGAGCGATTTCGGGAGGTCGGGGGCGCAAGAAACAGTTTGCAGTTGGGATGATGGGCAATGAGCGACGGCAGCGCGCTCGGGGTTACGACGAGTTTGTTCCGGAACATTTTCGTAACCACCATGGGCGCGGCATTTCTTTCAGAGGTGCTAGGGCAGCAACCGATGCAGCTTGGGCAGCCTTGCCGGCTGGCGACCGACAGCAGCACTACGATCGCGCCGACGGCAAGAACAGGGCCATCGGCGAGATGAACAACGCAGACTTCGGCAGGATCGCGCGAGAGCCACCTGGCTTGCACAGGGGCGTGCTTCGCACGGCGAAGCGCAGGGCGATCAGCAACGCGTTCGACGCGATGAGGTCCCACCCCATTGGTCAGGCTTGCAGGCTTTCTTTGAAATTCGTTGCAAGGTCGAGGCCCCCACGAGGCCTTCCCCACTCAAGAGTAGTGGTTCGTCATGGTAGATGGAGGGGTAAGGGGGGGCGGCAGGGGTTAGGGAAGCAAGTCGAGCGTCATCCGTTGTGCAAGTGCCGTCCTCGGGTTGAAGCGTGAAGTCCAGACGCCATTGTAAACCGCGCGCCGTCGTCGCGACGCCGAGGCGGCAAACGCTGCGATGACGCGACGCAGATGTGTTAAATTTGGTTTTGGAAAACGTTTTACTTCTTGGACTCGTTCGGCAATGTTGGGGTCCTATGGGTAGGCACCGCACTTGAACAACGGATGCTCGCGGTACAACCGCCGTTGTCCTGCAGGGAACTCGCGCGCTTTGCAGCGAGGCCCGACCCGCACCTGGAAGTTTAGGCTCCACTTTCCTTTCTCGCCCCTCGTGTATTTCTCCTTGTGGTTTAGGTCTCGCGGTGCCCATTGATTTGTCTCAGTTTCGGGGCCATTTGTCTCAGCTCCGGATCCTAAAGGTGGCCCTGGGCTCCAAGGATTCGAGGCAGGACTCAATTCGGACTGCGTCGTCGATGGCTCCGAGGCTACTGTGGCGGCCGACGCAGCCCGATTGTTCGCGTTCTCAGCCGCGGCAAAAGAAAATCCAGGGGAGAGCATGATTCCGTTTTCGCCGTGCGCCTTCCGCAACGGCGGCTTTTGCGACGATGACCCGGTCGTCGAGGCCAGCGGGATCTGGGCCAAGAACATCTGGAGGGCCGTCAAGGCCCATCACGTCGATAAAACTTTATCCCCTTCTCGTGATTTCCGGGCTCACGCTCCCCAGTGGCGACGGGGGGGTCAGGTTGGACGTGCGTTTTTCCTCGGGGACGTTGTCGGGAAAAGGGGATCTGGGCATATTGATGCGTGCGAATGTCTTGGATGGGCGCGCCCTGCCATCGTTTGATCTATGTGCCCCCCGCGCTCTCTTTCGTAAACTGGTTGCTGCACTTCGCGACGCAGCGGGGTATCGAGGCAATGATATTCTCTGCGGCTTAACGCCCACCACAATGTCTCGCCAAGATGACGGCCCAGGGCGGGCGTGAGTTTTGCGTTGCTTTCGAGCCAGACTGGTCTGAGGAACTCAGCTTGGAACGCGACGTCTGCCCTGCCCTGGGCAAGAGACATCAGCCGACGACGATCGCGCTGCCTTTCGGGATCAAGATCACCCCCCCCGAAGCCCGACTTAGCTGTGGCTGGCCCCAAAGCCGACGTCGGCGACAACACCGCCGATGAGGAGATGGAGTTGGATGCTGGGGAGGAGGAGGCCGCGTCCTTGGACGACGACTCGCAGTCGGAGGCCGACGGCCCCGACGAGGTTTTTCTGATAAATGCCAGGCTAGCGTTAGGGGGCCGTCCTCAGCGTTTGCATGCCCCCCCAAGGGTGGCGTGTTTTTTTTTTTTTTTTTGTTTTTGTTTTGTTTTTCTTTTGCGCGTGTGCGCGTGGGGGGGGGGGGGGGGGGGCGCCCATTGAAATTTCCGAATCAAAGGTGGTTGCTTACATTGGAATTTCCGAATCAAAGGTGGTCGCTGGTTCGAAACGCGAGCCTTGGAGTACAGGTGTTTGTTTCTGAGGCCTTTCTTTCACGATGCGAGCGCTACTTAAGGGAAACCACAGACGTGCACTATGTTTGGTTGTCGATGGTTGGGCTTAGGGTTCCTCTGGGCCCTCTTCCTCATGATCCCTTGGGCTTCGTCGCATCCCTCCTTCCTTCCTACCTCCTTTTCCTTCCTTGTTGCCTCCCCCTTCTTCTCTTCACGGACGGTTCTCTATTGTCGAGGGCAAGGGCCCAGCCGCCCCAGCGCTTCCAGCAGCCCCAGATCCAGACGTTCTGCCGCCAATCATTGGAGTGTTCATCCCTGCGCCAGCTCCTGGTGCAAATTTTCCAGAGGGTGCTCGCAGGTACGACACTGCAGTGACAGGTCGCGCTAAGTGTGGTGTCTGCAAGGGTAAACTGGAGTTAGGTCGCTTTAGGCTTAGGTGCAGATTCAAAGTTGGCAAGTCCATTGAGGACGAGGCGTGGTTGCACCCGATCTGCGTGAGAGGAACCCCTCTCGGCAATCGTGATTCGGGTCGAATTCGTACGCAAGGGCTGCTCGATGCGGCCGACGATCCGAGAGCGGTCGAGGGCCTCCTGCTCGCGCTTAGGACCCTTGGCGGCGCCGCTGCAGGCTCGGGAGGTTGACCGCTCCAAGCGCTGACATGACAGCATCAGGGGTGGGCGGGCGCAAGATGGATCATGGAGGGGCGCACGCAAGATGGGAGGGTAGGGGGCAGGGTGAGGACTGAGGATGGCCAGGGGGCGGGGGGGGGGGGGGGAGTGCCAACGCACTCGCAAACGCGCCCCGTCTGCGCCAGAGGTTGCACGACCCCCAGAACAGGCCACCCCGCCCTAAGCCCTTCACCCTAATGGTCCAAGGAGTGCTTGATCAGACCTGGCTAACTGACCAGGGGGGGCTTGATCAGACCTGGGTTCGCCAGTCCTACCCTGATCGAGGTTTCGATCGAGGTTCTTGATCAGGGCCGCCCCATATCGAGGATCGTCGCCCTGGGCCTGATCAAGGTTTCGATCAGACTTGCTCAGGCTTGACCAAGGAGTTGATCAGACTTGATCAGGGGCAACCCCCTTCCAGGAAGCTCATGCTTCGCACCACCCTTGAGGGTGCCCATCTTCCGTGCCCCACGCTCCCTGCCCCCAGCCCCTGGCCGCCGGGCGTCGGACCCCGGCCATCGGGGAGGCTGGCGCGGCAAGCCCGAGGCGCCCACAGGCCGACGTGCGTTTTCGCTGCTCCTCCAGTCATTTCCGTTTGCTACCTGCGACAGTCTCTGATGCGGAACCGCACAAATCATACGCCATTTGATTCAGGATTGGAGCTCGAGAAGGATTCTCTGTCCAGACAGCGCGCCGACGCCCATGCGCGCGCGCGCGTGGACGGAGATGGTCCCCAGAGCCGAACACCTGCATCGAATGTGGTCCGATTTGGCGCGGCGCCTCGACCGCAGAAGCCGACGGACGTGCCCCTTGACAGACCCCCCCCCTCCCCCCTTTTTAAGGATCGCTAGGGGTGGGTTCCCCCACGCACACACACACACACACCGTAAGCACCCTTCAGGGGGTCGTTCAAAAAAAAAGCACATTGGCGGCGTGGTTTGGACGTCTGCACATCATTAAGCTGCAAGCATTGGCACATGTCCAAGATCGCTCCGAGACGGCCCACGGCGCCTCCAACATGCGACCACTGGGCACCCCATGACGGGACCATTGAAATCCCCCAAGAGACGGCCCCAAGACGGGGCCACTATAACGCCCAATAAGTCAAGCCCGAGACGGGACCGCTGGAATCCCCCAAGACGTGATACCATTTTTCTTGGTCTTCCTGATCCTCCTCTGCTCGCCATTTGGGCCCCAGCTTTATTTGCCTCTCTCTGAGGCGCGATGTCCGGGGACTCGCCACGCAGAGTTCGGTTTTGACTTGTCTGGTTCGAACCAGCGCTTCGCTGCGGCTTGGCGCTGCGACATGGGGAAGGGAAACACGTGCGACAAGGGCGTAGTGGTTAAATCTCACGTGAAGACCCCCAAGGCCCCTGAGCTGAAGGAGTCGAGGTGGGGGAGATGCGAAGCCACGCGTTGCAGGAGCTGCGCGCAGACTACGCGCGAGTTGGACCGTGACGCCCTTCCTGGTGCACTGTCCTTTTTACTGTGGGCCCACTCAGCTACGAACTCCAAGGGCGCGGTGTACCCGTCTGACACCGAGTGCGCGAAGTGCTTCGACGCGCGCAGGAAGTTTTTCAAACAAGACTTGGACACGCTGGTGCAGGAGCGGCAAGCAGATGATGAAGTTGAGGAGGCATTTAACGCTCGTATGCATGATGCCGTCTCTGGAGGGAACAAATTCAAAGGCACGGGCACCTACGCCCCTGAAAAGACTGCGGTGGAGAAAAAACGTTCGGACTTCAACGAGGGTTCGTGGAGGGTCGTTTCGAACCTCTGACCGTCTTTGCGCGCAGGTTCAACTTGAAGTTCACGGATGAAGAGTTGCTCATCCACCACATCCAGACCGTCCTCGGGTTCACCGTGGTCGTGGACCCAGACGATGGCGTCACGGATGGCGTGGAGATACTCGACCGCGCTCCTGGCGTGAAACGCTTCAGGCGGGGCGCGGGCCAGAGCGAGAATACGACCTACGACGCCGAGGGCGAGGTGGCCGCAGTGGCGCGCAGGATGGCAGACGAGCACGCCGCGCACCTCGGAGGCGAAGTCAGGTGCAGGTCTGGCGCGCATGCACCTCGCGCAGATGGCGTGGTCATGGGCGACGGTGCGCCCGATGGGGGAGGAGGTGAGCACGCCCCCCACGGGATCGGGCTTGCGTTTTGGCGGCCCACTGGTGCAGGCGGTATCCGATACCCTTCGTGAGGATAATGATGGGCTGGGGCCGCGGGACTCCATCAGCTGCGTCGGCAGGCAGAGCAGAGCCTCGAACGGCTCAGCTTCCTTCGACGCGGGGCGCCATCGCGCCGCAGTCGCGCCAGTTGCCGAGGCTTCGCGCGACGGCGGCGATGAAATCTCCAAGGCCTCCGACGTGACCAAACCAAGGAGACCCCGTCGGAGAGGGTCCCAGCTGGCGATCGAGAGTGCCAGGGCCATGCGAGATAAGCTCGAGCAAAGTCAGTCTTGGGAGAAGCACATGGAGTCAGCCAGCCGACACCGTGATTTCGTGGCCTTGATGATTCGAACTGGCTCGCTAGCCCGAAAAGCAGGCGAGATCTCTGGTAACCCAGAGGCGGCTGAGATCTGATAGCTTGTTCGAGGTGAAGGAGACCCTGGAGGGGAGGCAGCATTTTTTCGATAGATGCAAGGAGGACTTGCCCAGCGTCGTACTCGAGCCTTCTCTGGGCGATAAGGCTCACATGCTCATGTCCACGAGGCCAGCGATGATGTCCCTGCTGACAACGAACATATACTACATCTCATTGAGAACATGTTCGACAGGGACGTCGGCGACAAGTGCGTGCACGCGTTCGCAGTGGCCTTGAACGCCTTCGACGCGCGCGACGGCCCGCTCCAGACCAGCTTCGGCATCCTGGGGCGTCTTCGACAGGGCGGCCGAGGACTCGCGGGAAGGGGGAAGGAGGAGGCAGAGGGCCCAGAGGATAGATAGGAAGGAGTGAAGGAAGAGGAGGGAAGATCATGAATCAGGAACCTCGGAGGACCGAAGAAACGCTTGCAATGATCTCTGGTGGTGCCGCCTCCTGGGCTTCCATTGGCCCCAGGAGGCGGGCGAATGTCTTTCAAAGTTGAGTTGTTGTGGCCGGCTGTTGTTCGCCCCTCGAGGACCCGAGGGTTTGGCCCAAGCAGTCTCCGGAGGCCGGAAGAACGCCACTTTATCCTTGGCAGACAAGCTGTTGAAGTCCAGCGACGTGAAGCTGATCGTCGGCGTCATGCAACTCCTGAACGCGCGCCTCCCATGCATGACGGCTGCCCCCATCGAGACGGTAGACGTCAAAGCCCCTTTCAAAATGCTGGAGAATGGTTGGTATCCTCAAGCGTGGGTCGACATGTACACTGTCCGCCCGATCGGCCTCATGCTGGCCGCTTCTGTGAAGCATGAGTCGGATGACGTTGACAGCATCGAGAGGTCGATTAGCCAGATGTTCATCAATGTCGTGGAAAACGCTGCCAGGATAAGCCCCCGCCTGAAAGCTCAAACCAGATCGATCTGCGGCATGCAAGTGCAACGCGGCAAGACGGCTTGCGATGCGATGGTGCACATTCACAGCGAGTTCTCCCGCGCCACAAGCATGTGCCAGGGCGAGGCTTTCGAGAAGGTGCAGCAGCTGGTTGAGGCTTTTGAGGGGGCGCTCAAGGAAGGCCCTGAGGCTTCCTATTCCGTGCTGTTCGACGCCATGGAAGACGTCGACACTGTGGCGACGATCGAGCAGCTCGGGGCCGTGTTCGGCGACTGCGCGACGCGCGTCGAGGATGTGGGCGTGGTCGGCATGGGCGACGCTGACGTTGAGCACATGAAGGACAAAACTTACCCCGGCAAAGCAACCTAACAGCGATATGTAGAAGCATATCTGAAAGCATTCCCCTTAAGATTCAGATGAACATCCAGTTGTAGAATTCTGCTGTTCTCGCAGTCGTAGTCGCATTCGCGATGACAGTCGCAGCGGCAACGGCAGTCGCAGTCACAGCCTCAGCCTCAGCCTGCCTCAGCCTCAGCCTGCCTCAGCCTCAGCCTGCCTCAGCCTCAGCCTCAGCCTGCTTCAGCCTCAGCCTCAGTCTGCCTTCAGCCTCGGCCTCAGCCTCAGCCTGCCTCAGCCTCAGCCTGCATCAGCCTCAGCCTCAGCCTCAGCCTGCCTCAGCATCAGCCTGCTTCAGCCTCAGCCTCAGCCTGCCTCAGCCTCAGCCTCAGTCTGCTTCAGCCTCAGCCTCAGTCTGCCTTCAGCCTCGGCCTCAGCCTCAGCCTGCCTCAGCCTCAGCCTGCCTCGGCCGCAGCATCAGCTTGCCTCAGCATTCAAAATGTGGCCCAGTGGGAACTAGAAGAACACGAAGTGGCCTACAGTTGGCTCCGGGCATTCAAAATCATGCCCAGGAGTTGAGTTCTGGGAACTTGAAGAGCACGAAGTGGCCTACAGTTGGCTCCGGGCATCCAAAATGTGGCCCGGGAATGGAGGTTTGGGAAATCGAAGAGCACGAAGTGGCCTACAGTTGGTTCCGGGCATCCAAAATGTGGCCCGGGAATGGGGTTCTGGGAACTCGAAGAGCACGAAGTGGCTACAGTTGGCTCCGGGCACTCAAAATGTAGCCCGGGAATGGAGTTCTGGGAGGTCGAAGAGCACGAAGTGTGTGACTGTTGACGAAAAACGAGCCCGGCTCTGTTCCCGGTTTTCCAGAAAGTGGCCCGGGAATGGAGTTCTGGAAGGTCGAAGAGCACGAAGTGTGTGACTGTTGGCGAAAATCGAGCCCGGCTTCGTTCCCGGTTTTCCAGAATGTGGCCCGGGAATGGAGTTCTGGGAGGTCGAAGAGCACGAAGTGCGTGACTGTTGGCGAAAAACGATTCCCGCTTCTCCTCCCTGGCACCCGCCCAGACCCCCCTGAGGAGTCATGATGCTCTCTTTTGACACCACTAGAAACCTATCAGCAAAAGCTGTTAGGTAATGTTGGCCTGATGAGGGAACCTCGCGAGGTTGATGCTTCACCTCGGCAACGACATGATGGCCTTCTGCGAGCAGCAGCAGCTCTCCGTTCTCTTCGAATATGTCTTCAGCAATCGCGAGGCCTCGCATCTATGCGCGTACGGTCTTTCTGACAGGCAGCCTGATGTTCCAGATGAAGCTTTGAGTCCACTGGAGTTCCTGGCTTTCCCCACGGAGTTCTTCGCGATGCTGGTTCCGTTCAAGTTTCCCGGCGGCGTTCAAGAAATTCGAATTGCTTGCGCCTTTGCGGCCTGCATCGCAGCCGGCATCCACCACGGCAAAGACGCAGTGGAGCCATTTGACTTTGACGCCGCGGTTGGCTTCTTTGTCAAGGCGTGGACTAAGACCAAGGGTTTCGATCCAAAGAGTGCTTGCGCGAACCCCCCATGCCCGAATGACGCGGCAGCCGAGACCGCGCGCCACTGGGTCTTGATTGGAACAAGTTTGGCAGAGATCTGCATGCGTGAAGCTGCTGTACACTATGGACACGCACGATGTCGGCGCATGCATCGCGTCTGTTCTTTCGGGTGTCGTCGGCCGCGGGGTGCGCAAGAAGTTGGCTGACCTGTTCGGCCAGTTCTCGAGCGACCTGCCTGAGGGGGCCCTCGTTCGGGCGTTTGGAGGAGGCGACTGCGAAGCGGGCCAACGGCAAGTCTCCAGGCGGCCTGCTTGACCTCGCCATCACGATGCAGCTTGCAACCGAAGCTGAGAAGCTCCACCCAACGCTAGTTTCGGTCCGGCCGAACTTCCAACGCTATCTTGGACAGCTTCGTGCCGACTGGGATGCGACATTCAACAGGGTGGTTGACAAGGTTAACCAGCTCGACTTGATGGAGCAGCTCGTGCACGCGTACACAGGCATCTACGCAGCAATCGAGAAGTGGGACTTCTCCAGCTACCCCGACCTCGCGAAGACCACGCAACCGAAAGAAGTCGACAAGGGCGCCCAAGCGGCGAACTCAGCAGCGACCCAACTACAGACTTGGAAGAACATGTGCTCGCAGCTGCCAGACCGCATGAAGGGATGGGCCGATGAGCAAGCGACCACGATCAAGACGTTCAACGACAAGGTGCAGGAATACGAGGAGATGCACAGCCAAGCAGCGAAGATCTTGTTTTGCTGCTGCGTGCTCCCCCACGTGATCGCCCTGGAGACGGCCGAGGACGCCCAGGAGGTAAAGGCTGTTGGCGAGAAGCTGACCGAGATGAACAAGTACATCTCTGGAACGTTGCGGTGCAAGTTCGAGGACTACCCGCCGAACTTAAAGAAAAAGCTCGCGGCCTCCGACGCGTTTGCCCCTCATCGGGGCCAGGGCGAGAAGATGTCCGACACCGCTGAGACAGTCGAGCCATCCAGCATCCAAGCGGCGAGCTCCGCCTCGGCGACGGTTCCCGCTCAAAGGGCATCGGCGGGCCCCGCAAGAAGCTGCTGCAGAAGAAGCAGTAAGTGATGGTGAGGTGGTTGGCGGCAGATGGCTGCCAATCGGGCGGGTCGCAAGGCGACCTGAGATTCTCGAGAACCTCTCCGAGCGGGGAGCTCGGCGCTGCGGGGGCCTGAAAAATGCCAAAACAATAACATGAACAGACGGGGCCCCACGGGAGAAGGATTTCTGATTCCTTTTCGGAAGGCGTTTCGGGAACCATTTGGGGCCTGCCTGCAACTTAGCCCGGGACCCCCCCCCAAAGCTTCCGACAAGGTGAGGGGGCACGAATGGCTTGACATTCGATGCTTGTGTTGTTGTGGGCGCATTGTGTATGCAAGTGCGCAATTCTACATACGGCACGCTTAAGCAAACAATGCGCATCCATGCTGGCGCTTGTACCCCTGCAAGTATACGTGCGTACGTGTGCAGTTGTACACGTGTGCGTGTGCTTGTAGTAGACGTACTGGTGCACGCGCGTGCATGCCGAGTTGACGCACATTGTAGGGCGCCAGTGCCCTGACCTCCAACACGCAGGGTCATGCGGATACGTGAGCTCACCCGATATGTCTCGATGAGGTAGGCCAAGGAGACCAAGCGTGTTGGAGGTCAGGGGATTGGAGAAAACAGATCAGCGTTGAACGAGGAGGGGGGTGGAGGAGACGGAGGAGAGAGGATGGGATTGGTGGCGGAGTGGATGAAACGGATTGGGGAATACAAGAAACGATCATTTGTCCTGAACTTCTGGCTTGTGATTTCTAGGTTGAAGCCGACCGCCAGCCCTTCTAAGTACCACCTGCACTTTGCCCTAACAAACGAGACCCCTAAGACAGCCCATGATGGAACCAAGAGGCCCCCCAAGGGCTCCCAGCACAGACCCAAAGGGGCCATGGGAGGTCCCCGGAAGTGCCCAAGATGGGTCCAAAGGGGGCCCCAGCGGGCCCAAGCTCCGCAAGACGGCCCAAGAAGGCCCCAGGATGGCCCATGAAGGCGCCAAAACAGCCCACTGGGGCCCTGGAAACACCCCCACGATGTTTCCGAATGCAAGTATTCATTGGTTTTGCCCCCGTGACATTTCACATTGTGACCCAGTCGTTGAGGGTCTCGTGGCATGCAGCGAAGATGCCCGAGAATGCCCCGTGCGAGTCGCAGATTCATGTTCATGCACTTACAGACACCTAGACATTTATACGGAACGTGCAAGCACGTGCGCGCGTATACATGCATGCGCGCATGTACGGACGCACGCATTCCGCTTGCGCGCAGAACTCAAAGGACCAATGCGCATGACGCGCAGCGCCAATGCAGTCTTGTATATATATATATATATATATATATATATATATATTCATATATATATGGTAACCGAACAAAACAAACATATTCTTTTTGGGGCTATGGGGCGATAAGGCTATAGGGCTAGAAGGCAATAGGGCTATAGGGCTACAGGGCCATAGGGCGATAGGGCTATTGGACTATAGGGCTATGGGGCGTTAGGGTTTTGGTGCTACAGGGCTATATAGGGCTACAGGGCTATAGGGCGATATAGAGCTACTGGGGCACCCGGGCACCCGGGCGCGCGGGCACCCGCGGGCACCCGCGGGCACCCGGGCACCCGGGCACACGCGGGCATCCGGGCACACGGGCACCCGGGCACCCCCAGGCACCCGGGCACCCGGGCGCGCGGCGAAAATCGGCGGCAAACGTAACCTAACCATATGAATCCGCTAGGACCCCTACAGAGGCAAACTCTGGTTGGGGATATATATATATATATATATATATATATATATATATATATATATATATATATTGAACTTCGGCGCATCGCACCACCGTGCCTGGGTTATGTTCCGTGGGATCACGCGCGCGCGCGGGGATTCTCGGGGGCCTTCAGGATGCAGTCACGGGGGCTCAAGGGATCCGTTTTGGGGCTTCTTGGAGGTTCTTCTGGAGGCCGTGAGGGGGCTGCCTGGGGTCGCCGGGCGCCGCCCGGGCGCCTCTTGGGACCTCCGGGGAGCCTCTTCTCGGTTCGCGCCCTAATTACCTCCCGTGCGCCCTTCGTGAGGCCGCTTTTATATAGGAGCCTCTCGGGCCGTCTCGGGCGCCTCTCGGGCTGTTTCGGGGCTCTCTCAGGCCGTCTTGAGCCCTCGCTCTTGGGGGCCTCCTGGACCGCGTTGGGGCGCATCGAGAGGCCGACATTGCGAGGGCGCCAACATCTTTTAAAAACCTTGGGGCGAAACCTCGGGGCGACCGATGATGCGCGCCTCTCGGGGCCCTCGTGGGGGGCTTCTTGCAGGCCTCTCGGCGCGTCTTGGAGGCCTCGCGGGCCACCTCGAGGCCATCTCGGGCGCGTTGCGGCGATCGAGCGGCGACTCGGGGCCACCTTGGACACGCGGCAAGGGTCGGGGGTTGGCGGGGGGGCGCAGCGTCAAAAGGGGGCGCAGCCCATGAACCAACCCCCGAGAGGGCCTGGGGCGCGACTGGCCCCGGCCTTCCAAGACGTGCAATTCTCGCAGCAGACGCAGCGCAGCGTCGTCCGCTCAGCGCCGCGCGGGCCTCTGGGCACTCCGCCTCGCGCCAGAGGTGGCGGCGGATAGTCGTCGAGTCGAGAGATGTTGAGGGCCGTTCGTGCACGGCCGCCGCTCGTTCTCGCCTCGGCGGCGCCAGCTGCGCCTGCTTCGCCAGCGCTCGAGACGGCGTCGCGCGCGCCCCGAGTTCCGCGAGGACCTGCGCGAGAAGAACATGACATGCCGCCGAGAATAACGGCCAGGTGGCAGCCGAGGACTTGGCGGGCGAGGCGCCGATGGCCGAGGCGGCCCGCCTCTACGACGAGGAGGTCGCTTCTCTCAGCTGAACCCCGACTGTAAGATCGCGTTCCAGACGTCGGCCGAGGCGCGGAAGCAGCGTGCCGCCCCGGGCCGGAATGGTCCTGTCCGACTGCGCCCCGAGACGCGCGGGCCCCCGCCTGGGCCCAACAAGCGTGCAGCTCCAGGACGGGCGGTCGTCGATCCCTCAGCGTGCAAGGGCGGGCCCCCAGGCCGGCGCTGCGACGGAGTCCACCAACAAAGCCAAGACATCAGGGGCCAACCACAGCATCCAGTCCAAAGACAGAAGTACATGTCAAGATTTCCGAGTGCCCGATCAAGGAAGAGAAGAGGCCCGCCTAGGTCCCAACGGGGCGCGCGCGCGCCACGGCCGATCCTCGCCACGCCGCGGCAGCTCATGGTCACGGTCAATGAGATTCAAGACTGCCGAGCGTGGAGTCCCAAGACCAACGCCCAGAATGACGCCCAGCAGATGCAGGAGAACCGTGTTGGACCCGCGACAGGGGCGCGGGAATCACTTGGGCCGTTGGAGCTACCGCGAGACCACGTGCTCTTGGCCAGTCACGAGATCAGGAACCTGAGCCAGCTCTCAATTCCAGATGCACGATTCCGCGAGCTGGCAACCGTAGACGTGATCTCGATAGGCGCGCAGGACAGCTATGGCGTCATGGAGGAGCTGCTCAGAAACATGGGAAACGTCCACCAGGGGAGCTTGACCACAGGGCCCGATCTGACCACCGAGGCCAGCAGCCAGTTGGCCTCCATGCGCCTGGTTGAGCTGGACCCTCGTCACATTTTTATTGCTGGCCCTGCCACCGCGCCATCTGCTTCCACCCTTCGCTCTCGCAGCAATCAGATCACGCGCTAGCTGGCGCATATTGGCGAGTCTGCCGTTGACCCAGGCTTCAACGCATCGGCATTCTTTGCACAAGAGGCTTGGCTTGCCCGAGAAGGGCCCATCGAGCGCCAACCGAGAAACTGGTTCTGCCACCGCCCAGCCCAGGTGGTAGATCCCTAACAGCTGGCGACCTCGACCTCGCTGGTGGATGCCACGGCGCGCTCCGATCTTCGTTGTCTGGGGAAGTGCTTGACGCGGCGAGCGGACGTCAAGTGGCCCCCGGCGCTGCATGGGGGCCCCGCGAGTCCGCTAGGAACCCAACATGGACTGCGCGGAAGGCGCGGGCAGCAACCCAGAGGTGGACAATTTGCAGATATTGAGGGCGCGTCGCGAGCGGTACGCAAACTATACAACTAGTTGGGGCATCATGCGCCTGAGGCCCTCCAAGCGCTACTCCGACGTCGTGGCTCTCCTCAGTTGGTGCAACGACTGGCGGGGGAGCTCAAGGGCAGCGCGTGCGACCGTCATCGGGATCGTCGCGCTCGACCAGACGGGCCGGGCAGATTGGCGGGGCCCCTGGACGTGCTGCAGCGCGACGGCGCCCCTGGAAGTGGCGAGACCCCGGGCGAGATCGGCGAAAACCACCGCGTTGCTCCAGCGGGCGGCAGCGCCGGTAGCGCGACCTCGGAGGAGGCCCAAGGTTCATCGTGGACGGCCGGCGTAAGCATTTTGGGAAGCCGCGGCCCCGAGGGAAATTGCCGCCCGCGTGACCTGCGGGGCCGCGCGGCAGACGCGGGCATCATCCAGGGCCCCGAACAAGCGGAGGAGCATCGGAAGGCAGCATGAGCGGAGGACGCGATTGGTGTCGCCAAGGAGGCAGTCGCTCGCATGGCACACTTGCGCCCTGCCCGCCCTGTGAAACTCGCCAGCCACCAAGCCACCCCGACCCAATTCGAAGGCCCAAAATCACCATCGATTTCCGGTGCGGGGGGGTCGGGGAACCAAGGAAAAACGCACGTGGAGCCCGTGCCCGCCCAACCCGAAAATTGGGTCTTCGCGTTAGGTTGGGGCGGTCTGGTCGGCAGTCAGAAACGGCCCTTCCATCGGGCCGCCACTGCTCACAACGGGATGACCAACGGCTCTGGAATCAGCCCTGGCGGAATCGTCCTGGGGCGCGCCCTGCGACCCCTGGAGAGCGAACTGCACGGCGCGGCGCGCCATTTCGAGGCGGGGACTCGCAGCGAGCTCCCCGCAGAGATGCAAGAGACGGCGCGCGCAGGCACGACAGTCCTTCGCGGGGCCTTAAGGCGGCAAGAAGTTCAGGCAGGCCAGGCCGGCCAGGGGCCACTCCTGTTAGATCCGCGAGTTCGGCGAGCGGGTCTACGCTGGGCGCCGGCCGGCAGGGGCCGCGCCGCGACCGCCAAGTTCTCCAAGTTTGGTTTCATTGACCAACGCGAAGCAAGACCATCTGGCGAGGGGGTTTTTGGACATGGACCTTATGGACTTCGAGCCGCCTCAAGGAGCCGAGCCCCATCAGGAACGTGAGGTCGTGCCCAGCGGGCATCCAGGCGGGCCCTCCTCTGCTCCTCCGCCAGCCTCGACGCGCTCGGCTGACCTGCCTGCCCAACCCGCCCCTCGACCCATAGGCGGCGCCGACCCTCTGACCCCATCTGTGGGCCCTGCCCGCGGTGAGCCTGCTCCTGGGGATCCGGAGGTGCGACCAGAACGCCCGCGGCCTGAGCCACCCGAGCCCCCCCCTGCGGGGGCGCGACGGATGCGCGACCGCGCGGGCGACGCGCGCAGGGGCACCAGACAGGGCGCGCAGAACAATGATCTCAAGCGAGCTCCCAGTTAAGGAGTTATCCTGATGCCACAAAGCCGGCGCTTTCCGCCACGCGTAGATCAGTTGGGACAGTGCGCTGGCCAACGTTCGCGACCAAGAGGACGCGGTCACAGCGCCCTTCGAGCTCACTCCTGACATGCAGTCCAAGATTGGCAAGCGTGCCCAGCGAGAGCCCACATATTGGGCAGCAGCTGCGATGCGGGAGAGTTCTGGGAGCAAGATGCGCAACGTGGGCTCCGGCCTGCGAGAACAACTCCGCGGGGCCAAGGATAGCAAGACCTCTATTCGGATGGCCAGCAAGGTCACGGAACGCCCTCTTCGGAACGCAGGATTGAAACCCATGCGGACGCGCTGGTGTCTGACAGTCAAGTGGGGTGGCACGGCAGGCGCGAGAATTCTGCTAGTTGAACTTCAAGGCCGCCGTCTTGGCACCGCGACTAGCGCGAGTCCGGCCATCTCAGTTCTAGGTCGCAATCTGGCTGTCCAGGTGTGCACCAACCTGTAGTTCATGCTCTAACCAGAGAGATATGAAGGCCAGCCTCACTTTCTCGACGTGCATACTCGTTGGTCCAGTGAAGGAGCTCCGCGAAGCGATGAAGCCCCAGGAGAATAAGTTGGTCATGCTGTTCCAGAAAGCGCACGGCTTGTGCGCGATGCCCCGAAGGAATGTCCCGGTGCGGTTTCCACGCGGATGTATTCAGCTTGCTGGTTGCCCATGAACTTGGAGCCACGCGTGTGGGTCTTGTAGGATAACCAGCATATCGTCGGCATCGCCCTCGCCCGCGTGGACGATATGGCCATGGGCATCAGCACAAATAGTGCCCTGGCCAACCAGAAGCTGAAGGAGCCCTGGGCCTTTCGGGGGCGTCCACGAGACGGGGTGATGACTGGGGGGATACCATTACCGGGGCTATGATGCGTCCCCAAATTTCATGGCATCGCCGTTTTTCCGTGGTGATATTTGGACCTTTCCTCCCGTCGGCCGCGCGCATGCTTCCGACACTGTGGCGCGCCCTCCCTTTCTCAGCCCCCCTCAGTGGGCGGACCTTTCTGAGCCCCCTTCTAATCTCCCGTTTTCTCAGCCCCCCTCTTCTTAGCCACCCCTCTTCTGACACCCCCACTTATTAGCAGGTTTTCTCATCTCCCCCTCTCGTTTGCTTCCCTGGGGATCAGGAGTCCAGGTCTCGCAAGTGGTGTCCGACGGAGGATCGGCGCTCCATCCCCGGGGCATCGGCGATGCCATTCGATGTGGATCCCGAGTTTCTCTAGGCCGACGGCGCCGTTGTGTCGCCGACGTCGCCGATGCATCGACGATGCATCGGCGGTGCACTGGTCACGCGGCTCGATCCTGTGACCCCATGCTGGAGGCCTCCAGGTAGGCGGCACAGGTTTCCAGGCCAACCACAGCACGCGGGGCCGTGTCACTGGGACGGCGGTCCGGCTTTGTCGGGCCGGGCGGGCCAGGGGGAGCAGGGGGAGACCGAGGATCGAGGACGAGGATCGAGGATCGAAGGAACTCGACGCCCACATCTTCGCTAACCCCATCAACGAGGCCTCCAGGCAGGCTGCCCGCGTGTCCTGAGAGGCACGGGGCCCGGAGCCTCCCGGGAACCGCGCGGGGCTCCCGCCAGGCGCCCAGCAGGGCCCCGAGCGGGACCACGACGAGGCTTGGCCGCTCCGCGCGGGAAGGGCCGAGAGGAGGAGGAGGAGGAGGAGGAGGAGGAGGGGAGGAGGAGGAGGAGGAGGAGGAGGAGGAGGAGGAGGTGGAGGTGGAGGAGGAGGAGGAGGAGGAGGAGAGAGGAGGAGGAGGAGGAGGAGGAGGAGGAGGAGGAGGAGGAGGAGGAGGAGGAGGAGGAGGAGAGAGGAGAAGAGGAGGAGGAGGAGGAAGAATAGGAGGGCAGGTTCGAGGTTTTTGGGTTCGGGGCGGTGTTTGTTTGCCTGTTTCAGCCTCCCTGGGCCGCTGTCGGGCACCAGGATGAAATTGGGCGTATCCCTCTTCAGGGGGAAGATTCAGAAATAGTGACAACATAGTCTTGGGACGATGTCTTTGCTACTTCTGAATAGTTTTGTTATGAATATTTATATATCGATAGAAACATGTACATATACATTTACACACATATGTATACACATCTATATATATACACATAAATATGGATATATATATATATATATAGTTATTTGTGTGTGCCGATTTTCCATGTTTCGCCCACAATCCGCCTGGAGGGGCACATGCCCGACCTAGCACCAGGACGTTGAAATATTGATCTGGTGTGAAAAACTGCACCAGGTGGACCCAGGGAGGGATATCCGGGGGCTGATTGTGAGCGGATCTGGCCCCGTTCCTCCTCCTGAACGATTTTCTCGGGTCCCAACCTGTCATGGCGCCAACATCGCAGAGCGGATGTCTCTCAGAAAACGATGGGATGAGCCCGGAGTGTCCTGGAGAATTTCGTTCCGGATTTCGAGGTGAATTTCGTGCGGATGTTTCTGGGGGCCAGGAATGAAAAAAACATATCCACGCGAAAATAATTTCGTTTTTCGCTCGCCGTTTCGGGTTCTTGCATTGACAGAAACCCACGCAAGAATCCGCTGCAGCACGTCTGCAAGGTCGGTGCAGTGAGACCTGTTCAGATCCCCGAACCACCTCCAACCGATGCGCGCCGTCCTCGTCCTCGCCGACGGCGATAGGACAGCAAAAAGCGGCACACGCATAAGTTCTCGGACTTCGAGATGGGCATGCTGTCTGCTGTCCCGTTAGACAGG
Source organism: Prorocentrum cordatum (assembly GCA_963575745.1). Classification (NCBI taxonomy): domain Eukaryota; class Dinophyceae; order Prorocentrales; family Prorocentraceae; genus Prorocentrum; species Prorocentrum cordatum. Next base: position 69,577 of record CAUYUJ010014327.1, on the reverse strand, counting down.
AAACCTGGCCTTGTCTGACCTCCCTCCCGTGCGGAAGCTTCCTTTTCCTGCTCCCCCTCCTGCTACTCCTGCTCCTCCCCCCGCCCACTCGTCCTCCTCCCTAGTCCTCTTCGTCGCACTCCTCCACCTGGTCCTCCTGCCTCGTCATCCTCTTTTCCTCATGCCTTCCCCTCGCCCTCGTCCCCTCCTCAGAGCCTGCCTGGACGACCACATCCTCGAGGACGTCTTGCCCCGAGGTCGTCCCTGTCGCGGGCCGCGCCCCCGATGACCTTTGGCGTCCGAGTCGAGGTGGAAACAGCACATGCTGGTGTGCACCAGCATGCTGGAAACAAATGACCTTCCTCTCTCTCTCTCTTTCTCTTTCCCTGTTCCTCCTCCAGGCCGCGGAGGCGCGAGCGCGGCTGGGGGTGCCCAGAACTCCTTGGCGGCTCGAAGGAATAGATGCTCGAGGGCGGAGGTGTTCTGGCGCCCTTCGTTTGTGAGCGTGGCTTTGCTGGGCGAGGTATTCTTGATGCCTCTCGTCGCCACGGTGGACCTCGAAGCACTTGTCGAAGCGCACCCACGAAGATCACCAAGTTCTCGATAGAGTCTTGAATTGCGCCCAACGTCATTTGTCTGGACGAGGCGATGCTATGAAGACGCACTGGAGGTTTCAGGGCAGCTTTCGAAAATGCTGGGCTCCCAGAGTGCAGTGGTTGTCTGGCAGTAGGTCGCATTCTCGAAGTACATGGGAGATGGCCAGAACCTTCTTGCCAGCGGCCGTGGTGCAAGTAGGAGAGGTGGAGGAACGGAAATGGGGAGGAGGAAGAGTAGGAGGAGGAGAAGGAGGAGGAGGAGGAGGAGAGAGCGGGGCAGGAGAGAGATGCAGCAGGAGGAGGAGGAGGAGGAGGAGGAGGAGGAGGAGGAGGAGGAGGAGGAGGAGGAGGAGGAGGAGGAGGAGGAGGAGGGAGGGGGCGAGGAGAAGTGGGAGGGCGACGAGGTGGAGAAGCAGGTTGGAGGAGCGAGGCGGGCGAGGGGGATTGGGACGAGCATGTCCTCTTCCTTTTTCTCCTCCTCATCATCATCCTCCTCTTCCTGACATGAGATGTTGGCAACCCTTGCGTGTGTGTTGCACAGTTTCTCCAAACAGTCTGAGAAGATGGGGAGGTATTGGATGCTGGCCACCTGGATCGCGGCGTGTGGAGCTGGCCTGACACATACCAGCAGTTTGTGCTGGCCCGTCTGGTGACCTGGGCCATTGGACCAGATGGCGGCCAGCTGGCCGCATGGGACCTGTGCTCCTCCGACCTACCAGATGGTGTCGCCAAGGTCCCGATGTGGATGAAAGAGGAGCTCCTGATGGGTTTCGTGCTGGGTTTGGGGGTTGGCTGCTTCCAGCACTGTGAGTTCTTGCAGGCAGGCGCCACCTGGCCGGCATGATGGACCCAGGTCAGAGTCCAGTCGGGTCTTCCTTCTTTCCTTCCCCCTCCTCTCAGCTCCGCCTCATTCCACCCTTCGCCCATCCTCACCCTCCTCACCCCACGCCCTGCCCTGGCTGCCCCATCCCCTCTTTCCGTCCTCCCCCCCGCTGCCGGAGAGGTGGCCGAAGAGTTGCGGCGCCAGCAGCGCAAGGCGGCCGCGCAAGGGGGAACGGGGGGGGGGGTCTCCTTTTGACCCGCGCTCCGATCAGCGCACATCGGACGTGCCCTCCTCGTCCTCTTCCGACTCCGCCTCTTTTTCTTCTTCCTCCCCCATCCATTTACTCCATGAATGCGCATCCCCAAACGTGTCGGTAGGGTGTGCCTGCCGCTTCGTGTTCAGATTCCCTCACCATACATATCTATATATATATATACACATATATATACACATATATATATATACATATATATATATATATAGATATATATGGTCGCCCCCCCCCCCAGCACCCCCCAAACCACCAAAACCACAAAACGATCATTGATTGTTTGCTCCTCCTCCTCCTCCCTCGCCCTCCTCTTCCTCCTTCTTTCCTCCTCTTATATATATATATATGTACAAGTTTTGCACAGCTTCAAGAATGGAGGCTGGTTCCTTTTCAAAATGCGTTTCTCGCCCTAGCGCGGCGCCCATTCGTCTTTAATGTTTGCAACACTTCAAAGGGTTCGTATGGTTGAAGTCCCCCGAATGGTGCCCTTGCACGCTTTAGGATTGCCAGGGCGCAACAGTCACGTTGATTCGTTGTGTTGAGGTCCCAGGAATGGTGTTCTGGCACAGAGTAGGATTGTCAGGACGCGATAGTCGCGTTGATTCCCAGCGTTGACATCCCAGGAATTTCGTTTTGCTGCGACTGACTGTGTTCGGACGTATTTCTTTCAGGTGCGGGGCGTGGTTGTTGTCGGATCATCTTGGGCCTCGTCCTTCTCATACCCGTCGTCGCTCTCCTCCGCCACATGCGCTCCTTCCCGCGGAGCCGGAGCCGCACGAATTCCTGGAGAGGGGAGAGGACGAGGAGGACGAGGAGGACGTGGAGGAGGAGGAGGAGGAGGACGAGGACGAGGAGGAGGAGGAGGAGTAGCAGCAGCAGAACGAGCCGGAGGACGAGGACGAGCCAAGCACGACGACGAGCAGGAGAAGGAGGGGGAGGAGGAGGCGTACGACGAGGACGAGCCAAGCACGAGCAGGAGAAGGAGTAGGAGGAGGAGGAGGTGGAGGCGCTGCTGTTGCTACTGCCCATGCTCCTGGATCTGCTACCGCTAACACTGCTAGCGCTGCTCTGGACGCCCTCACAATCATGTAAATAGCGCACCCTTGAACACTGAGCAGCAGCAAGCGCACTATGATCATTAGCTCTCGTGGACGGTGGTCCACGTGTCAGCCCTTGTCAGTTAGCCATAACGCTGGGATCAGCGCGTGCGAGAAGGGCGAGCAGAGGCACGGGGCTCCACGACTGCTCTCGGAGATGCGTGAGGTGAAGGTAGAGCCCGACGTCGTCAGCTAGAACGCTTGGATCAGCGCGTGCGAGAAAGGAGCAGTGGCACCGGGATCTATGATTACTTTTGGAGATGTGTCAGGTGAAGATGGAGCCCGACGTCGTCAGCTACAACGCTGTGATCCGTTCGTGCGAGAGAGGCAAGCAGTGGCAGCGGGTTCAATGGCTGCTCAGGGAGATGAGTGAGGTGAAGATGGAATTGCGTGTGATAAATTACACCTCTGGTAGGAATGCGTTTGTAAAAGGCGGGCAGTGGAAGCGTGCCCTGGGGCTGTTCAGCAAGATGCGCGCGGCGACTGTGCTTCCCAGCGACGTCATCTACATCTGGTATCATCGCCTCTGGGAAGATAAGTCTGCTAGTTGCTCAGCGAGGTGCGGGAGGCAAGGATGTAGCCCACCGTCACCGCCTGTAAGACTGCGAAAACGGCATGTGGAAAACACGGGCAGTGGCAGCACGCGTTGTCGCCCCTGGAACCAACTCAATACAGCTATACGGGTGTCATCGCAGCGTTCGGTTGGAGTGGGATGTGGCAACAGGCTTTGTCGATGTTTCTGCAGCTGCGGCAGGACGAGGTGCATCCAGATGCATTCAGCCTCAGTGCCACGGTCAAAGCTCTTGTCCTGGGTCTCTCTGGCAGTTGCACGAAACACGAGCGTATCCTCCTCCTCTCTGCTCCATTCGCCTCACTGGTCAGAGCGCCCCCCAGGAGAGGTCCAGGGAGCACCGACCGAACACGGTAGATTCGTGTAGTCTCGACGCGGCGGCGACCCTGGCGCGGGCGTTCCAGGCTGAGCGCTGCCAGCCCGCATTCGTCCGATATCGAACGGTCCGTGCTGTGTCTCTGAAAGGCGTGAGCGTTCACTTCGGTTACGACTCTCGTGAGTTTGAGGTCGGCATATGCGCCAGCATTTCCTTGGGTGCAATCCTGCCCAGTCCGCCCCAACTGGTTGAACTCATCTGCGCAATGATGCTGCTCACTCAAGTTTCATCCGGTCTCTCCCTTCCTGATCGTGCTTGATGGTCCTCAACCGTTCACAAATACTTTCCAGCAATTGCCCCCTAAAGTTGAACGTGTCACGCTCGAGGAAGAACGATTTACACATTGCATAAACAATCGTACCTTGATCCATTCGCGCCCTGCGCCCTCGATCCCCGAACCTTGAGCCTTCCCTCCTCCTAGGAGAGAAATCTGTAAATATACATTTTCGGAGGTCTGCGCGGCTTTCTCGGATCGGCGGTGGATCCTTCGTCAGCGCCTCTTGCGCCGCCAGGAAGGGGGATCCAGCTCCGATACCAGGAATCCACGCTCGGCGACGAAATCCGAACCCTACCCTCGCCGATCAACGATTCGGGCAACTCGACGGGCGGCGAGGGGGCTAGGGTTCGGAACTCGTCGAACGCGTGGCAAAATCCGACGACCACCCTGCCTCCCATCGATCCAGGAGAACCAATGGTTCGCTCGGTGGCAGAGCATGCGGGCGTCGCCACCTGCGCGCGGACCTCCGACAGTTTATGTCTGCGCCGTTCTGTCCTCTCCCGCCGAGGCCCGCGGAGAGAAGCCGCCACGACGCGGGGGCCCGCCGCAGCGGCACACGTCGGCCCCCCCACCCGTCGTCGTCGTCGTCGTCGTCGTCGTCGTCGTCGTCGTCGTCGTCGTCGTCGTCAATGTCGTCAATGTCGTCGTCCTCGTCGTCGCCGTCGTGGGTGGCTCGGTGGGGAGGAGGGGGCTGCTGCGCCCGCGAGGGTTGTCTGGTGGACCCGGGGGCAGCTGAGGCCGTGGCCCTTGTCGTGCCGCAGCATGCGGTGGCACGGCGGGTGTGGCACGAGCCCCGCGCGGCGGCCGCTGCCCGCCAGGCGGAGCGCGACAACGCCGACCTGCAGATGAGCGGCCCCATGCGCGAGTTCCGGAGCGCGAAGGATCTCCGCGGGCGACATGTATGCACCGTACCGCGTTGGCGTCTCCCGAGGCGTCGTCGATCTTCGACCCAGGCATGGTACGGTGCATGGTTTATCGGCCCTTCGGAGCCCCCAAAACTGTGCATCGTAGCACGTTGGAGCGGGGCCTGAACGGAGCCCAGGCATGGTAGGGTGCATAGGCGCCGTTCTCGTAAAGCAGCGCAGGGTAGGCGTCCTCCTCCCCTCCTCCCCTTCCTCCTCCACGGCCCCTCCTCCTCCACGGCCCCTCCTCGTTGGTGCTCGGTGATGCGGACTTGCCTGTTCACAGGGAACTGGAGCCCTGGCCCCCCGCCCCCCCTGGAACTGGAACCCCAGCAGCAAAGCATCGCTGGCGGGGGCGGGGGCCAGAACAAAAAGGCCGGCATCACAACCAACAGGGAAGGCTACCCAACGGGGAAGGGAGACGGCCCCTCCTCCTCCTCCTCCTCCGCCTCCTCCTCCTCTTCCTCTTCCTCCTCGGCCCCATGCGCGAGTTCCGGAGTGCGAAGGATGGCGCGAGGGATGGGGGTCTACGTGACGGTTGGTCAGCGCTAAGTCGAAGAAGGAGAAATGGCATAGACAGAAATTCTCGGAGGTCCGTTAGGGTTTCTTGGATCGGCTCTGGGCCCCACTGGCCGCGCCGCCAGCGCTGCCCCCGGCGCGCTCCGCGCGCCAGGGAGGGGGGGTTCAGCGCCGATCCAAGACGTCCGCGCGCCAGGGAGGGGGTCCGGTAGCAAATCATGGGGGCCTTTTATGTCCTCGTAATTCCGCCTCTACAGTGCATGAGCGCGCGCTAGCATTTGGCAATGACGGGGAAGCGACGAGTCAGCGTCGATTGGCGTCGATTTAGCGTCGATTAGCGTCGGTTAGCGCCAACTAGCGTCTTTTAACGCCGCTGGTTCGCATGAGCCAGCAAGATGGGCGGCTCCCATGAGTTGCCACCAAAACGGGGGTCAGCGCATATAGGGGTCAGCCAATCTCCTCTGGCTGACCCGGGTTTGGGAGCCACGCGGGGCTGATTCCCCTTCTCCTCCGAGGAGAAGGAAGCCGGCATAACCATGAACTCTCGGAGGCACGCGCGGCTCTCCTGGATCGGCGCTGGACCCCCCCTCTCTGCCGCGCCGAGCGCGCCAGGGGCGGCGTCGGAGGAGCCGCGCGGGGGGGCCTAGCGCCGATCCAAGAAACTCCGCGCGGACCTCTAGAAGTGTGCTTGCGTATCCCGTTGTCCCTTCCTCCATGTCCACCCTCGGTCGCCCCAGGTTTGGGGATCTACAGCCAGCACTGATGGAAAGGGTGACCGACTCTCCCAGGCTGCCCGCGCATTCGTTGCCCTCGGCCCACCGTTGGCCTTTCTGTTCGTCTGCCGCGCCTCGCTCGCGCAGTGTCGGCACGGCCCTCCAAGGCCCTTGCGTCCCCGTTGCGCGGCCTTCTCGTCCACCCGCAGAGTATGGATGGGCAACCTTCCCAAGGGTACCCTTGCCTCCCTTAGGGGAACAACAAGTGGCATAAACATAAAAACTCGGAGGTCCGCGCGGATTTCTTAGATCGGCGCTGGGGCCCGCCGGCGGCTCCGGAGGCGCCGCCCCTGGCGCGCTCCGCGCGCCAGGGAGGGGGCTCCAGCGCCGATCCGAGAAATCCGCGCGGACCTCAGAGTTTTTATGTTTATGCCACTTTTTGTTCCCCTATCCTTGCCTCCCCGGCCCCATCCTTGGCCGCTTTCGCTGGCCGCGCCCCGCTCACACAGAGTGTCGGCATGGCCTCCCGAGGCCCTTGCACAGTCACAGGGGCCCGAACCATGGCATGAGCATAACAAACTCCGAGGTCCGCGCGGAGTCCTCGGATCCGCGCGGAGCTCCGAGCTTTTTTCTTATGATTATGCCATTACTCGTTTCCCTAATTCTTATCCTATGTCATTATTCGTTTCCCTAATCCTTATCCCACTCATGCCGCATTCATCTGTCAATGCCCCCCCAAATGATCGACATTGGCGGTGGGTTGAATGAGCTGCGTTTCGACGGCAATCTTCCCCGCCCGTGCCAGCTTTGAGAGTTTGGGGCACTGTCCACGAATTGTTTTCTTCTACCGTGCAGATTGACTCTTTACAGTGGGGGCGCGCATCAAGAAACCATGTGCTTTTCGTCAGGGTATCCTGGGTTTCTTCGCTCCTCGCGCTGCGCGGTGACTTCCCGCAGCCGTTGAAGGAGCTGCTGCGTTTAGGGTGCGCCGGGTTTCCCCTCAGGTGCACCTCGGGCACGGGTTCTCGGGGTTGGGTTTCTTGCGAGGGTTTCTTGCGGCCGCGCCCGCACTGTACCCTTCAGTCGGGCACGTCCCTCTACAGGAGGAAGATTCAAAAATTATCCTGGCGAAGGTCCCAACCATATGCAGTTGTGGGTACCGTAAGTGTGAATATCTGCTTCGGTGAAGCTCCCTATGGGGCCACGAAGCGCTGCACTGGGCGGGGGGGAACGCTGTACTGTGTGGATGGTGTGCCGAATTGGGTATCCGGGACGCATGCGGACTGTGGATGGTCCCACTGAGGGCTTCGGTGGAGCTCCCTATGGGGCCACGAAACGCTGTACTGGGTGGGTGAAACGCAGGGAGGAGGGGGAGGAGGGCCACGAAACGCTGTACTGGGTGTGCGGGACGCATGCGGACGGTAGCGCTGGGACCTTCGGTGGGGCTCCCTATGGGGCCACGAAGCGCTGTGCTGGGTGTGCAGGACGCATGCGGACGGTAGCACTGGGACCTTCGGTGGGGCTCCCTATGGGGCCACGAAACGCTGTATTGGGTGGGTGAAACGCAGGGAGGAGGGGGAGGAGGGCCACGAAACGCTGTACTGGGTGTGCGGGACGCATACGGACGGTAGTACTGGGACCTTCGGTGGAGCTCCCTATGGGGCCACGAAACGCTGTACTGGGTGTGCGGGACGCATGCGGACGGTAGCACTGGGACCTTCGGTGGAGCTCCCCACAGGGGCCACGAAACGCTGTACTGGGTGTGCGGGACGCATGCGGACGGTAGCACTGGGACCTTCGGTGGGGCTCCCTACAGGGCCACGAGACGCTGTACTGGGTGTGCGGGACGCATGCGGACGGTAGCACTGGGACTTTCGGTGGGGCTCCCTTCCCTATGGGGCCACGAAACGCTGTACTGGGTGGGTGAACCGCAGGGAGGAGGAGGAGGAGGAGGGCCACGAAACGCTGTACTGGAGGTTCGGGACGCATGCGGACGGTGGAGGAGGAGGGGGAAGAGGAGGAGAGAAGGAGAACGCCGGGACCGTCTCTTCAAAACGAGGACCCAACACCACAGGATGGTTGGAAATAATTCCCAATAGTCTGAGAACTGTTTCTTCTATTTTTGCGTATTCTTGAATGCGTTTCTACTATTTTTCTTTTCTCGTCCAAGATCTGCCTCTAGGGGGACATGCCCGACCTACTACTATCGGGCCGGACGAAAGGGAGGGATTGGGAAAGGGGGGGGGGGTACGAAATCTGCTGCATGCAGCTGGCTTCTGCTCCACCGAGGGCCCCAGTCCTCGAGACATGGGCGCCTCCAGCGCCGGGAGGCGCCGGGAAAATCAGCTACGTGAGCCGATTCTCAAGCCCCCCCTTTGCGATGCCCCCCCTTGCGACCAGCCCGACAGACTCTCGGGGCACGTTGGGAGGGGCAGCTGGCCACTCGCGGGAGGCGGGGTGGGCGCCCGCGTGCCATCCCGCGCAGAGGCTTCCCCGTACCTCGAGGCACCCCGAGGCCTCCGGAGGCCCAGGTAGAGGCTCCAAGAGCGTCCAGCAGCCTGCATACCTTACCATCTTCGTCGTCCTCGTCTTCCTCGTCGCCCCCTTTCGCCCGACCAGATTTGGCGGCGAGCGAAGGGGGGAAGTGAGAAGGAGAATGCCTCCTCAGAAGGCGGCGGGCCTTCTCAGAAGCTCTCACGCCTTCTGAGAAGATCCTCTTTTGTCTCCGGGGAAGGCTTATAGAACACTCCTCTACAGGCCTGGGGCCTTCCGGGCCTTCTGAGAAGGCCTTCTCCTTCTCACCTCCCCCTCCCTCGCTCGCCGCCTACTGTTAAGTCGGTTCTTGTGGATGTTTTTTTATTATTTTGAAGCATTTTTGGAGTGTTTTGCATTTTTCATCGAAAATCCCCCTGTAGGGGGACAGGCCTGACTTAAGCCTGCTGTTACCACCCGCCTGGATCGCACTGCGCGGCCGCCTGGGCTTCGCGCCAGAGGGGCCTCGGCCGCCCCAGGGCGCGCACGACGGGCGCCCAGGGCCCGCCCGTGCCTCTCCTCCCCCCCGGAGAGGGCCTGCTGCGGCCTCGTCGGCACGGCCGGCAGGCCCCCCCCAACGCGGGGCGTGCGGTGCTCGAGAGTCGGGGACCCCCAGAGACGGGCGCTGCGGGACGGGAAAATGACCACAGCCACTGCTTCTTGTTTGCGCCGCCTTCCAGCCGGCCGAAAAAGAAGCAGTGGTTGTGGTCATTTCCTTGGTGCCAAGCTCAGCGAAAATGACCACAACCACTGCTTTGTTTCTGCGGGCTGGAAGGCGGCAACAAAAGAAAAGCAGTGGCTGTGGTCGTTTTCACGCCTCGTAGGCGCCCCCCAATGCGGCCCGATGTGGAGGCCGATGTTCCCCACGTCGCCGATGCACAGCCGACATCGACGAGGCACCGCCGCTGCATCGCCTTTGCC
>CAUYUJ010014327.1:17500-55000 GCA_963575745.1 Prorocentrum cordatum | reverse complement strand
TCCGCACCCAGGGGGGGGGGGTAGATTGCCCAGCGGGGCCAAGATTTCCCTGGTGGGGGTGGAGATTGCTTTCCTAAGGGTCAGAGTTTCCGCAACCCGCCATGTGTGTTCTAGTGCCCCGCAGTTTAAGAAGCTGAGGTGTCCGACCCAAATTGGAGCAGCCGGCTTTTTTGGTTTTTTTTTCGGCCACGGGGGGGCTCAACGGGTCGCGAGACCGTCAAGAGATAGGTCAGGATGAACATCAACCGGCCCTGGGGAAGTTGTCCAGACCTTTTGGGGGGGCATTTTCTGACAACCGTGGAGCAAGAAGTGACCAGATGGCGAAGCAATCGACGCGCCAAACCGCGAGCCGCGCCAAACCTTCTTCCGACTGACGTGTACTAATGAAAGCGGTATCTACACATCGAAACTATCTGGGGGTCCACGCATCGAAAATACGGGAGCGCTGGATGTCTGCGGCCCAGACGACTTGCTGCATTTCTGTCGAGCCCCTCCCCGGAGGGAGGGCCGCGGCCCGCAAATACGGGAGCGCTGGATGTCTGCGGCCCAGACGACTTGCTGCATTTCTGTCGAGCCCCTCCCCGGAGGGAGGGCCGCGGCCCGCAGCCGCTTCGGCCCGGGGCGGCTCGGCCTGGCGCGGCCAGACCATGCGCTGATGTGTACCGAACCCTCCCTCCTCCGGCGAGACCCAGACCGCCAACACCGCCTCTCGAAGAAGGAAACACGGCATAACCTTTTGCCGTCGGCGGCGAGGCAGGGGCAGTCCGCTCCAGCGTGTGGAGAACGACATGAACATAAACATTTGACACTCCGCGCGGATTTCTTGGATCTGCGCTGGGCCCCCCCCCGCGGCGCCTCTGGCGCCGCCTCCGGCGCGCTCCGCGCGCCAGGAAGCGGAGTTCGGCGCGGAGCCAAGAAATCCGCGCGGAGCGCCAACAGTTAATGTCTATGTATGTTGTTTTTCTTCTTCTATCCTCTGGCAAGACCCCGACCTCCGACGCCTTGGAGCCGAGCAGCTATCCAATCCTGGCGCTGCACTTTTTTTCACTGCAGGCCGCTATGCCTCGCGCTTCGGGCCCAGGGGTACTCGCGGATCGGTCCGGCCTTAAGACATTGCCGTGAGCAAATGGGGACCAGGGTTCCAGTCGAGTTTCTCAGCAATTTTCGTGCCTTCGGATCGGATGCTGCTAGATGTGCCTCTGGCCCCTGGCTCAAGGTGCACCCAGGAGACCAAAGGAGGGCCCCACGGCCTCCAGAGCCCCATCACAAGGCCCAGAGGGCCCCAGGGGCTCCAAATTGGAGCGGAAAGCTGGCGGCACCTTGGGCCAGGGGCACCTTTGGCAACCCCGATCGGATCTCAGGGAAGACAGGCGAAGGTTTGTTGCCACGTGCGGCTCCGGGAGTCGTTGTCTAGACCTTGGGCACCATCAGGGAACGACTCGGGACGAGAAGCTGGCCCAAACGGAGAAGTGGTCGAGAGATCCGCGGCCTTCGTGTGCACGGGAATCGGAGGAGGGCGATGAGGAGGAGGAGGTTGAGGAGGAGGATGAGGAGGAGGAGGAGGAGGAGGGGGAGGAGGAGCAGTAGGGAGGGCTGCGTTCACCGAACGCACTAGCCGACAGGAACCAGGAGCAGGAGGAGGAGGAGGAGGGCCGGGTGAAGCAGCGACGGATCAGCCGCCTGGCGACAACACGCACCCTTGCGGGCAAATATCTGTTTTCATTGCGCCTTGGACTTTCTGGGAAGGGGCTCCAGAAGGCCGAGGCGCAGTGGATTGAGCAGAAATCGTACCTCTGGGGGTCAGATTTTTATCCTTATCCACCGCGTCTCGGTTGTCTGCAGCAGGGAACCCAGAATTCCAGGATGCAGTGGATATGGATCTACATGTTGCCAGCACAGGAGTCGGCGGCGACCGAGGGGGGGAAGTGAGAAGGAGAAGGCCGTCTCAGAAGGCTCCGACGTCCCCCGGCCTTCTGAGCAGTGTGCTGAGCCTTCCCCGGAGACAAACAGCAACGTCTCAGCACGCGCGAGGGCTTCTGAGAAGTCCCGACGCCTTCTGCGAAGGCCTCCTCCTCACTTCCCCCACCCCCGCTCGCCGCCGATTGTAGGGGTAGGGGGAGGAGGAGGAGGAGGAGGAGGAGGAGGAGGAGGAGGAGGAGGAGGAGGAGGATGAGGAGGGGGAGGAGGAGGAGGAGGAGGAGGAGGAGGAAGGATAATAATAACAAGAACAATACGACGAAGCAGAGTATTATTAATAAACATAATAATAACAATGAGAATACTAATCATGCTAATAATCGTAGTAATAATACTAATAATAGTAATAATAAGAAGAATCGTAATAATAATAATCATAATAATAATCATAATAATAATAGTAATAATAATAACATCAATAATAATAGTATTAATAATCATAGTCAGAAGAAGCAGACTAAACAAGAAAAGGAGAAGGAGGAGGAGGAGGAGGAGGGGAATGGGGAGGAGGAGGGGGAGGGGTAGGAGGGAGGAGGAGGAGGAGGAGGAGGAGGAGGAGGAGGAGGAGGCTCTGAGGGTCCTAGGGTCCGAGGGTCGAGAGCCCGATGGTCCTTTCATACGGGGCTTAGCTTTCACACGCCGCACTACCACACCACCACCACCCCTCTCTCGAAGGGGAGGAAGAGGAGGTTGGAAGAGCGAGGAGAGTCTCCTCCTCCTCCTCCTCGTACTCCTCCTCCTCCTCCTCCTCCTCCTCCTCCTTCTTCCATCCTCCTCCTCTCCTCCTTCCACCCTCCTCCTCCTCCTCCTCCTCCTCCTCCTCCTCCTCCTTCTCCCCCTCCCCATTCCCCTACGTGGCTGGTGGTGTCTATTCTGGGGGGCTGCCACAGGAGGCCCGGCGAGACAGTGCGGGGGAGAGCCTCCCCAGAGCGCCCGATCTTGCAGGATCTTGCAGGGCCGGGGTCGCATTGACCCGGGTTTGGGTGCAGGATCCTGCAGGATCCCACGCGCTGACCCAGGTCTGGGTGCAGGATCTCGCAGGATCCTGCAAGGCCTGACTGACCCGGTTCTGGATTGACACGGGTCAGCAGGTCCCCGAACCGGGTTCTACCGAGGGACGCCACGGGGGCGCGGAGAGGACCGCGCGGCGCCTCTTGGGCCTGGCGGCCAGGGCAGCTGCCCTACCTTGAAGTCTGGTCTGTCCCTCTGCAGCAGGAGAGCTCACACATAGTAAAACAATTAGTCTGGGGACGGTGGTTTTACTATTCTTGAATGTTTTTTTGTAAAAAATTGATTATTTTTAGGTTATCCCCCAAATCTGCCTGTAGGGGAGACATGCCCGACCTAACTTTAAACGGAGAAGGTTAAAGGCGAGGTATAAATCGAGCATGTACCGCTGCCGTGCCTGGCTCAAGCCGGGCCCGGCCAAATATGTGACTGTGCCTCACTGAGGCGCACTACTTGCATCTGAGATCGGAAAACATCCTTTTCCATTGACGATGCCCATCCTACTCTTTACTCCAGATCCCATGCTTCGTCTCGCTCTCTTGCTCATGCGCTATGAGCCTAAGCCTGGGATATGGCAACGCCTAAGGCGTAATACATACCTAAGCTTACCAGCTTGTTTTCGACTTGGTAGCGGAGCTGGCTACACTCTCGTGTGGCTGGCTCTCGCTCTGATTCCTGTAATCCACGGCACAACTTGGTGGACTACTACCACGGTGGAATACCATGTTGCGCCGGCTCTGCGAGGAGCGGAGCCAGTCCGCGATCGAGCTAGCGGGGCAACCCGCGAACTCGAGACGCTCTCTCCTACTTCACTGCGCTACTTCACTCCCGACTTCCACCAGATGCCAATCGGCAACTCGATCGAGAACGTGGTCACCCTGCGGGGCTACCCGCAGCGGGGCCACCTGCATCCCGTGCCGGTCAGGCGCCTCACGGCTACCACGCCAGAGCCTGACAAACCACAGCCTAAACCAATCACCGAAGCCGAAATGCATATGCATTGGATCAAGATAACTATCTTCGGCATTCTATGGGTGATAATGGGATGTGCTGTGGGATACATGCGGCAGGGGATGGACGACACGCGTACTACTGGCCCTTCATGGGACCCTGCCGGTACTACGCCTTTCCGCGAATACGTTCGCGAAGTACATGCATGGTTAAACGTAACGAGTGGCAATATGACACCACCACAACAAGCTGCAGCACTACAACGAGGCCTTCAAGGTCTGGCTCGTCGTATCGCCATGCAGGTCCCCTCCCAGATCATCAATTATGGTGTAACTGTCAATGGACAGCCAACGGATGCAGTAACCTACATACTGTACTTACTGAGCACCAAATTTGAAAATCTGGAAGATGAGCGCCAGCTCAACTCTGGCACGGCCCTTATCGACTTCCGCGTCGAAAGGGGCGAGCGAATCGACTCAGTATTAGCTCGATTCGAGATGGCCCGTGACGAGGCTAACTCTGTTGGCTTTGTCATCCCCAACTTTCAGATCCTAACGCTGATTCTCTTCAGAGCGTTAGGCGTTGGCGCGTCACGAGCCCAACACCTGCTTGAGCCCTTCAATCATCAGATGCCCCGAACACAAGCAGACTATGACAGGCTGCTGACCAGGATGAGGAACTACGGACATGTTGCCGAGCGCTCTCCTGGCAACATAGCGGGTATCTTCACAGGGCACCACTCACATGCAGGTGTCTACGCCACGACTGCGGGGTCACCCGCTGGTCCTGGCGAGCCAAATCCCTGGGCTGACCCAGCCGATATGCCCAACGAGGCCACTGCCCTTCTAGGGCAGACCGGCCAGGTATCGGCAGAGGCAGCTGAGGCAAACGCCTGGTCGAACTACTCGCCAGGCGCCGCCTACACTGCAAGCCCGCCCTCGGGCACAACCCTCTGGGGCCAAGCGGAGTCATCCGCCCAATGGTCTCAGCCACCCTCACCGTTTGAATCTGGCACTGACACAGATACCTCATCTGACGATGAGCACAATGGAATAGTCTCTGCTGGTAATGACTATCCAGCGGATGACACTCACCTTTCTGAACAGCAAAGGGCGGAAGCCGCCTTTATGGCTTATCGCAAATCAAAACGCCGTTGGAGGCGCTTTATGAAGAAACCAGTCAGAAAAGTGAGACGTGCAGTACGCCGACATTTCAAACAATTTGGAAAGGGTCGTGGTAAAGGGGGTCGCAGACGCCGTATGCATGGTAGGGGTATTACTGCTTTCCTCACGTCCTTAACTGATATGGCTTTTGAAGAAGTTCTTATCGGAGGCAAAGGTCGGGGTCGCAGGCGGACCTCCGGTAAGGGAAAGGGGCGGAGGGGCAACCCTAGGGACGCTTCTGGTAATACTATGAAGTGTCATACATGCGGTTGCACAGAGCATTTGCGCGATCAATGCCCGAAGGGGAAAGGAAAGGGATCCGTACACTTGGCTCAAAATTCTTTTATGGATGACATAGATTACATTGACTACGAGTTTTACGTCAATCCAGAAGCGGCTCCCGCTGCGGGCTCCTCCACGTTTTACGTGATGGCCCGCTATGCTGAAGCAACTGTGGCCCTGGAAGACTACGCAGTGACCCTCTTCGACGAGTTCCACGGCTGGGACGAGGTCGATGAGATTGCGTACAATGCTTGGTTCGGTCTTCCAGCGGGGCCACCCGCCGGTGACGAGGTCTCCGAAGCCGAGACTGTCCCGGCAACCGAGGAAGAACTCACCGCCGCGCTGGCCCCACAAGTGATTGGCATGCCGTTGCTGCCAAATCCGTCGTGGGCTGGCTCGGAGATGGGAGACGCCGATGACGAAATGCGGGGCCATCCCGCGTATTCCGACTCCGAAGTATCCGAAGAAGATTATAACGACATGCTCCAAGAGCAGGTTTCAGAAGCAATCCGACTCTTGAGTGCGCCAGCACAGCAGCAGATGACGATGAACGAACTGCTGTCACACCCAGGAGTTGCCCGTCTACGTCCATACTTGGATTCGAACATGTCAGCATCTCAGATGCTCACAGCACTCCAAGCTCTAGCGGGGTCACCCGCCGAGGAGATGCTAGACACAACAGCGGGGCCACCCGCTTGGTCTATGGATGTATTCATGCAAGGTTGCGATCAAATGAATATTAACGACCTCTCGATGGAGCAGTTAAATGACATCGGATACTTCAGGAGCCCGTATCAAAACGTGTTCATGGCCCAGGACAGCTCAGAGGACTCAGATGAAATGCGGTACGCCAAGAGGGACAGGCGACCGTCGCCTCCCCGAGACTCCGAGCAGGACGATCAAAGGCCAGTGACACATGGTAGTGTGTCGGCGGGGCCAGCCCGCGGAAGGAGCCGCTCTGCTCCTAGACGCCCTACGCACGACGAATCGGGCTACCCATATAGCACTGAGCACTCCGTTGGAGTATCTGCTCAGCAGGTGCCGGATTGGTACATTAAATGGTACCCCGGCTACTCTATGGATACTCTTCGGCACTGGTATTCTAAGGAATACTGTGCCAAAAGGGACGAGACTGGCGCGATAATCCGTACCAAGGGCGGCAAGACCAAGACGCCAGAGGCCTGGGACAAAAGGGCGAAGAAGCAGGAGATCATCACTGACCGCAAAACGTACAGAAAGCAAGTATGTCAGTGTGAGCCCTTTAAAGGCCACATGCGCAGGTGTCCGATGGACCGCCCCTCCAGGAGCCCTCACCATGGAGAGACCCCGTGGAATTGGTCTCATGGAGACGACGCGGGCAACGTCCATGATCCGAACAAAGAGGTTCCTGGAGGGGGAAAGCGTATCACAGAGGCCGATCGCGTCCCTATGACCGAAGAGGTGGCCAACACCGTCAAGGAAAATTGGGCAAAGCTTCCCAATGACCACCG
Organism: Prorocentrum cordatum; assembly: GCA_963575745.1. NCBI lineage: Eukaryota > Dinophyceae > Prorocentrales > Prorocentraceae > Prorocentrum > Prorocentrum cordatum. Next base: position 48,129 of record CAUYUJ010014327.1, on the reverse strand, counting down.
CCTCAAGGAATGGAACCGCCGATTCCATAAGGAAGCGGGGTCACCCGCAGAATCCAGTAAGGAAGCGGGGTCACCTGCAGAATCCAGCAAGGAAGCGGGGTCACCCTCAGAAGCAGCACCAGCCGCTGGATCTGCGGACGAGTGGATAGACGTTGTCTCTGCTGCCGGGTCCGCCGCCGGCACTGACCGCACCGAGCTAAATGAAGAGTGGGCGGCGGAAGACGGCTCAGAGAATCCATTCCCTGACGGAAGCGCCTGCTGGTACTACAGTTCTTCGGCGCAGAAGTGGTTTTGCACGAGGGTAATCTACCGCCATGAGAATGGCAAGTACAAGCTGGCCATAAAAGGTACTGCCGACATCGACCAGATGAGGCAGGTCATCCATGATCATGGCCAGCCAGAAGGCCCTCCTAGAGACCCTCCTGGTCCACAACCGGGCAGGGGCAGCAGACCACCTCCAAGACCTGAAGCCGACTCCTCGTCTTCACCGACTCCGGCAAAAAGGCACCCGTCCAAGAGCCCCGAAGGCACACAGGGGCGGGCGAAGGCCAGAGGGATCGCCAAGACGGACGACCCTGAGCCGGAGGATCCTCCCGGTCTGTCCGTGACGGAGAGGAGGAAGGCTTTTGCTGGACCATCGACCCCGATGCCACCGGCGACCCAAGGCGATGTCAAGGACGAAGCTCGCGACAAGCCTCAGGCAGCTTTCCGAGGTGACTGGACTCCAACTCTGCATCAGCCGCGCCTTGCACCACGACCAGGTTCGGCACGAATGAAAGCGCAGCCGAAGCCCGAAGCTGGGATGAGGTCGGTGCGGGCAGAAGCGGCCGCCAAGGCTAAGGAGGACAAGGGCTCTGCGGGGCACCCGCTAAAGCGGCGCCAGCCGTAACAGCGGGGACACCCGCAGAAGGCACTCTCTCCAGAGAAGAACGCTTCAGAGTCCTCAAAGAGTTTGGCGACCAACAGAAATTGACTGATGATGCAGCTGCTGACAAAGGTCGCCAGAACCCTGGCGCGGAGTCATCTGCAGGAGCTGCCTCGTCAGCCGCAGGTTCTGCAGGGCCACCCGTTAAGGCGGCGCCAGCTGCATTAGCGGGGTCACCCGCCAAAGCGCCGCCGGCTGCACTAGCGGGGTCACCCGCAAGCTGGCAGCCAATAGTGTCTGTTCTGAGGGTCATTCCTTTGGAATGCAAGTTGTATTGGCAAGGCATTGTAGACAAAGGCCCGAGGCAGCCCATCAACCCCCGAGTCACTCCAGACGACACGGACCGATATGAAGTCATTAATTGTCCGGTTCGTCGTAATTTCAAGTGTCACAACGACTGGGAGCGCGAACAGCAGAAAGTGGGAAACATGCTGCGAGACAGGCCGCCACTACGCGCTGCGCAGCATAAAGAAGCACTCCTGAAGGTCATGACACAGAACGGCATGGATCCAACCTTGCCGAGTAAAGAGCAGATGACCAAGGTGTCGACGTGGTTTTCAACGGCTCTACGCCACAGTCCATACTATAAGGACAAACATAACCGATACTTCGAAAAGGTCAGCACCTTTGATCCATACGACGGCTGGGTTGTCGTTGATGATCTGCTGACAAACTGGACTGAAAATGATCAGTATAAGCACTATCGTGAAATGCACGAGGTGCTGATCAAAGGCAGGCCCCACCCGTCATTCGTGTATTGGGTGCTGCTAAACTGCTGTGAGATGGTTGACCATCACGGCATGCAGAAGGGCAGGCTCCAGATGAAGTGCGTTGAGGACAGCATGCTGCTGCCTCCCAGGTTTCGACCAAAGGCACGCAGGCCACAGTACTTCATCAGAGCCACGAACGGCCACAGCAGTCCAGGCATCCACTGTCCCGAGTCGCTGTACAAGCCGATCACAACATGGATGAAAGAACCAGACGACCCAGTATATTTCATCCACGGGACGCAGTGGGAGTATGTCAAGGACATTCTTGCTAATGGCCTGTCATGCCTCGCACAGGACAACCCGAAGAGGAAAGGGGGGCGCCAATTTGTGCATGGCTGCCCCTACCTCCCGGGCGACCCGAGGATACAATCGGGCATCCGTCCTGACTCGGAGGTGCTCATATTCTGCAGCATCAACAAGATGCTGTCCAGTGGCTTCTCTCTATGGAGATCAGCAAATGACATAGTCATGACACGGGGCCATGATGGGCGTATACCGCCCGATCATATCCTCCAGATAGTGAGCATTGCGAAATATCGGGTCGGCGAAGCCTGGACCAATCCGCTGTTTTATGACAAAACGCGGAGGCGGGGCCAACCCGCGGACAGGATTCGCACTGATGACTATCTGCCACTTAAAATGTGTGACAGAACTGTGGCGGTAATGGAAGACCACGCCATGTACCTCAAGGGCTGGGCTAAGACGGACGGTCGTCCATTCAATTTGGTCATGACCTAGCAAGATGTTGCTCCACGACCGTACGACACACAGACAGTCCTCATGATGAATGCCCAGGAAGACGAGGTCATGCCTGAGGCGGGGCCACCCGCAGGAGCGGGGACACCCGCGGTAGGCACCTCGGACGGTTCATGGCAGCAAGTAGTCACACCGGTGGCGACGGTAGCATCTCCTTGGAGGCCGGACCAGCAGTCCTGGGTCCAAGCTCTCAACAGCCATTTGACATCAGCCGACGTTTCTGGACTGACCGATCAACTATACCGTGCTGACCCGTGGGCGGTGCATGCAGGTATCCAAGATGCACAGCAGAGGAACCTGCGCCCTCCTGCGGGGCCACCAGGCGTCCTAGGACCACAACCACAACGCCCTCCACAGCAAGCTGGAGTTGCGAGGTTTGCTCCTATGGGCGGCTCAGATGGTGGCTCGCCGTTTCGGACTCCGCCGTCTGAAACGAGCGAGACCAGCCTGTGGCAACGACTCCAGGCGATTCGCGGAAATCCGGCGCTCGCAGCAGCACTCCAGGCGACCACTCCCTTTGGCACTCCGAGGGGTAGTGAAGGAGGAGTGGCTGCGGGGACACCCGCCAAGCGAACGCCTGCGGAGTCATCCGCACACGCGGGGCCACCCGCTGACGGACAGCAAGGCTCAGACTACGAACGTCGGGCAGCCAATTTGAGAGCACAGGCTACCTTTTTGCAGCAACAAGCTGATAGAGTGCCCAGCCTGTTGCGGAACCGCAACATAGATGTTACGAATCATGGCAACTTTCGGCCTCTCTGGAGCTGGACCTCCGATGATGCTCCGAATGCAGATCCCACGAATCCATATCGACAGGTGTTTATTCCAGGGATAGCATCACACCCAATATATGGATGGGACAATCATGGACCAGCAGAGGCACCGGCCATGGATGCGCCGATGTACCCGGAGTACTACGCGCAGATGAATAACACTCCTATGATTGCGGGGCCACCTGCGAACGAGTACACTCGGAATTTGGCCAATGAGATGTACCGTTTGCAGTTTACACGAGCAGTTGACACGCAGTCTATGCCGCACTACGCCTACATGCCCACGCCGACGGACCCCGAGACCGTAGTTCAGCCAGCTGGTCTCGCGGTGCCAGCCGCTATGGGCAGCATGCCAGACTACATTCGCGACGTGCACAACACGCAGCAAGCGATACTGGCATCTAGGCAGCAGGTTCGGGACAACGCTAGGCTGCGCCAACAGCGCGCGATCCAGAGAAGGATCGAGCGTGAGAACCAAGCGGGGACACCCGCAGGTGCGGGGCCACCCGCTGAACAGATAGACAGACTGCCACCACCGACGCCATATCGGGAGGGCGAAACTACTTTCGAGCGTCAGGCTCGGACTCGCCCCGACGTGCCCACGCCAGTCATTTCAGATTACAATTTCACACCGTGCCCGATCTGTATGGACCCCTACGAGATGGGCACCACGGTGTGGAGACTGGCATGTGGACATTTCTTCCACGATATATGCTGGGATCGTGTTGCACAGCAGCACGTCCGCAAACAGCGGCCAGGTACGCCAAACGAGGCACCTTGCGCTGTATGTCGTGGGCCGGGCATAATCACAGCACACTTTCCGTATGCTGGACAGCGCGACGCTGAGTCGGAACAGGCGCGCCAGCAGGAAAGGTATGTGGTGGATGCTCGGGAACTGCGCCGGCTGCGGGAAGCAGTGGAGGCACTAGAGGCTCGAGCCGCCTCGGCGGAGCCATCCGCACGTGCCCCAGCTGCACAGACACACCCATGGCCAGCGCCAGAGCAAGGCATCCAGATGCCAATCCTGCCTACGCTTCGAGCACAGGGGCCCCCAGCAGCGGGGTCACCCGCCGAAGCGACTCCCGCCGCCACAGCGGGGCCACCCGCCTTTTTTTTGTTTTGTTTTTTTGTTTTTTTTGTTTTTTTTTTTTTGTTTTTTTTTGAAGCGGCCTCTTTTTTTTTTTATTCATTTTTTATTTTTTTTTTTTTTTTGTTTTTTTTTTTGGTTTTTTTTTTTTTTTTATTTTATCTTTTTTTTTTTTTTTTTTTTTTTATGTTTTTTTTTTTTTTTTCCTTGTTTTTTTTTCTTTTTTTTTTTTTTGTCGTTTGTTGTTTTTTTAACTTTATTTTTCCCGCCGCCAAAGCGGGGTCACCCGCAACGGGGCCTCCGAATCCAGGATTCCTGAGAGCAATGGAGGCCAATATCAGGCGGAGCGGCAGGAGCGGAGGTGTATCCAGAACCTCACGTGTAGAGAGCCCGGCGAGTGCTAGGAGCCGGGCCAGTGCGGAAAGCGCTGAAGCAGCCCAATTCCACAATACCTTCATGATCAACACGGAAGGGCTGACTTACACACGTGACATCACGGATACGCTTCCGCCAGGAGGTGAGTGGACCTCCACACTCTCCGCGAATTACTGGGTCCTTGAACAGGAACCAATCACCGTGGAGGAGCGCCGCCAATATGAGCAAATATGGTGCACCGAGTTAACGATGAGCCAGTGGGTGCTGGAACAACGCCTACTGAAAGGCACGCTCGGTTCACAGATTACGTACCATAGTGATGACCACGGTACGATGGCTCTGGCGGCGCGGACAGGGACATTCTTCCCCGACGAAGACGGAATGCCCTGCATATCGTTCATGCTAGACATTGGCTCAAACGTGAACATCATCGGAGCTAATACAGCACGAACCTTTCAGGAGGTTATGGCCAGGTACAATCACAGACCGGCCATATGCACACTGAGCAAAACCCTCTACATCAATGGTGTAGGTGAGGGTGCTGCGATCTGTCGGAAAATGGGCAACTTCAAGATCGGGGTGCAATACGCCAATGAGGCAAGCCCCCGCAACGAGGAGTATGCTTCCAACATCGCAGAGGGCTCAGGTGTAAACCTCCCAGCCATCTGGGGCCTGAGTGCCATGGAAGCACGTGACACAATTATCGTGCTAAAGCCAGGCTTCCAGAAGGTTATCTTCCCCAGCGGAGAGTATACTCTTAAGCTGGGGAAAGGCGCCAAGGTCCTGAGGGCAAAGAAGACCCCCTCAGGACACCTAGCCATTCCCTGCGGGTTGTATGACGGGGCTAAAAGCCAGACGGTCACCAACACCTTCACAATCCGCAGTAGTCATGACGGCTACACCGAGACGGAGAACGACGAGGACTCCGTCAATGCGGGGCCACCCGCCGGTGGAGGTGCGGGGTCACCCGCTGGGGTAACAGCGGGGCAACCCGCGATGGGACAGTCCATGACCGTTACGACTGATACGTTCATTGTCGAGCCGTATCTCGACAAGCAGCTCCAGAAGGACACGACCCGTGCGATCGTAGACAGGACGCTCGACAGCTGGTGGAAAGGCCAACAGTGTCCTGAAGGGACCTGGCCACACATGAAGGATGCCCTGAAGTCTAAGATTTTCTGGGCAGTCCAGGAGGCGGTGAAAAATTGGTCGCCTGAGAACCAAGCGGGGCCACCCGCGACACCGCCACCACCACCAAGCTGCACGGGCGGAGGTTCGACGGACCTTGCGGGGTCAACCCGCGTGGAGATCGTGAGCGCAGCCGCACCAGTGACGCCTGCGGAGTCATCCGCTAACAGCATGCCCCTCTGACGGGGGCAGGCGGGCGCGCCGGCGGCGCTCGCTTGCGAAGAGAAGCCGAATACCGGCCTCCTCGCGACATACGTTGGCCGCGCTGAGGCCGAGAAGAAAAATATCATTCAAAATGCCTCGTCATCGAAGATATTCGCACAGCTTGCGCTGAACTCCGAACCCGTGGATATATATGCGACCGGATTACCCATAATGAGGTAATGACTTCAACTGGAACACAGTATTTGGGAAATTTGTTGGCAGGAGACTACAATATGTTGTGGGTGGCCACACCCTCTGATTGGTACGTGCGTACACCAGGAAAGAGGGCAGGACCACATTATCAACGTATACAAAATCTCCTGATCAAAGCGCGTGCTCTGAGAATGCAGATAGTTATCCTGGGGCCACCCGGGTATTTCTGGAAACAGTGTCCGATCAAAGATGTTATCGAAGATTTGAAGCTAAGCGTTATACGAATCAGACTCTGTCATTTCGGTATTAAGTTTGACCGATCCAGTAAACATCCCAGTGGTTCTTATATACAAGTTGCTACATCTTGTCCTCATATACCGATAACCTTATGGAAATGTACTTGTGGATCACACAAGGAGCATGATTTGGATTGGTATGGCCAAGATCAGCAACGTGCCGAGTTTCGGTATAAAACTTTGGCTATCATTATTGCACGCTTCCTTGATCAACTCGATAAAGCCAACATGATCAGGAATGAGCGGAGTGCGGTACACCTCAGTGTGTGTACACGCGTGGACAAAAAGGTCAGACACTACGTTCAATGTCCACAGAAGGGCCCTCAATGGGACCATGTGGTTCGTAGGGTCACGACCGACCTGGACACGAACAAGATTGTTCAAGACATTAGGATCCAGGATCAGCCAACTGGGTACAATTATGTAGCTCCATAACCTGATGGGGTTACAAACATCAGTACTCGGCTATACTGGGAGCCTCCGGCTCCAGTTCTTCATGGCAATGGTGAGTCGCGAAGGCCACGCCCAAAGCGTGTGACGATCGTCGATGACGATCGATCTCCTCCCCCTTCGATTGAGCGTTGCAAAACGCGACCCACCAACGACCTTCCTGAAATTCCGCCATTTCCTGATTTTACAGCGGATTCCTCCGCAGCGGATCTCTCCGCGGAAACTGCGTTGCCCACTGATGCCAGGATAAACAGAAAGAAAAGCAGAAAGCTGACAAAGAAGCCGGCATCAAACCGAAGAAAGTTCCGAAGAAAGTGGAAGACGGTAACGACGACTGTGGAGAGGACCTCAAAGGGCTTGACTGCTCCACATATTTCAAAGACGTTCCTCTTGACGACTCGGACTCGGACAGCGAATCAGAGGACATCTTCATGATGTTACCGGCGGGGCAACCCGCTGACTCACATGCTGATGTCTTCTCGATAGTCCAGTCATTATGCTACGGCAGAAACAATCAAGTGGACATGCTTGAATTATGTGGGGGCAAGGGTGGTATATCCATTTTAGCCTTCAAGAGGGGACTCTCGTCAGGCGAGAACCTTGACAAGATATCTATGGTTGACCTTGGAAACTCGGAAGTACAAAGAGCAGTCCTCCACTACCTCAAGACTTGCTTTGTCAAGATCACGATTCTGCAGCCAAGCTGCAGAACTACTGGACTCCCTTCCTACTTCAACGCACAGGTCAATCATGATACGTGGCTTAAACACCACAAAGAGGACCTGCCTCATATCACGTTCTGTGGAACAGTCGCTCTACTACAAGACGACTTAAGACGTTTCTTTCTCAGGGAACAACCAATGGGCACGTGGGTGGATGAGATCCAACCATGGAAAGACCTGGCACAACGCAAGGTCACTTGCAAAACAATCATTGATCAGTGCACGACTGGTCTCAAAGATTCATTTGGACAATACATTCGCAAGCCAACACAGATAATGGCAAATAAAGAAGAGTTGTTGGCACCTTTCAGAGGCAAGCGTTGTCCAGGAAATCATGTGCACGCCAATGCTTGTAACAAAGAGCTAGCAAGGGCGGCACAGTATACCTACATAATGCAGTCATTGATCGTTGATGCGGTGCAAATCGCCAAAGACCTGTTTGCTTACGGTCGCGACCCATTCGCGAATCGTGAACGCAGCTATGCGTTCGTAACAAACAGTGCTGGCTACGACTTGGACGACCCAACAATCCGGAGACACCCAAACGGAGAAATCTGCGACCACCACCTGGCGGTCTTGGGTGCCCTGGCTGTGTGGACAACAACTACAAGCAATCACCAAAGCACAGCAGGGATCCGAAGATGTGTCGGTGGTATGATGTTGAACCGTATTACTGGGACTGTCCAAGCTGTAAGAAGGAATATCAGAAGAGCAATCCTCACCACACCAAGATATCTGGCCAATGCAGATTTGCCGAAAAATGGAAACTGCCAGATAACTTTGGCCAGCTGCGTCCGGCGGGACAAGCCGCTCCTGCGGCGCCAGCCGCGGAAGCGGCTCCAGCCGCAGAAGCGGCGCCAGCCGCAAAAGCGGCGCCGGCCGCGAGAGCGCGCATACGTGCGCCTAGGCCGCCACGGCCTGGTGAGGGCGATCCAACCGCAGGCGCCAGCAGCCATGACATCACCAGAGCCGAATGGTGGCAACAGTGGCGCTGGCAGCTCTGACGACCCCCGTAGACTGCCACAAGTTGCAGCAAGGCGCGGACGCATGGAGGGAGGAGATCCTCCACCACCGCCGCAGCCTCAAGCAGAGCCGAGGCCAAGGCCAAGGTTCCCTGATTGGACTCGCTTCGACGTTCAGCTCAGCCTCCAAAACCTGCGCAGCTTCGACCCAGCTGTAGTGCAGCGAGAACTCCGCAAACTCCACCTGAGATGGTTTCATGCCAAGGAGCCAAAAATGCGGATGATTCTAACCAAGGTTGGTCTGGGTGAAACCCGTTTGAGTCTGATCAAAGGCATTTGCGACTCGTGTAGAGAATGTCGAGCCTGGGACAAACCAGGCAACACGGTGATGCCTTCTGTGTCACTGCCAGGACGTTTCAACGAAGAAGTCGAATGTGATCTCTTCTTTTATAAACAGGAACATATTGTTTTTCACATCATCGACCGTTGTATTCGCTGGGCAGCTGGCACAGAGATTCCTGATAAAGCTATGCATACTGTTCTCGATGCCTATCATACGACTTGGATGCAGCATGGCCCTGCTAAAATCTTATACTCCGATGGGGAAGGAGCACTGAATAATGATACAGCAAAGGCCATCCTTAAGGCTAAGGGAACAGAGCTTCGTATTCGAGCGCGTGGCCAACACGCTACAACTATCGAAGCTAGGAACGGCATCCTTCGACACCTCCTACACGTGATGGGAGAAGAATTGAATAGATTACATATCCCTCTCAATTTCACTCGTCTCTTACATGAAGCCTTGTTTGCCAGCAACGCATTTACCTTCTACAATGAAGTGTCTCCGTACAATGCGCTGTATGGTAGACAGCCAGCTATGCTTCCTGATTTCCCTGTCTTGGATCATGATCAGCCCACTGAATCATCAGATCACTCAAGGGAGGAAACAATCAGGAGGGTTAGTCTGGAGGCAATCACGCAGGCCACTGCGGTTGCCAAGACGAACAGGGCTCTCCGTACAAAGACTACTGCTACGGGTGAATTTCACTATAAAGAAGGAGATCTCGTGGACTATCACCGTCCGACCACCACGAAAGACGACTGGGGTGGATGGAGTGGTCCATACCCGGTCATCCGCAACGAACCTGACCGAGGCCAGGTCATCGTGAAGGTCGGCAATCGCGAAGTACGAGTACAGTATCCTGACACACGACACACACTGTACATCGAAGCACTTATGGTCCGCGAGATAGGATCGGACAATACGGCCCTTCGAACAGTATTGGCCTTTATTGCCGGTCTGCCAGCGGGGAAACCCGCCATGACTTTCGGATATCTACCAACGAAACAGGGTCGGCTGCAGATGACTGCTGCGAGCCGACTTTCACCTAAGGTGCACTTGGCTCTTCAGTACCTCATACGCAACTACTTTCGTATTGAAAACGTTGTTGCTGTACGACTCGCCAAGAGCCTGACGAAGCTGCCTGCCGCACCCTATGCAGACAGCTGTACACTAGTGCACTATGATAACGATGTGACCCCTGGGTTTCATTACTATGAAGCTGATGGCACTGCCTTGAACATCTATGACATCACAGGATCTACACACTCACGCATCATCCAGTGTCTTAAATCCAGGAAGCCGTCTGCTGGGTTTGACCAAGACCTCACTAAGTTTGAGGAACTCGCTGATGGTCCACCACCAAGCGAATCACCTCCAGCAGCTGCTCCTGAGGAGCCTCCTACGGACAACGATGGTCGGCTCCCGACCATCATAGAGGAGACAGAAGAAGATCTGGATGCTTTTGTCTTGAAGTCGTGGTATGCTGAACTGATGGATGACAGAACACTCCTTGAAGCTGACACAGAGGAAGTCATGCATACAGTTCCTACATACATGACAGACACACAGTGTGTATTAGTCTCTACGACCTGTGAAGATGTGCAAGGCCACTTGCCGGAGCGGGGTCACCCGCCAGGATACGACATGGACACTTCTTACTACGTTCCTTTATGCTCCACGGAACCGGATAGCAAATATGATCTGGACTCCGATGAGCACGGGAAGTATATCGAGCTCTGCTTCACTGCAGACATGTCCAAAGTCGTCCTGTCCGAGCAGCAACACCGACTGTTGGATGACAGCAGCGTCACAACTATGCGAGTATACGTTAGCGCTGCCTCCAAACGTGCCGTGGTCGTCAAGGAAGACGATCTACTCACGAAGGCCGACATCCAAGCAAATCCGGTCAAAGTTTCCAAAGCCCTCTACACAGAGCTGAAGACTTGGCTTGACAACAAATGCTTCCAGATGACTGACTTAAGCAAGGCGTCTAACATCATGACGTCACGCTACGTATACAAATGGAAGTTTGTCAAGAACGAAAAGGGCGAAATGGAAAGGACGATCAGGTTACGCTTGGTACTCCGTGGCTTCATGGACCTTGAAGCCTTTGATGTCGAAACCTTCTCTGGCACGGCAAGGAGGTCAAGCCAGAGACTGCTCGCAAGTTCTGCTGCATGCAACAAAGCTTGGATCATCGCTTCCCTGGACATCAACATGGCTTTCTTGAAGGGACTGACCTATGGCGAGCTCGCCGCGGCAACGGGCGAGAAAGAACGTGTGGTGTGTTTCACACTACCACCTGGATCTGCAGCTGTCCTTCGCACACTGCCAGGCTTTGAGTCATATGACGAATCAAAGCATTGTCTCCGGTGTCTGAAACCGGGGACAGGCACGAAGGATGCTCCCAGGGCATTCTCGCTGAAGCTCAGGTCCATCACTAGGAGCTTTGGGCTACAGCCTACTTCATACGACGAAGAATTCGAGATGAGCCCAAACCTCTTGACAGCCAAGCACGTTGATGACATCAATATGACTGGGAAGGAAGAGGCTATCGACAAGTATGTCAAGTGTGTTGAAGATACGTTTGGGAAGTGCAAACTGAACAAGCACACATACACGAACTGTGCTGTCCGGTACAACAAGACCGATGATGGGAGCGTCACTCTCGACCAGGACGAATACATCAAACAGCTTCGTCCTATCACACATCCAGAACTCACAGGAGCTGATCCTGAAAGCAAGGCGACGAAGACGATTTCTGATATGTTCGTCAGTCTTCGTGGCGCTCTAGCCTATGCGTTGATCACACAGGTATGGCTAATGGTCTATGTTGTCTCACTACAACGTATCCAAGAACCGACAAACATCCAGGTACGACGACTAAACGCGGTTACCAGAAAATTGCAGGCAGGCCCGAAGAAGATCGTGTATCATGCTATGACTCCAACAGGAGAAGTCGACCTGCATAGCGATTCTGGCTATCGTCGTCTCAACGGAGATGAAGACGACGAAGTCAAAGGCTATGGTATCCGCGGGGCTAACCTGCTGAGGCGTGGCCACACGCAAGCGGGGAAACCCGTCGTGCACCTGGTGGACGCATACTGCAAGTCTCATCGACTGCAGTGCGTTCGAGCTACTCTGCGGAAACACTGGCAGCAGCCCACAACTTGGAAGACTGCTACCCGACCATTGTAACGCTCCACGAGCTACACTCGGGACCATTGACCCCCACACAGTTGAAGAACATATTGGAAATGGGTGGTCTATGTATCAAAGTCACTCTGACTATTGATGCCGAGTCTGTCTTCAAATCTTTGTCTAGCAAGGATCTGAAGAAGCCCACAGAGTGTACTCTGCTTGGGCACATCAGCTGGATTCGCCAGATGATGGAACGTGGAATCGTGGAAAGCGTCCAATGGTGTGACACGCGGGATATGACTGCCGATGGTCATACCAAAGGTAGCATTGACCGCGCGTTGCTCCTACAAGTAATGGCCGGCCAGCAATCCTTCAAGCACGAGCTGAAGAAACATACGCCGTATAGGGCGGGCAGGTCGTCTCAGGACGGCCCTGCCTCCCGAGCCAGCGGGGAAACCCGCGGGCAGGTGCGCTTTAGCAGCGAGGAAACTCGCCGGTAGCGAGGCTACTCGCGCGCCCTTTCCTTGTAGGCAGCCGCTGCTGCTTAGCACTGTTTTTCCGCATAATAGAAGTGCGGTACCTGCTCGTCTCCTCCCCCTCCGACTTTAAACGGAGAAGGTTAAAGGCGAGGTATAAATCGAGCATGTACCGCTGCCGTGCCTGGCTCAAGCCGGGCCCGGCCAAATATGTGACTGTGCCTCACTGAGGCGCACTACTTGCATCTGAGATCGGAAAACATCCTTTTCCATTGACGATGCCCATCCTACTCTTTACTCCAGATCCCATGCTTCGTCTCGCTCTCTTGCTCATGCGCTATGAGCCTAAGCCTGGGATATGGAAGCGCCTAAGGCGGACTGTATACCTAAGCTTACCAGCTTGTTTTCGACTACCTAACCCTACCTCCAGTGGGGGCGGCGCGAGGGCTCGAAGACACTCGCAGGTCGCGCCTCGCGGGGCGCAATTCGAAGAAGAACAAAAAGCCATACAGCCGGCCCTGATTTGTACAGGACATTTTTTTTAATGCATGTGATTTTTTATGTATTAAAAAAGCATAGTGTGTGTAATATATTCTTATGTCTGAATCAATGTATGCATGAACTCACCGTTTAAACCAAATCCCTGCATTTTTAATACATGATCCGCACGCGGAGCATGTATTCAAACCGGCACTGTAGGTCGACCCTCCCAAATCAAGAGTACAGTTGTGTCCTGCATCTCGCGACCCATGCCTCCTACATTCCTGTGGCAACGTGGCCCTTGGCAGGGTCTTGTGTCCTCTCGCGCGTCCTGTTCAATCAAGTCCGACTGTACACACACACACACAGTAGGCGCTCCGCGCGGAGTTCGTGGATCGGCTCCTCGGGCCCCCCGGCGGCGCCTCCAGCGCCGCCTCTCGGCGCGCTCCGCCCGCGCGGGAGAGGGGTCCAGCGCCAGGATCGGAGGGCTGCTTGTCTCCAAGGCGTCGGAGGTCTGGGTCTCGCCAGAGGATAGAAGAAGAAAAACGGCACAATTAAACATTAACGTTTGGCGCTCCGCGCGGATTTCGTGGGATCCGCGCCGGACTCCCCTCCCTGGCGCGCGGAGCGCGCCGGGGGCGGCGCCAGAGGCGCCGCGGAGGGGGGGTCCAGCGCAGGTCCAAGAAATCCGCGCGGGGCGCCAAACGCTCGTGTTCATGCCGTGTTTCGTCTCCTAGCGATGCGCGAAGTTGGGTGACCTTGGAGGTCTGGGAGCATGAGGCTGTGCGCGGTTGCCCTCGCCCTGGCCGGGGCGCTGCCCACCCGTGCGCTGAGGGCTCAGAATGGCACCCTTGGCGGCGGCCCAGAGCAAGGCCAGCGCGAGGCGTCGGGTGCGGGGCGTCATCCAAATAGAGGCCTCCTAGGGATGGGGTCGGAGGGTCGCCCCGCATTGCCGATACATCGGCGATGCATCGACGATGCACCAGCGATGCATCGTCGACGTCGGCGATGCATCGGCGACGTCGACGTGAAGCAAATCGGGCTCCACATCGAGCCACATCGGCGATGCATCGGCCATGCGGCGCGATCCTTCGACCACAGCTGCTCCGACCCCAACTGAGAGGCCTAGATCAAAGCGGCGACCTGACCAGACCGTCGGGTGAGTCGGGGGAGGACTCGGTGTGACCGCACGGTGTTGGGACGTGGGCTCATCGACGGCATCTCGTGCGATTGGGGCATCCGAAGTCCCAAACTGGGCAGTGACGGACCGTGCGGTGAGGTGTTTGGTTGGCTCAAGGCCACCGCACGGTTTGCCACCGCACTTTCCTGACCTTCCAGAGTGCCAGGAAGACAGCGTCCGAATAATCTACGCCCGCGGCGCGTCCAACGCCCTCGCGGTGCAGCGGGGGCATATTTTCGGCGATTCGAGCGGTATTCGGGCATTCGAGTGTTTATCGCATTCTGGTGCAGGCCCCGTGCCTGAATGTCTCAGTCGTATCTAAAAGGTCGATCCCTGTCAAACGGAAAGTTTCTGAATCGTGTCTAAAAGTGTTTCGAAGACGCCTATTGCGAATCACCGCCGCCCCCTGCTTTGAGGATATGCCTATGTGGCCAAACGTTTGGGCAAAGTTTGGCCACGCTATAGGAGCTTATTGGGTCATTGATGGGGCATCCTGGGAGCTTCCTGGAGGCCTCTTGGAGGCATCATGGGAGCCTCCTTGGGCCTCTTGAGGGCCTTCGGGAGCTTCTTGGTGGCCTCGTTAGCCGTCTTCCAGCGTCCCTGACTCGTCAGACGCCGTCGGACGCCGTCTTGGGAGCCCCTCTCAAGGGGCGATTCAGGGTCGCCTTGGAGGCCGTCTTCAACGTCTTGAAGGCCTCTGTGGCCGTCTTGGGGCCCTGATGGGGCCGTCAAGGGAGCCTCTTGGGCTATCTCGGGGGCCTCTGAGCGATCTTGGGGCAATCTCGGTAGCCTCTTGGGCCGTCGGAAGGCAGCTTGAAGCAGATGCCCAAGTCCTGTAACCACCTGCGGCAGATCTATGATGTTGGCCTCTTCGGGCCTTCCTGGAGGACGTCGTGGAGGCCTCTTGGGACGCCGTAACGGGGCCTCTTCGGGCGTTTTGGGGCCCTCTTGGGCTCCCTTGGAGCATCTAGGCAGTCTTGGAGGCATCTTCGAACCGTCGTTCGGCCATCTTGGCCGTCTTGGAGGCATCTTGGAGGCCATGTTGACCGTCTTGGAGGCCACCAAGGCAGTCTTGGAGAGATTTGTTGGGAATCGACCGGCTCTTCGGGTGGCTGGCGGGTTGGGCCGAGATCCCTCTGGGAGTTCTTTCAAGCAGAACTTGAGTCCACTCAGACGTCCAGCACGCCAGGCACCCATGTGATAAATCAAGAGGGGGAGGCGGATATCGAAGACGCCAATGTTGAATCACCGCCGCTCCCAGCCTTCTAGGATACGCCCATGTGGCCAAACGTTTGGGCAACGTTTGGCCACGCTATTGGACCATGCGTTCCCCCAGTTGTTGTGGAAGCCCTTCGGAGAACACGTCTGGGAGTAAGAGGAGGATGAGGAGCGGGAGGAACAAGGAGGAAGAGGAGAAGGATGAGACGACCTCCTGAGAGCGTCTGGGGTCATTATTGGGGCCTTGTGGGGGCTTCCTGGGAGCCTCTTGGAGACCTCGTGCTTGCCTCCTTGGGCCTCTTGAGGGCCTTCGGGAGCTTCTTGGGGGCCTCGTTGGCAGTCTTACGGCGTTCCTGGCTCGTCAGACGCCGTCGGAAGCCGTCTTGGGAGCCTCTCTGTGGTCTTCTCGGGGCGCTTCAGGGCCTTCTTGAAGGCCATCTTGGGCGTCTTGAAGGCCTCTGTGGCCGTCTTGGGGCCCTGATGGGGCCGTCAAGGGAGCCTCTTGGGCCATCTCGGGGGCCTCTGAGCGATCTTGGGGCAATCTCGGTAGCCTCTTGGGCCGTCGGAAGGCAGCTTGAAGCAGATGCCCAAGTCCTGTAACCACCTGCGGCAGATCTATGATGTTGGCCTCTTCGGGCCTTCCTGGAGGACGTCGTGGAGGCCTCTTGGGACACCGTAACGGGGCCTCTTCGGGCGATTTTGAGCCCTCTTGGGCTCCCTTGGAGCATCTAGGCAGTCTTGGAGGCATCTTGGGACCGCCTTGGGGCCATCTTGGCCGTCTTGGGGGGGCGTGTTGGGGGGCCGTCTGGGAGCTTGCCGGGCCGTCCAGGGGCCATCCTGGAGGCTTCTTGGGCCGACCTCGGCGGTCGGAAGACCGTTTTGAAGCAAATGCCACACTCCTTCAACCACTTGAAGATTACCCGTCGGTCGCTGAAAGTATGTATGTTTGGACTCCCAGATCCCAATCTACTTTAAGCGCCTTCCTACTTCAATGGTCGAGTGGCTTAACCTTTTCCATTCTTTTTAGGGGGCGGGCGGACACCCAATCTACCTTTAACGCCTTCCTACTTAATGTTTCTACCTACTTCTTCCGACCGATGGGTAATGATGTTTGCCTCGTCGGTTCTTCCTTGGGGACCTCGTGGATGCCCCCTGGGCCTTCTTACACTTAGGTGCATATGTTGCTGATGAGGTGTTTGACGGACTGTGGGAGGGTTCGTGGCTGGGGCGCGGGGCGCCCTATTTGCTTTCTTAGCGACAGCCCGCCCGACTTGTCGGCATAACTTGCTGGAGCAGCTATCTTCAGTCAAAAGTGGGTATTGGAACCCACGCCGTGGGTTGCTGAAACTAGTGTCCCTCGTAAAGATCGCGTGCTGTAGCACACCCTTCTTGACGACATAATGCTTGAAGCACTCTCCCTCGTGAAACTTGGCGTTCGAGTCACACCCCGCTTAGGGTTTTTAACCTATAAATGGGGTGAGAGGGGTGCAGGGCCGGGGGGTGGGTGTCCTAGCACTGTCGTCACGCCTTGCCCTCAAGCGGGGGCAGTCCGCGTGCGGGTGAGCGCGCGCGTGCGCGCGCGTGCGTGAGCGTGCGCGTGTGCGCGAGCGTGAGCGCGTGCGCGGTCGTGCGCGTTCTTTTGCGTGTGCGCGCATTCGTCTCGTTCGAGAGCGCGTGCAAGCTCGGGCGCGAGCCCGAGCCCGAGCCCGTGTGCGAGCCCGAGCCCGGGCCCGAGCCCCGTCCTGAGCGCGTGCGCGCGCGTGTGCGCGTACGCGCGCTTGCGTGTGCGTGCGCACGCGCTTCCGATGTGTTGACATGCGCTCGAAAAAATCACTACCACAAATATTCACTTGGCTGGAGGGGCCTCTTGGGCGCTTCTTGAGCCGTCCTGGGGTCTCTTGGACCATCTAGGTGGTCTTGGAGGCATCTTGGGACAGTCTTTGAGGAGGCCATGTTAGGGGCTATCTCGGGCTCCCTTGGGACCATCTTGCCCGTCTTAGAAGCATCTTGGAGGCCATCTTAAGCCATAGTCTGTGAGGCGATCGGGCAACGGGGGGCCTTTGCGGGGCGGCCTTTCGGGTGGCCAGCGGGCTGGGCCGAAGCCCCACAGGGAGCTCGTTTGAAAAGAACCAAATCCTGCGAAACGTTCGGCTCGCCATGCACCCCTATTAGCAAGACCACAAGGGGTCGGCAGCTGGCCTTCGTCCCATCCCGCCACCGTGCCTGGGTTGTGGGTCTGAGGCCTCTTGGATGGTCGTTGGGATCTCTTCGATGCCTCTCGGGGGGCCTTTTTTCAAGCCCCTTGGGGCCTCTTTTGGTCTCTTGGGGGCCTCTTCGGGGCCTCTGGCGGAAGGCTTGGATTTTTGTGTTCGTGCTCCCCCTCTTGGGGCCTTTTTTGGCCGTCTTGGGGGTCTCTTGGGCTGTCTATGGGCCCTTTCTGAGCCGTCTTGGAGCCCTCTTGGGGGCCTCTGTGGCCGTCGTGGAGCGTCGGATGCTAGAAAAGTGGAAAACCCACAAAGCATTGAAAAACCTAATGGCAATCAATGATTTTGGCCTCCGGAGCCCTCATGGGAAGGCTCTCTGAGCTCTCTGGGGCCTTTGGGCGTCTCGAAGGCTTCTTGGACCGTCGCAAGGCCATCTTGGGCGTCTTGGAAAGCTCCTGGACAGTCTCGAAGGCCTCTCGGACCCTGCTGGTGGTTTCTTGGGGCCGTCTTCGCCCAGTCTGTGGCCCTGTTGGGCGGGGTCGCCGCCACAGAGGCCCATGCGACACACCCTGGCAGCGTCAAACCCTTTTTGCCTTCCAGGGTTGCACGAGCCTTGGGGCACTTCACTACGTGCTGAAGGCATGGTGGCGGATGTGTGTAAACAAGCAGGTTACTTTGTTAGAATCGTGCCTACACGCAATGTACAATCGTGCACACACGGTGTAGGAAAGGTGTTTGATCCGTTTCGCATTGCTAATCATGTGCATGTGCGGCGGTGGCGGCGGTGTTGACGCGCGTCGGGCGCGCGCTTGCGTGTGTGTGTGTGTATGTGTGTGTGTGTGTGTGTGTGTGTGTGTGTGTGTCCGTGTGCGTGTGTATGTGTGTGGGGGGGGGGCGTACCTGCGTGCGTGCGTGCGTGTGCGTGCGTGCGTGAGCGTGCGTGTGTGTGTGTGTGTGTGTGTGTGTGTGTGTGTGTGTGTGTGTGTGTGTGTGTGTGTGTGTGTGTGTGTGTGTGTGTGCGTGCGTGCGTGCGTGCGTGCGTGCGTGCGTGTGTGTGTGTGTGTGTTTGTATGCGCGCGCGGTTTACTCCGCCTCGACGCTGAGCGCGAGGCCGAGACCGCTCAATGTGTGTGTGTGCATGTACGTGTGCGTGTTCGTGGCCGTCTTAGTCTTGCTTCGTGTTTCTGTTGGCACATCGCCGTTCGACAGAACACGCGCGTCGATATCGAGGAGGAGAACCGAGGATCGAGGGCGATTAGGGAGGAGGGGGAAGATGAGGAGCAGGAGGAGGATGAGGAGGATTGAGGAAAACGGGGATGGGGATCGAGGATCGAGACCCGAGGAGGAGGAGGAGGAGGAGGAGGAGGAGGAAGAAGATTGAGGACTATTATCGATCATGATGCCGTCCTGCCTTGTCGGTTCCTTCACCTGTGCGCCCTTCTCCGCATTCTGCACCATCCTACTCGTCCTCCGCCGCCGTTACCCATACATGTTCGCTCCCATGTTCTAGGTCCGTGCCGTCTTCTCTCATTTCCCGTCTACCGCTTTATCGCTCCAAGGTTTCCATGCTCCCTTGGGTCATCACCGCCTCCAATGCTATTTCGTGTCCGCCCTCGTCATCAGTGCGTGCGCGGTCGACAGATGGAAGCAACACGTCCAGTCTGCACCGGAAGAGTCATCATGCCTCTCATTGCAGTCGCCATGCTGCGCCGTGTCTAATGACGTGTCTAAAGTATGCGGGTAATTTTTCAGTATCGGGATATGGCCACATAGTACTTCAATCGTATAGAATTCATACCCGTGTGTAAACTTAGAGTCTGGATACGTGAGAACGTGTCAACATCCTGTACAAATAGTGCATGTCCGTGATACACTGTGGTAACCATGTGAACGTTCATATTGGTTTTTGCAAATTGCTGCTAGCGACGCACGGAACACATTGTAACTTGCATCAGATCGTGGCTGAAATTGAGACGTGGGCGTCTATACTTTAGACGTGAAGAAGGTGTAGGATCTACCGCGGAGGAGCGCGAGAATTTAGACATTCTCTATTATCTTCCTCGGATTGCACTCCAAACTCAGAGACCTTTCAGGCATGTTAAAACCTCGGCTCTGATTTAGACGCCGAGGTCCAGGTGCTAGTTTTCAGCCCTCCTGGAAGATCAGGATTTGGGGCCCCCACGAGGCGTCGGAGGCCAGCTGGTTCAAGAAGATATACTTCCTCCACCTGGCGAAGACGGCGGGGGGCTCGGCCCTGCTCGACCTGCCGCGACACCTGTCCATCTTGGCGGCGCGCAGAGCCAAAGGAGAAGACGCTGCGCACACGTAAACTGTCCGCGGCCCGCGCGGGTGTACGTAGTGTTGTGGAAGTTGATTAAAGGAGAGGAAGCATGATGCCAAATAATTCCAGATGTCTGAAAGATCTTTCACATATGTTTTTAAATACTAAAAATCATGCTTGAAACATGTTTAGAACATGTTTTACACATTTTAAACACGTATTTAATTCAATGATAGGATTGCTCGAGTGTCCATCGTCATGGCATCCACAAACGTAGTGGATCAGGCCCCGGAAGGCCAGGACATTGGCAAGTCGGGGAAACAGCAGCCTCTCCCGCAAAGTCAGGCTTGGCCATCCGGGGCGCTTTTGTTCTGCTGCGCTTCGAATGTCGGGTCCTTGTCTGGGTCTGGGGGGAGGTGAAGGGTTTCGAGTCCTTTGTCCAGACTTAGTTATCCCAGGAGTATTGCAGTGCATGTCTGTTTCGCACCACCGTCTGGAGAAACAACAGTTTCGAGCGATGTTGGATGTCCTGGGCTAGCGTCCCTTGGCGGCGTATCCGGCGCACTACCTGGCGCGCCCCGCGCGCCAGGGAGGGGGGTCCAGCGCCGCTCCAAGAACTTCGCGCGGACTCTCGGAAGTCCTTTTTTACGCAGGCTGTCCTTCTAAGGGGGGCGCAGTGCGAGAGCGCAGGAATTCTTCACCCAAATCATCCGCGACTGGAAATTTTCGGTAGCGGATTTCGGTCGCGCTGAATTTCGCAACCGGACGGGGTCGAATTTCGGTACAGTGGAGAGCCGTGCCAAGAAACACCCTGCTTGCCTCCAGGGTGCCTTGGGTTTCTTGGGTTTTGATGGTCTTGCGATGGAAAGCGTGACGTACCCACACCAAAAATCAATGGACGTCCTGGGGTCTCAGGGTTGGGTTTCTTGTGGGAAGTTTCTTGTGGTCTGACCTCCACTTTAACGAAGAAGCGGCGCGTCAGGATCCAAGCGAGGGTTTCGAAGACATCGACGGCTCACTCGGTATTGGACTCCCCGACCAGAGAGCGACCAGAGGCCAGATTTCGATTGTGACCTGTTTGTTCATGTTGCCAGAAATTGTCGGTAACGGATGATTTGGGCACGGCTTTGCTGGAGCCCGTCCCTTCCAACAGGCCACCTCAGCAGCGACCGTAGGTGGACAGCACAACCCCCCACCCCCTCAGCCAGGACCCCCACTCCCGACCTGGTGATCCATGTGGTCATGGATGGAGGTGAGGCTGGTTTTTCGGCCCCTCAGGATCTCAAAGAACCACCCCCCACCCCTTACAGTGCCGTTTTTAATGCATGCTCCGCGTGCGGATCATGTATTAAAGATGCAGGGAGATAGTATTGACAGCAACGATGAGTTATGCATACATGCATTCATACATTAGTCATGTATTAAAATCCGATGTTTTTGTTTCAAATCCTATGTATTAGAAACTGCCCTGTTGTAGTCAGGACCCCCTGGATCACCAGGAACCTCTGGGCCACCAGCCAGCACCCCCAGGCCAGCAGGGCGCCTGCACCGATCCCGGGGGCCCAGGAGGGGCCCCTGGCAGGGATCGGTGCACAGCGGAGACCCATGCCAAGCAGCACCCTGCCTGCCTAGATGTGCCCCGGGTGTCTTGGGCATCGATGGCTTTGCGATGGGCAGCGTGAAGTCCCCACGCCAAAAAATCGGTAGACGTCCCGGTGTCTCAGGGTTGGGTCTCTTTTGGAAGGTCTCCTGTGGTCGGGCCCCTACACTGCCCTCGGTGAGCTGCCTGCCTCAAGGCTGGCCTCTTCGAGGGGACCGGCTTCCTCAGAGCCGAGGGCACCCACACCTCCTGGGACCGAGGGAGGAAAAGTGGCATATCACTATAATTTTCCAGAGTTCCGTGCGGATTTCTTGTATCGGCGCTGGGCGCCCCTGTTGGCCACGCTGGCGCCGCTCCTGGAGCGCGCGCGCATTCTGCGCGCCAGGGAGGAGGTCCATGCCGAGCCAAGAAATCAGCGCAGAGTTCCGAGAAATTCTGTTTATGCAGTTGTTCGCTTCCCTACTGCTTGGAGCTGGGAGGCAGGGGGCATGGGCGTCCCGCGGACGTCCGACTTTTGCAGCGGCGTGGAGCCCCGGACCTCCCCTGACATCCTCCCGCTGGGAAAACATAGCGGCGGAACATGTTTCAATAACCACCATGTTGTGTTTGGTCTTCGTTTTTGAAGAGACAGCGCCCTGCATTTTCCCTCCTCTCCTCCCTGTCCTCTCCTCTCATCCTCATCTCATGCCTCTGCTCTCCACATGCCTCTGCTTGGGCACGTCCCTCACACGCTCCTTTGCCCCACAAGGAGTGTCACCGAAATCCCAGTGGCAGGGTCCGCATGCGTCCCCCAGCTCATTTCGGCATACATCTCACACGTTTTGTGGCGCCACATGGAGTTCCACCAAAGGACCCCCGACGGCTCTTGTGGCAGGGTTCATTTGCATTACTGCGCACATCTTGGCGAACACCTCACACGTTTCGTGGCTCCACAGGGAGTTCCACCAAATGCGGTCGGGTCTTTTAACAGGCTAAGCTAATGCTTGGCGCTTCGCGTTATCCCCACCAGCGCGCGCAGAAACGATCGCCGGGGGAGTTGCCTTAATGAGAGAAGTGCAGAAACACGTAGTGGAACAGCCGCTATGGAAGAGTTTCGGGAACGCAGATCACAGCACGAGGAGGCGGCCTCTGCTGATGTATTGTTGCGAGAGGTTTTGGGAGGACTCGCGGAGCCATCTTGGGGCCCTCTTGGAGTCCCCGTGGGGCCTCTCGACACTCCTTGGGCCCTCTTGAGGCTCTTTCAGGGGGTCTGGGGGCCCTCTGGGGACGGTCTGGGTCCGCATAGCCAACAACAAGTGTCCTCATGTTGTAGAGTCCCCCCCCCCCCTGGAAGGCCCACACTCATCAGATTGTTGCTTCCTGTCTTGGGCAATCTTGAACGCTCGAACCCCTCGGGACACCCCCGTCCAAACCCAGGGGAAGGGGTATGGGGGAGGGGCAAGACACTTCTTGCCCACAAGGCGCAAGCCGTCTCGCTCACTCCACCCGCCCTCCCAACACGTAATTAGCACCAGAACGCCCTTGTCAAAAACCACTGCGAAGTGGTCGCAGGGCGCCCACGCATGCTCCAGAGTTGGAGGCACAGTGCATGTTTCATTGCAATTCGATAGGGATGGTTGGCCTGCGCACAGCCCCCCCAGTCCCTTTCAATAGCACATGCAAAATGGTCGCGGGGTGCAGGCAACATGTATGTTGTACGTTTTTGTTGACAGGGATGGTTGGCCTGCGCGCAGCAAGCAATATAAGGGTACCTCCGCCGTCCCTGTCAACAACCAGTGCAAAGTGGTCGCGGGGCGCCCGCGCATGCTCCAGATCCGGATGCAAAGTGTATCGAATGGCCTTAGGCCCATCCCGCCACCGCGCTTGGGTTGTGGGTAATGAAGCCTATTGGATGTCCGTTGGGATCTTGTGGGAGGTTTCTCGGGGGCCCCATGGAGGCAGTTTTGATACCTCTTGGGGGCCGTTTGGAGGCCTCTTGGGGCCTCTTCTGGGTCTCCTGGGGGCCTGGGCTCCTCTTGAGGCCTCCTGGGGGCCTGCCTCCTTGGGAGCGGAAAGCTTAGATTTTCACTTCGAGCTCCCTCCCTTGTGCCCCTTTTGGGGCCGTCTTGGTGCCCTCTTGGTCAATCTTGGGCGCCTCTTGGGCCGTCTTGGGCGCTATTGGGCCGTCTTGCGGCCCTCTTGGAGGCCTCTTGGGCCGTCTTGGGATGATGGTCTTGAGGGCCTCTTGGCTCTTTGGCCGTCTTGGAGCGTCGGGGAGCGTTGGGGAGCCGAAAATGCAAGAAAGCGAAAATCATCCGAAAACCTTGGGGAAATCCATGATGTTGGCCTCTTGGGAGGCCTTGGAGGCTTTTTCGGGGTGTCTTGGAGACCTCTTGGGCCGACTTGGGCCCATCTTGGGCGTCTGCCTCTCGGGGCCCTCGCAGCCCGTCTTGGGACCCTCGTGGGCCCGACAAAGTCACGCGAGACGACACCCGGAAGCCCAATCGGGCGGATTTGCCGATGTCGGTTCGGAGCCCTTACAGACTCATCAGGAGTGAGGGCTGAGGCTCAGGGGATTGGGCGAGAAGAGCCCGAGGGCACGCCCACTCCGTGCCCAGCGGCACGATGGTGGGTGTTGTAGTTCTTGTTGCCAGGGATGTTTAGCTCAGCCTGCGCGCAGCAAGCAGTATGAGGGCACCGCCGCCGTCCGGGGCACCCGCATGCTCCAGATGTGAAAGCACCATGTGTTTCGTAGTGTTTTTTTTCCCACAGGGTTCTGCCAGGGTGTTGTCGTGGGTCCGGGTTGGCTGTCAGTCGGATGGGGGAAGGTGCGTGTGTGTTTATAGGGAAAAGTGATCAAGCCACCCCAAGCCGCAAGCCGTGTCGCTCACTCCCACCTGCCCTCCCAATAATTACACGGGCAGCATCCGAGCTTGGGGCCCCGCTCCCACTGAGTTCATGAACACGTCGGAAGCGCAGTACCGAGCATTCATTGAGAAGGGTGGAGCCCGAAGCACCAGGAATGATTCACACATCTTTATTCCTTGAAGCCACTTGCCGAGACAGAGTGCGGAGCAAGTTCTGTTGTTCTTTTTCTGTTGAATGTTACGTTTCAGGTTGTTGGTTGGGGGATCCGAGAATGGAGGCCTCAGTTGGTCGAAGAATGCGGGCACCGCCGCCGTCCCTGTCAAAAACCGATGCAAAGTGGTTGCGGGGCGCCGCAGGGTGTTTTTGCCGCAGAGAGTGTTTTTGCCGTATGTTTGCCGCAGATTTGTTTGTTGCATTGCGTTTTGACAGTGTTGGTTTGGCCTGCACAGAGCGGCAAATTGAGGTCATCCCCGCCTTTTCTGTAGGAACACATGGAAAGTGTTCAGGGGGCGCCCGCGCACGGTTCAGATTTTGCCAGGATGTACATTTTGAATTGTCATTTGACAGGGATAGCGCAGGGCGGGGCGCAAGGTCATGGGTGTGTCGCCAGTAGGGTAGGGGAGGGGAGGGGACGCCACATCCACAAGGAATTGTGATCAAGACACTTTTCCCAGACGCAATTTGTTTGGCTCGCTCCCACCCGCCTTCCCAACACATGAGCAGTAGCCGAGTCTCAGCGTATTCAGCCGTCTTGTTTGTATGGCCTGCTACTGGGCACCAATACAGACCCCAGGTGCCCGACGCTGAGGCGAGGTGCGCCACGCGCACCAGGCGCGCCCGGCGCCCCTGGGGCCCAAGCGTGTCGGGCACGCTTGCTCCAGCCGCCCCAGGTGCGCCACGTGCGGGGCACGCGCAGAGTGTGCCCAGCGCGCTCGCGCATATCGGAAAGCATGTCGACCCTCACCATCCTTGTCGAAAACCAATGCACAATCGCGGCGGAGTGGTCATCATGATGTCTGGTGGATCTGCGCACAGCAGGCAATATTCCAGCACCCCTGCTGCCCCTTGAGAAAACCAATTCCAAGTGATCGTGGAGTGCCCGCGCATGATTCAGATTTGGCTGCGAGGAGAAGTTTGCATGTGCTTGTTGACAGGGATGGTGGCCCTGCGCACAGCAGGCCATGTGCTGGCACTCCCGCCGCCCCTGCCAAAAACAATACGAAGTGCTCGCGGGCACAAGATGCTGCCACACACTGCACATCGCAGTGGTTTTGTGACAGGAGTGGCGCTTTTCGGGTGGGGGAGGAGGTGTATATCAGCAAGGAGCAGTGACCAACCCCTCCCCCGAGCAGGGGGAGGAGGGGCTTTGGAAGAGGAAAGGCAACAACTCGTTACAGTCAACCCGCATACGTAGTGAGGATGGGCAACCTTCCCAAGGGGACCCTTGCATCCTTGCCTCTTCGGTCCATCCTTGGCCACTTAGGCTGGCCGCGGCCAGCTCGGAAAGCTTCGACATGGCCTTCCAAGGCCCTTGCATCCCGATCGCGCATCCTTCCGAGACGGGCCCACTGCACAATTGCCACTTCCGCCCTGGTGGGATTTGCCCCCGCTCGCGACTCCCAGGGGCGCCCTCGTGCCCTGGCCCCGGGGACCCTCCACGGAGGAGGAGGAGGAGGAGGAGGAGGAGGAGGAGGAGGAGGAGAAAGAGGAGGAGGAGGAGGAGGAGGAAGAGGAGGAGGAGGAGGAGGAACTGGGTGTGCAGAGCTATGGTCCCAGAAGCGTGGGGCCCAATGTGCCCCACGCCGACGTCGCCGACGCGTCGCCCACGTCGGCGATGCTTCGCCAGAGTTTCTTCGGTGCATCGGCGATGCAGCGGCGCAATCCTCCGACCCCATCTATTCGGACCCAATCTAAGATGCCTCTAGTGCACCCAAATCGGTGTGGGAGGGCGGGGTACCCCGACCTCGCCTCCCCAGGGCATAGACAGGGCTTTGCGCCGCGCATCGTCCAAGAGCTCCGGCGTCGTGACGTCTTTTCCGCAGCGCGAAGATCCCCAGAGGTCTGGCATAGCTCCCCAGGGCTATTTTCTCATCTCCAGTCGTTGTTTGTCGAAACACATCCCAAAGCAGGGCATGGGTCTTCGTTTTAGATCAGCAGCGTCCCGCATTCTTGCTCATTCCTCTTCCCCATCATGCCTCTGCCCTCCGCATGCCCATTTCGGTACACCACTCACGTTTCGTGGCCCCATCTGGAGCGTCACCGAAGGCCCCAGCGGCAACCGCATGGCGGCCCCGCACCCAGTTCGGCACACCGATCACACGTCTCGTGGCCCCACAGGGACCTGCCTCTCCTTCGTCCCACCTCCCTTGCGGCACTCGCATCCACATATGGTAGGGTCCTACACCCGGACAATTAGCGACGAGAGGAAGTGGTCCACCGCCAGAATATGTCCACATCCACCGCTGCTCGAGTCCCTGGGACACGACCCCGCGGCAGAGGATATGGACACATTCTGACGGTGCAAGTGGGTGGCCCGGGTGGGGCTCTACCCCGCCCGTCTTCCGCGCGCCGCCAAGCGCCGTGACCACGCAGCTCAACAGCTACGAGTGCTGCTGGCCGAGGTTCTCAGGGCTGGACGCGTGGGAGCCCCCGGCGGTCATCCCCAGCGAGGCTCTCTCTGCGCCATCTCGCCGACGTTCACCCGGAGGGTTCGGTGAGATCGACTCTGGGCAGATGAGGCGAATCGATGAAGAAGAAGATGATGACGATGACGATGAGGATGACGTTGATGACAATGGTGATGATGACGATGACGTTGACGATGACGATGAAGGTGAGGGGAATCGAAGAAGAAGACGAAGAAATTGCAGAAACATGTATTTGTTTCTTTTCTGAGCTCAGCGCAGATTCCTTGGATCGCCGCTGGGACCCCCTGGCGGCGACTTCAGCGATGCCCCTGGCGCGCTGCGCTCGTCAGGCAGGGGGGTCGGCGCCGAGCGAAGAATTCCACGCGGACCTCCGAAAGTATCTGCTTATGCAGTTGTTGTTTCTCTAGGGAGCTTGAGGTCCCTGGCATCCTCCCATTGTGAACATTTTTGGACGCGGAGATCCCCATACGTCGTGCACCTCAGCGCTACTTTCCGTCGGAGTCTAGGGGACAGAATCGTAGCCTGTGGCAACTGAGCGCTCCCTGGCTGTTCCTCCATGAGGTGCCCGAATGCTACGCCTGCTTTATTGCGGGGATCATGTGGCTTTCGAAAGAGAGGAGCCTGTGCCACGTAACGAGCAAACCGCGTAAGACATCCCCACAGTCTGGCTGCGGCGAGACGTCTCACAATTTGGGCGCGATCAGGCGAGTGTAAGACTCCTTGGTGCCTCCCCCCCCTCGATCGGGTGCTCAAACGCAACGCCTGCTCTGTCGCGGTGATCGTGGTGCAGATGAGTCTGGGGGGCAGGAATTAGCAGACCGCTGCTGACATCACCACAGTCTGGCCGAGATCCGGCGAGTGTAACAGCCCCTGGCAGCTCCCTCTCAGCGTACCCCAGTGCCACGCCTGCCATGCCGTGGTGACCGTAGGGCCTTCGAAAGCGCGCCCCTCAGCGTGCCCCAACGCCACGCCTGCAATGCCGTGGTGACCGTGACCGTATGGCCTGAGAAAGAGGAGACTCGGAGACGAATCAGGCAACCCTTAAGTCGGGCATGTCCCTCTACAGGAGGAATTATTTGAAATTAGCCTGGCGAATGACCCAACAATATGCAGTTGTGAGTGCCGCACTTGTGAGTACCGTCTTCGGTGGACCTCCCTGTGTCCCTGTGGGGCCACGAACTTTTTGAGGGGTGCGCCGACATGAGGGTGGCACTGCATGCGAACGCTGTCACTGGGGCCTTCGGTGGAGCTCCCTATGGGGCCACGAACCCTGTGAGGGGTTCGCCGAAATCAGGGTGGAACTGCATGCGAACGCTGCCACTCGGGCCTTCGGTGGAGCTCCCTATGGGGCCACGAACCCTGTGAGGGGTGTGCCGAACTGAGGGTGGAACTGCATGCGAACGCTGCACTGGGGCCTTCGGTGGAGCTCCCTATGGGGCCACGAACCTTGTGAGGGGTGCGCCGACATGAGGGCGGAACTGCATGCGAACGCTGCCACTCGGGCCTTCGGTAGAGCTCCCTATGGGGCCACAAACCCTGTGAGCGGTGCGCCGACATGAGGGTGGAACTGCATGCGAACGCTGCCACTGGAGCCTTCGGTAGAGCTCCCTAAGGGGCCACGAACCCTGTGAGCGGTGCGCCGAAATGAGGGTGGAACTGCACGCGAACGCTGCCACTCGGGCCTTCGATGGAGCTCCCTATGGGGCCACGAACCCTGTGAGGGGTGTGCCGAAATGAAGGTGGAAGTGCATGCGAACGCTGCCACTCGGGCCTTCGGTGGAGCTCCCTATGGGGCCACGAACCCTGTGAGGGGTGCGCCGAAATGAAGGTGGAAGTGCATGCGAACGCTGCCACTCGGGCCTTCGGTGGAGCTCCCTATGGGGCCACGAACCCTGTGAGGAGTGTGCCGAACTGAAGGTGGAAGTGCATGCGAACGCTGCCACTGGGGCCTTCGGTGGAGCTCCCTATGAGGCCACGAACCCTGTGAGGGGTGTGCCGAACTGAGGGTGGAACTGCATGCGAACGCTGGGGCCTTCGGTGGAGGCCCCTATGGGGCCACGAACCCTGTGAGGGGTGTGCCGAAATGGATGCGATGAGCAGAGGCAAGGATGGGAAGCAGGAGGAGGAGGAGGAGGAGGAGGAGGAGGCGGAGGACGAGGAGGAGGAGGAACAGGAGGAGGAGGAGGAGGAGGAGGAGGAGGAGGAGGAGGAGGAGGAGGACGAGGAGGCGAGAGGGACGCGGGGCGCTGTCTCTCCAAAACGAGGACCCAACACCACAGGACGGTTGGGAAATGTTGAAAAAGTATGGAGGCGATGGTTGGACTATTCTTGACTATTTTCGAGTATGTTGTCGAGTATTTTTTAGGTTTCGCCCAACATCCGCCTGTAGGAGAGCACACCTGACCTGATGTATACCCCGCGAGACACCCCTTATAATCCGGGCGCGGGCGGGCCAGCGTCACACCCCCTGGCGGCTCTGACTTTGGGGCACCCGAGTGCCACGCCTGCTATGCCGCGGTGACCATCGAGCTTTTCAAAAGAGGGGGGGGAGAAGGGCGTGGGAGGGGGGGGGAGGGCAACCTTCAGGCAGAGGGGGGGGGGCGGGGGGCGCGGGAGCGGGATGGCCAGACATCAGGCAAACCGAGGTGAGACATCCCCACAGTATGGGCGCGAAGGGGCGAGTGCAACCAGCCCCTGGCGGCTCCCCAACTTGGGGTGCCCAAGTGCCACACCTGCTCCGTCGCGGTGGCCGCGGGGGCTTCAAAAGGAGAGGAGTCCTGGTGGGCAAAGGCACGCACACCGCGCGAGACATCACCACGACCTGGGCGCGAACGGGCGAGTGTAACACCCCCTGGCGGCTCGCCCAGATGCCACGCCTGTTACGTCGCGCTGATCATACCGTGAGTGTGAGTGATCATGCTGTGAGTGGTCTGTGTTGTGTGCGTGCATTTGAGTCCGAGTATGATTCGGCTGGGCATGAGAGGATCTGAGGGGGGAGTAGTCCCTTTTATGAGTGCGTCTTAAGATGAACATATCTGGGTATCAGTGGATCTGAGCGTGAGTGGGTCTGGGGAGAGTGAGCCTGAGAATGAGTGAATTGAGTGTGAGCTGAGTTTTTGGATTGTGGGTGAGTCTGAGTCTGAGTGAGTCTGAGTGTGAGTGATCTGAGTATGAGTGATCTCAGTGTGATGATAGGGAGGAGGAGGTGGAAGCGAGTGAGTGAGTGATAGGGCGACGGAGTCACTAATAGCAATAACCCCATACATAGTTCATTGGGGGAAAATCACGACGGAAGGTTTTTGTCCATGTTCGGCCTCGGGGGGCCTTCAGCAGGAGAGCCTGGTATTGTCAAAATTATTCAGGAGGATGAAAAGCCAGCCTGGGGGAAGTGGTCGAGATCACTGGGGTCTACGTTCTGAAAAATCACGACGTCGAATGTCTGACGAGGTGAGGGAGTCTCGGTTGGAGGAGGAGGAGGAGGAGGAGGAGGAGGAGGAGGAGGAGGAGGGGCTCTTGGTTGTGTTCGGAGCTTCCGTGGAAGCTTCAGGGA